>OY735213.1:50169284-50366784 GCA_963457665.1 Thysanoteuthis rhombus
TGAATATAAATTGCATATATATATGAACATATATACATATATGTATATATATTTATATGAATGTATATATACATAAATATAAATACATAAATACGAATATATATATATCTATACCTATAATTGTAAATACTTATATATATAAATATATATATATATGAATATAAATACATATGTATATGAATATATATATATACATATATATATATATATATATATGTATATATATATATATATATATATATATATATATATATATATATATATATATATATATATTCATATATGTATATGTATATGAATACATATATATAGATATATATTCATACATATATAAAAACATGTATATGAATGTATACATAAATACGTATGTATATGAATATATGTATAAATACATATATATATGAAATATATATATGAATATATATATATATATAAATATGTATATGAATATATATTTATGAATATATATCTAATCATAAATGCATATATATATGAATATATATGAATAAATACATTAATATATATACATATATCAATATAAATACTTATATATATATATACATATATGAATATGTATATATATATATGTATATATGAATATTTATATATTTATAAATATATACATATGTATATATTTTTATATATAAATATATTTATGTTTAAATATATGTTTATATATATTTATATATATAGATATATTTATGTATATAGATATGATAATGTATGTATATATATCTATATATATGAATATATTTATTTATTTATATATATTTATATATATATAAATATTCATTTATATCAATGTAAATATATATATATATATATACATATTATATATATATATATATATATATATATATATATATATATATATATATATATATATATATATATATATATATGAATATATATATGCACATATATGTATATGTAAATACTATTGTGTAATCTACAGACAGATGTGTTACAACTCTACAGTATGGTTAAAGACAATCTTTTCTCTCATCCAGTATCACGAGGCAGGATTGAAACTTTTGTTTCAGATCCGGAGGCCGGTATCTCACGGAACTGGACGGTCAGTAAATATATATATTCATAAATATGTATTTGAATATATGTATATATATATATATATATATATATATATATATATATATATATATATATATATATATATATATATATATATATATATATATATATACATTGTTTGTTAAAAAAAAAATGCTTTGATTTTCACTAATTTTTGAATTTTTCATCAACAGTTTCTGCGTCTAGCATCATTTGCTAATGTTGACAGCCTCCTCAAGAATCCATATGCAAATATTACAGTTTTTGTCCCAACCAATGAAGCCATGAGTGAGGTGCCTCTAAACAAATCTTCAAACTTGACAAGTATTGATCTGTTAATCCGTTTCCACATTGGTAAGAAAATCCTTTTCAATTTTCATCTTTTTCTTTTCGATAAACCATTTATCCGTATTGTGTCTTCTACTTTTGAACTTTGATGACATTGTTATCAAAATTCAGAAGCTACAATATGTATAGAATAAGTTGTCAATGTTCAGTGTACTGATATTTACTCCTTCATCGGTCCTTTTCTTCACAGTGGGTAGCTCATGAAAACAGGAAATGATAGGTATCTTTGCCATCTTTGATGGCTCCGGAGGTTCAGTTCTTCATCATTATCAACTTCCAGTCATTTCCCTTGTTCCCTGTACTTCTTTTATTGAGAAAAACCCTGAAAAAGTGTGAGCCTTTTCGTTGCTGATTTTATTGGTAACTGATTTCACCCTAAGGATCGAGAGTTACTTCCCTTGAATCATACTTAATACTCCATGATCACTATAGAAGAGCTTTGTGCGATAAAATAAACCCGTGTCCTTTGGAGGGAAGGGTTCTCGCTTAACATTTTCCGCTTGTGTATTTATGCAGTCGTAAATTTGTACGATTGATTTCAACTACGAACATTTTTGAATGAATTTTACTTTAATGGAACTTTGACTATGATTACAGACTTCTGAAAAAAAAGTTTCCAATTTAATAATATATATATATGTGTGTGTATATATATATATATATATATATATATATATATATATATATAAAGATTCTATGAAAAAAATGAAAACACGTACAACCAATTCACATACACACCCACATCCACCTCTGTTCTTTCTCACTCTCCTTCTCTGATTTGTCTATTTACATTGAAAGACAATAACTAAATTTGGAAATGGAAGGCACATGAGAGTTTGCCGAAGGCTAAATACTTGTCTTGGGAATAAACTTCTTTTACCATAAATGATGAGAATTTTAAAAAAAAGATTGTTTATATCAACATAATTCAACAACTCCAGGAATAATGTTGAACTTTTAGCAATATATTTTTTTTTTATTAAATTGGGATCACTACAAGCAACTTGTGTTGGTGAAAATGTCCGAAACCGGTAACATATAAAATTTTATCAAAATAATCTTTGTGTTATTGATTGATTAAAGATTGTGGAACATTCTCATCTAAAAATCATTTGTGTACGTAATGTGAACCTATAGATGTTCATGGATGAGAATGTGTTCATACTCGCAAACTGGTTTGACCATGAGAATTTGCATTAGGAAAATTTAGCCCATTTTACACACAAATTTTCAAATTTCAACAAAAAGATAATGATGACCCCGATTTGAATGAAATTTTCCATATCTATTAAAATTTGAATTAATATTTTTTTGGAAATATCTTCCAGATGTCAGAAGTTTTAACATTTCTACAATGATAAATTAAAGAGGAATTAAATCAGTTTAAATTTCTTCTGAAACTGCAATCTATATACATTTTTTTCTGTTGGTCCTGAATCAGAAAATTAAGAAATGCAATAAAGCTAAAATATTCACTGTTCGGAGAGTTTTTCATTGCTTTTTAAAAAAAATTAAAAAACGGAATAGCCTCCAAATATCTGCCTGAAATTTTTTGTTAATGGCGTTTTCAAATTTTTTTTGAATAAATTAATTAGCAGATTATCCTTTGATGAGAATTTCTATAATTTTTTTGTTTGATTATGTACAATATATTTCATTAATTATAGTAGGTGATTGTTTGAAATGCTTAGCAGTAAAAGAAAAAAGATCTAGCTAGAACTTACCAGTGAAATTTTGTCTCTTATTCTTCTTTATTTACAGCAATAGGGATCATTCATCTTTCTGATATTAGCGAGAATGGAATGCTGAATTCTCTTGCCAAATACGGTTGGGAAACGGCAAGATATCGACTGCAAATTCGAACTAATATATACAAAATGAATGCTTCAAAGGTAAGTTCCTCTTGCGTCCTTTTAATTTTCTATTTATCACTCACTCCATGGATGTGCTGATGACGTAGTCTGTAACAACTTGGACAATATAATCAGTGACCTGAGTTCAAGCTCTGGTGTGGGCTGGTTATGTTCATTTCGCACTATCAGTTAATGGGAGGGCAACCAGTGTAGGAGAAGGGCGAGGCTAATTCCAAACCATGGAGTGGAGTCCCCTCCCTTAAGGCAGTTTGATGTCTCATTAGATGACCTTCCAGCAGCTCCTGCAGCCAAGCTGACCCCAGGTAATTGCTCTCCACTTTCCCCTGGACTACTTCAGTAGGACTAAGAGGGGAATTCTGACAGTCGGGCAGCCCAGGATCTCTATATGCTTTGCCCAGGATGGACATGGGATATTCCTTTATCTGTACAGATTGAACGATTCCATCAATTACTCATTCAGTTGATGATCATGGAGTGTGACACTTCGACACTTGTTGCTTATGACTTTTAATGATTTTGACAATTGGATTTTTCCCCTCCTTCTCCTGTCCATTCCTATTTCTGTGCAGGTTTGCCAGATTTAATGAGAAGGGAAGATAATCCAAGCTTTATCTCAGTAACCTACCCAACATAAGCAATTGGAATAGTGTTGAATTCAGAAATCAATTGAGTCTGGAGGCAGAGGTTTAATACTAGTTTGGCATTGAACTTTCGTCTCCATACTCTATTTCCAAATTCATGCTATTCCAATGCCTCTTTTGGGTAAGTTTCTGAGATGGAGCTTGGATTATCTCCCTTTTTGGTTGAATGTAGTAACTTTTCTATATGAGTATTTAACATCAGGACTCACCAGCCAGAAAAAAAAGTGTAACCTTTGACTTCAAGTTCTCTAATCAAATGCTCTGATGCTGAGCAAAACCTACAAATATCTCCGATAGATAAGACACTTGTTAGCGTAAATTTTGAGTTTCAAGAAAAACAAAAGCATAAATTATTAATTTATTCTAAATTTTGCCATCACAGTTAATAATTGAAGAACCATAGCATCAAAATTTTAAGCTATGTAAAAAAAATCCATTATAGAATAGATAGCGTCAGAATTAATTCTATATCTACATGACATCATTGACGTTTTCCACTGGAAAACATCTAAAATAGAGTCCAAAAAAATTCATAAACCTGTCGAAATTCAGCCTCCCAAAATTTAAAAAAAAGCTTTTTTTTCCAAAATAGAGAAAATTTTTCTATTATGTATCTGGTGGAAGAAATTATGCCAATTTTTGAATCTGTAGACAAAACAATATGGCCAGGAGCACTGGAACACTCAAACACATATACATATAAAAAGGGATAGAACTCTCTCCCACCTTTAGTGGCTATGGTTGTTGAACATTTCAAAGCTTTAGAATAAAAATTGATTCCAAGCTGTAATCATTCATTTACTTAAAAAAAAAATAACAGATATATTTTGAATTTTCACTAGATCATTTTAAAGAAATAGAAATAAAGTGAATTTGTTTTGGTGGAGAAGTCCATAGTTTCAAATGATGGGTAAGAGATATTTTCATCTGTAAAATAGTTACTTTTAGATAAATGAGTCTATTGTTACAAACCAGGAAAGAAAATAATTGCTCAGTTCATCAAGTAAGAAGATCAACTTAGTATAAGTTGATATCAGACCATCAATACTGGGAGACCTAATAAGGATTGAACCCAGTAACAATAACTGGCAAAATCATCTTGCTGATCATTTCTATATTATGTGTTTCCTCGTCTGTTATTCTCTTTTTCATATAATCTATCAACTCAGTCGTTTAATGTATATCAAGGCTGCAGTTCTTCATTTAAGCTGGTTTTTGTAGGTGTGAGCAGTAAGGACACGATTTCTGATATTTGAAATTGAAAATCATTTTTTTGATAAATCTATCCTTTAATAAATAAGTATTGAAAATTTTATTAAAATCAAATAATATGTTGATTTTTACCAAATTTCAAAATTTCTGAGGTATCAATTTTCTTGTGAAAATTGTATCCACATGGTTCATACCTATGGTTTTATTAAATATGACAGACAAAGATTGCTTAATCAATTTTTAGTGAGCTTTTCATGTTTACGCACCAGTTGATTAATATTAGGATTAACTGTGTATAAAATTGCCTTTAATTTTGAATTCTAGTGTTTTCAACTATACTACTGATCATTATCAACAACATGAAGTATTTAGATGTAAATTTTTGTCTTACACTGTGTAACTTCTAAAAAATGCTTTGTCTTGTTCCTTGGTAATAAGAAATATTTTTTGATTGATTATGCCTAAAAAGTATAGAAAACATCAATTATTCCCTTCAAATGTTTCTTTTGCGATCAAAACATTGATATTTTGTAAATTATCCATTTTACTTATAGAAGGTACTTGAAGACTTAAAATACCTTATCCATAGCTATGACAAATTTTTTTCATAAGGCTTTATTTTCTGTGAAATGGTGCCGTCAACACTTTCCGCAGATGAAACACAGACCTCCAAGTAATGTTGTTGATCCACTCATGGAATTTGGGTGGCTGTGGACAGATGCACCTTTGGTAGCGTGCTAAGGTATCCTTGTTGAAAATTTGGTAAAATCATGTAGGAGATCCATCAGGAATGCAATCATTCTGAAGCCCTCAGTGACTTCCTCGCCTTACACATCACACTTCAAAGCATCTAGCAAGGTCTTTTTGACAGTTTTTCTGCAGATGGAATGAGTTTCCCCAGAATTTGTCTTGTTACCTGATAGGCATGCCAAAATTTGCCTCGTAGGCCTCGCACATCTTAGCAGGCGCTACCACTGAGGCAAAAATCAAATCTGGTGTCTTTGATGAGATCGAAGATGAAGAAGATCCTAGAGTGCAAGAAATTCAAAAAGAACCCCTCGCAGAGAAAGTAACTTTATACAGCTCTGTCTGAGTGGTTTTGAGGCTTCCAAGGCAATCACAAGGCCAAAAACTACGTGGAGCCTGTTATGGTGAAGAACCATGATGAAATGGAGGCTGTTCCTCAGTCTGAATCCTCAACACTGATCTTAATAAATTAAAGGAAAACAAGGGAGTATATCAGGAGGAGCAAGCCAAGTGTTACCATCTTAATATACTTGGCTTTGAGTGTTACTTCAAGGAACACCTAATGAGAGCATGATGGGAGATTTTATTTTGGTGTCTGGCTCCTAAAAGTGAATTACAGTAAAATTGTAGATCTTGAAAAACTACTCACTTCTAATCCTCAATCTTTTGCTTAAGGTTTGTGAAAATATTCATTGATTCAGATTTGTATGCTTCTGTTTTTTTTAAAAATATTATTTTTTGAAATGTGAGTAAAAAATATGCAAATTCATTGTTCTGATCACAAAAGCAAAGTCTGAAGGGAATAAAAGCAAATTTCTACATCTTTTACACATGAACAATAAAGAAATAACACTCATTACTCTGGGATGAAAAAATTCTGCTGCATGACATTAATAGACAAAAATTTCTCAGTCAATTGAACAACCATAGCCACCAAAGATGGTGAAGAGTTCTATCCTTCTTTATATATACATGTGTTTATATGTTTGTGTGTTCCAGTGCTCTTGGCCATACCGTTTTGTCTACAGACTTGAAATTTGGCATCAGTACTCCACTAGAACTGTTCTAAATAAAATTTATTTTTTTTAGTTTTGGAAAAGATAATTTTCCAACTTTTGGGGTTCTTATTCTGATGGGTTTATTAATAACATCTATGCAGAATTTAGATATTTCTAGATGTTTTTTTTAACTTTATTTTGGATATCTTTCAGTGGAAAATGCCAGTGAGGTCATAAATAGGATTCATACTGACCATAATTATTCTTCGGTGGAATTTTTCTTCATGACTTCAAATTTTGGTGCTATGGTTCTTCAATTATTGACGGTGATGGCAAGTCATTGTTGAGACTCTTTGTATTGTTTCCATTCTTTCTTTTTTTCTATTTTTAATCACTGCTACCCACAACAAACTTGTTTAATCACAGTTGCTGGGTTTAGATCATTCATCTGTTTGGACTTTGATATGTATCTATCGCCCAACCTAAACCACCACTACCATAGGTTTATATTGATGGGTTCAATTTATAATGAAAGTTCATGCTAAATTGGTCCCTCAGTTTATGTCCATGTTTCATTTTTATCTTAAATCATAAATTTTATGATTCAAACCATGCTGTTAGTAGTTTAATTAAGGTAACTTAATTCTACTTCCATCATTGCTCAAGTTACAAGATAAAAAGTTACATTCATGGATGGCTGTGATTCATAATTTCCCTTGGAAGGCTAGTTATTTCCATGTTTTCCATTTTCAGATATTTTCTGCTAACGGAGCTGAAATAATAAAACCCAATCAGTCTGGCAATGGAACGGTTGTACATTTGGTGAACAAAGCTCTTTATCCATTACCCATTGAATGTGCCTATTACACAATATTTCATCATCCAGACTTCCGGTAAATCTTTCATTTTTTTTATTTTTTTTTTATCAAACTCCAGTCCAAGTCTGGAGTTAACTTTGTTTTTCTATTGTAACTACAAGAACAATAATTACTCAACTTAGAAGAGTAAACTCTCCTTTTTACACATAAACAACAAGAAAATAACACTCACTCCTCAGGAACAAAAATTGTGTTGCATGGTATTATTAGACAAACATTTGCTCAACCCCACAATCATGATCTGATTTAGGGTAAATTTTGTTATTGTGAGAAAAGAAGGGGTAGAGGGAGAACCAAAAATATCCACTTACTTAGACCCTGTTACTTTTACTGTTGCAATTCTATTTACTGCTGTCCTGTCATGTTAAACGAAGCTAATATATGAAATTAACATTTCCCCACAGCCAAACTGATAAGTCTTGATATACCCACAAATTTATTTATTATATATACAATACAAAAATTGCAGTAATCATCTTCAGTTGGGATAGAAGTATGATTGGTGTTTGACCCTGTTGCAGCCAGGCTTGTTTGAACTTTAATTCTCTGTTTTATTGATCCACTAGTGGAGATACCCAGCATTGCCTGGGGAAAACATAACTTTAAATTAGCCAACATGTTCAAAATTATTTTCTTCATTTCTTCTTATCCAACACAACAAATCGAAAAAAATCTCATTTACGCTGAGACCGAAAGGGTTATTTCTAATCGACGCTGTTTACTCGATGTCATTGATTCCTGGCCCTACTTGGGTGGCGATTTGAGGAAATCAACATAAAATTAAGATAGCAGTAACACTGAGTCATGAGTTCCGTACACTCTACCCCTCCACCCTCCCATCATTATGACCTCATTTAGTACTTGAACCATGTTACTTGAACTGTTGCTATCATATGTTTCATTGCCAAAAAAAGGGATACATGACCAGAACTGATTTAGATATTGATTTTATTGTAAGAAATATATGTGCCATTCATGTAAAAAATGATTGATGAAAATCTTGGTAAAAAAAATTATTTGTTTCAAATGTTTAGAACCAAAGATTGGCTAGAGAATATCCTCTGATGATCTTTAATGACCTCCAAGTTCAGCCTATATGAGAAGTCAATTTTCTAAATTCTCTATGCCAAATATTTGGTCAATGGACCTTGTAGACAAACAAATGAATATTGGTGTAGATAACTGCAAATAAAAGGGATTGCCATCATTGCAGTTCTATGGCTCACTCAAATTCTTGTACTATAGTGATTGATAGCAAATCAGTTATATCTGTGAATATGGGCATTTATATTGCAATGGATGACATGTAATGAACCAGGGCTTTTACATTGATCCAAGAAAAATCAGAATTAGCCAGCAAATGTTAGGTCCCTGTAAAATTGAAGAAGCCACAAAAAACAAAGGAAATTGAATTCTAAAAAAAGTTTTTATATGGAAGTTTGTGGTAATTGAATGAACAATTTAGGGTTAGGAGAAGGATTAGGGCTATTCGTTCATCAGAGAAATTTTTACCTGTAATAAACGATAACTTTGTTTTGCTTCTCATTGCTTCTTTTATTTTACCACTAACCTCAAACATTAATTTCTTTTTCAGTATTCTACTTAGCTTAAATGTCCCTTTACAGCTTTTGGGATTAATCCCACTTGTCCAGAGATTGAAGATTGAAGATTCAAAGATTATTTGATTAAACCTTTGAACCCTGAGCACGCTTCACCCTGGGCTCCTTTCTTGTTTCTTCTTGTGATTACACTGTAGAGAAGTACATATACCTGAGCGGCCGATAATTTGGTTAGTGAATCCCAAACTTGATTCACGGTCTGAACTCGTAACTATCTCCATAACTTTTCCAGGGTCAGTAAATTCCTCAACATTTTGATTGAAATTTACCCAGTAAAAAGCAAAAATTTCACCCAGTTTCACTAATTTCACTGTGAATTGGGTTGGGGATTCCCAGGCCCAAATAGTGGTCACATGGGTAAATATAGTTATATTTTTAGGTAGCTGTCAGAGAATGTAAAATGACTTGAGTGTTAATATTTCTTTTATTCCTTATCATTCATTCATTCATTTATTTATTTTTGTCTAGCGTTCTGAAGATTTTACTTGGGAAGTCAATTACTTTGCTTCGTGTTCTATGCGATTTGGGCCGTAGACTCACCTTCTTTGCTCCAACTGATGAAGCCTTCATCAAACTACCAGCAGAGGTTCTTACAAAACTCCAAAATGATGTACCACTTTTAACTAAGGTATGCACACTTTGATTTCTTTTTCATGATGGATCGAAAGGGGAAAAAAAATACTTGTTGTACTGTATGGGTATGAATCAGCTGGCCTACATCCCGTCTCCCATTAAACCTCAGCTGCTGTTTTTCAACCAAACCAGAGCTATTATCACTATTATGATTTGAAAAGGTCAACTAACGAATCATTGATGACAAAGGTAATAAGATTATTGATATATTCATATTAGGAACCATCAACTGAAACTGTCACAAAAATTGTCAACTTGAGTTTCATTAGTTTTCAAGTTGGTCCAGCTGGCTGGCTATATATATATATATATATATATGTATATATATGTATGTATATTTGTTTGTTGTGTGAATGTGAGGTGATCTGATAAAATGGTGATGGTTACTTGACATTGCAGAGGATGTAAAAAATTTAGAGATAACAAGTGTAACATTTCAAAAAATGTTATTATCACTAGAACAGGCTTGATGCATTTCACTGTTTTACCCCAGCTTTTTCAAAAGCGATGTAGCGATACAGAAAACTGTTGCAAACAAGTATGTAGCTCTCTATATGTTTGAGTGAAAAAATTGGTATTTATATATGTATCATGTGTACAGGCAGCACCAATGGGGCTAGAGGGCTGAAAATTTTGAAACTAACTCCTAAATTTGTTTGGAAATTTTTTTTTGTTTTCTTGAAAATTTCCCCCTAAATACTTTTTTTTCTGGGATGGTGGTTTCATTTTGCAATGTAAGTTTATGCTTCACTAGATTGTATCCAGCAGTATTCAAACTTGTATTTTGAAAATCCAGACTTTTTTTATTGATTACTGCCAAAACAAATTCAACAGAAGTAACTTATTTGTTGATCACCTCTTCTTGTATTTTTTAATTGATCGTCCCCAACATTACATTCTTACAAAAAACATTGGTCACATGATGGTTTCAATTGAGTGACTAACCAGACTTGTTTAAAATTCTAACTATTTCATTGTGATCAATATTTTTCTTACTAACTGTTGACTGTGATCTATTCAGTAAGACATTGTGACCAGTAAATCGAATAGGACCCTTACTTTGAAGAACACTGCTTTGAGATAGAAACTAGAAAGCACTCAGAGAGTGCATACTCCTGCCAATGCCATTGTCAATAAAAACTGAATGAAAATCAGTTCATACATAGCTATGATGTTGTAGACATAACTGTACATTAATTGATGGATATGCCAAAAATTTAATTCAATTCCCTCTTAGCCAACCATTGCATTGAAATTGATTGAGAACATTTGGTGATATTGTGTGGATGAAAATTAGTGAATACATAAATGTGGGGGAAAAAATGGAAAAACATGTCTCTCAATCAAACAAAAATTCCTAAAACTTAACCAATTCTCCCTAACCCCATGGCCTCAAACTTCCAGAAAATTTAATCCAAATTCACTGAGAACTTTTAGAGATATTTGGGCGACATGTAGCTTAATATGCATGGGAGGTAAAGGTGGAATATTCCTGGACCAAACTCAAAATTTATTCTATTCTCCCTTAGCTCGTGGTCCACCCTTCCATAAAATGTCATTAACTTTTCAGTGATATTGTGTGGTCAAAAAGATGGACAGACACATAGACTAGTTCATCACCTTATTTTCTCCCTGATACTGTGCCATCTAGTGATCTCTCCATGTGATGTTGAGCATGATTCTCTTCAATGTGCTATTCTAAATGTAAAGGTTAATCTTTTGGTTATGTTCCATGCATCAGCTCCATAGGTGACTATTGGGAGGATGCATTCGTTTCTAATAGATTCTATGATATCTTTTGTTCTCTTATATGTCAATATTTCACCCAAAATCATTCAAATTTCTCACAAAAAATCCATGTTTCTCACAAAGTATAAATGCCTGTATTTATTTTCAATAAATAAGTCATTAGTTTGAAATTTTAACCGACTGCAATATTGTATCATAACATAATACTAAAGAACATATGAGTACCAAAAAATCTTCTATCTGAAAGATAACATAACTTTAAAAATTTCTCCACAAGTACATGATTTTATACAAAAAAAACTTCCTAACAGTTTTAATGAATTTACTCTGCAAACTAACTAAGGCTGTATAAGTACGAGAAAGTCATCAAAAGGCTCTTTATTCATGTTATAAGTTCTTCCAGAAAAAATATGGAAGAAATTCAATCAAACATGAAGTTCTACCAGCTTGGAATAATGATTCCATGAAAGTTTTTTCAAAAGTAGATTTAATGAATCTAAGAAGAAATCCTCAAATAACTCTTTATAAATACGTATCGTAATAAGTAAATTATATAATTGTAAAAACGACTATCTCACGAGTAGAAGCATGCTCTAAAAATATTGTAATTAAATTGTAAATGCAAAATAAAAAAATTCAAATTCGTAGTTTTTCAATAGCATTTACTTTTTTCTATTCTTATTTATTTTATCATTTATTTTTAAGATCTTTATTCATTTCATTATTGAACCATTTGTACAATTGAATAAATAAAACATCATACTGTATATCAAAATATGTAGGTGGGCATATCTCGTGGGGCTTCAAGTCTAATTTGTATCTTCCTCACCAAATGTTGTATTGATCAAAAGATTTTATCATCAATTTGTTATTGCTTATCTGGTAAAATGAAATATATTTTATTTTATTCTATCGTATCTTGAAAAAAAAAACTGAACACTTTATTTTTCTATAAAAATAAGGGCTGCAAAATACGAAACTGCATAAGCTGAAAACAAATGACATATTTAATGTAAGGGAGATCACTCAGTCTTCCACTCTGAATCGTTAAATCCGTTTATTGAAAAAAATGGTGCATCTTGCAAATTGTATACATTTGAAACATTTATTTTAGTGCGAAAGAAAAGTATTCAATTTGTATATAAAATCACTCATCAAATAATCACATTTACACAATAACCCAACTGCTGAACATTAGTATCAGGGATGGTGTGATAAACATGAGAATTCTTTTTGAGCTTATTTACATTTGAAAACATTACGTATCCCGGTAATCTATTCTATATCCTACGACTCAGTGGCTAAAAAAAAAAAGATTTCTGATATTCAATCTACTTTTGTTCACTCTTAACATCTATGCATGGCCTCTCAGTCCTTTGTACTCCTTTTCTTATCAGGCTGCCACCCACTTCTTAGGTAAAAACAAATTAAAAGGTTGACAGTAAATTTTTTTTTCATTAGCTGTAGTAATCGAGAGTTGCAGAAATATTTCAAAATTCTCTTCAGAGGAGAATGTTTTTTTTTCTTTTTTAATTTTTGGAAAAAGTGTTTTTCATGAACCATAGACGCTAAAATAAGTTCATAGTTTTGCCTTGACGTTATCTCGGTGACTCCATTGCTAAATAAGATATTTTTTGTTGATACTTTATGAATAACCCTGAATACATTTGGGAACCATCTAAATTATATTCTAGCTACTGCTATCCATTTTGAGGGATCACTTGTAACACACACACACAATAATTAATTTTATATATATATATATATATATATATATATATATATATATATATATATATATATATATATATACAATTACATATATATATATATATATATATATATATATAATGATTGAATATCCATTATCCCATCCAGTACCACAAGGTAGGATCGAAACCTTTGCTTCTGATCCAGAGGCTGGCATTTTACCTTTGCCCAATGCAGAACTGGACGGTCAGTAAGACTGAATTTAAGCAATATATTTACTTCCGCACAATTCCCCATCCACCAGAGTTGGAAGAGCATTGCTTATAGCTTATAATGAACGAGTTACCTCACTTAGAGAGTCTTCAATCCGAAATAAGGGAGCGTTAATTATAATATATATATATATATATATATATATATATATATATATATATATATATATATATATTAGTAGATGAATTCCTCCATAAGGGCTGAATAGATTTGAGAAAAAAGTGAAAAAAAGGAAAGCCAAACCTCTTAGTTATGGCTTTAAGATATGATGATTTTTGATAAGCCTTAACTAGACTTGACTTGACTTCAGAAGGCTGATATGAATCATATCAGCGTTCTGAAGACATGTGTGAAACCAATTCATGCATATTAAAAATCATCATACCTTAAAACCATAATTAAGGAGTTCGGCTCTCCTTTTTTAACATTTTTTTCAAACATATATATGTGTAGGTATAGGGAAATAAGTGACTGAAGTGACACAAAAAAAACTCAGTAAAGCTTTCAAGACTATATATATATATATATACACACATATATATATATATATATATATATATATATATATATATATATATATATATGTATATATATCTGATGATTTTTATTGGAAAATAACTCATCATGAGTCATAAGAGCAATTATTCAATCTTCTTTTTCAGCTTTTGGTTGAACACATAGCTTCAAATATCTATTATACAGTTGGCATCCAAGATGGTAAAACTGTCGAAGGTGTGGATAACAACAAGATATTATTACAAAAGATGGAAAAAAGTAAGTATAAAAATGAAAATTATAGCCATTTATTTACTATAAGAAATTGTTACTTTCCGAATCTCCATAGCCCCACAAATGTTCTGTCTGACCAACCAGCCAAGTGGGCTATATA
The DNA here is from genome assembly GCA_963457665.1 of Thysanoteuthis rhombus. Classification (NCBI taxonomy): domain Eukaryota; kingdom Metazoa; phylum Mollusca; class Cephalopoda; order Oegopsida; family Thysanoteuthidae; genus Thysanoteuthis; species Thysanoteuthis major. The sequence goes on from OY735213.1 coordinate 50,183,927, forward strand.
TTCTTCTCTCTTTGCTCATGTGTGTGTGTGTGTGTGTGTGTGTGTGTCCAGGTGTCTTTGCTTTCCTGGTCACAATTTTGGGGCTTTTCTCTCCATTTCTGGATGAACTATGACGGTCAGTCTTGAAGCAGTGTACGCGTTTATGAGTGGTCTTGACCTCCTCTAATATTCCTCCCCTTAGCTCCACAAGTGTCTATAGCAGCGAGCAAAATGCATGGATTGGAAATATAGAGTGTGCTTTAGGTGAGAAGCACACTCACCGCCCTCTCACCAGGGGGTAGCCTTGTTTATAACCAGCTGAAATGACCAATCAAACACAAAAGTCAAATTTTACCTTTTGAATCTCCGCAAAAAGGTTTATTTTAAAAAATGCTGATCTTGAATTTAAAAAAGTTTTAAAATTTGAACTTCGATTTAAAAAAGGAATTTCGAAGTAAAACTCAGTGCTTCTTGATGCAGACAATATTGTAAACATTAGAGTATCATGAACGCCACAATGATACGTGGGATGGCCAAGACATCTGATACTATGATGACATTTAGAAACAAAATCAGATTGAAGGTGAAAAGTGGTCAAAAATGATCAAATATTGGGTTTGAAATACTTCCTCTAATAATAAATAAGAAAAAATATGATTATCATCCCAAGGGAAATCATGAATCACCGCTACCTGCGTAGGGCGATCAATGAATAAGTTATTTCTGCCACCTTTTGTTGGGCTGTGGTTATTAAAAAAAGGTCTGAAATTTCTGAATACAAGCAGGCACAAATTTGTGACCAATTTAGTATAAAATTGCATATCAAACACCTACTAAAGACCTATTTTCCCTTCTCACTGAAATGAATGTGTGAACAGAAGTTTATACTATGAATGATAAGTTTGGATAGACAGATATAGATGTCAGAACACATGAATAGCCTAAATCCAGTAACAATGATTAAACCGGTCTGTTATGGGTAGCGGTGATCATTTACATTTGTATTTTGTCATATTAAAAAAAATACTGTTTCTAATGATAAAAATAAGAATAAAATACAATTGCATTTTGTCATATTGAAAAAAATACTTTTTCTTATAATGAAAATAAGCATAAATTGCATTTGTAATTTGTCATATTGAAAAGAATACTTCATCTAATAATGAAAAAAATAATATTAGTAAAGAATAAATAAATATTGAAAAAAAAAGTATTACTTTTGTATTTTGTCATATTGGAAAAAAATACTTTTTGAAATTGTTTTCTTGCCTATCTTTTTCAGATTGCTCTGTAACTATAAACAATGTCACTGGTCATCTAAGTATTCCCGATATTTCTGTGGTGAATGGTGTTGTTCATGGCGTTGATACCGTCTTGTACAATACGAGTTCAAATCCTGGTGTTGATATGCTTGTTTGACTCTAGTATTAGAAACCAAAACTGTCCATAGGTTTCTTCCGTTTTCAAGTGATTCTACCTATGTCATACGTACAGGTCACATCAGTGAAGCTTGAGAATTGAAAATAAAAACCTTTACTCCTTATTATGTCTAAAAAGAAAAAAAAAAATTCATTTTCGAATTTCCCTCCAAAAATGGGTTTTTATGAAGGGGTTCTATTCACAATATAAGCTTATGCTAAACTGGTCCCTTACTTTGTGTCTGGCAGCATTTACACTTGTTTTTGAAATTTCAGACTTTTTAGTGATCACTGTCCTACAAATGGCAAGATCACAGCCTTATTCAAATTTTTTAACAGATCACCACCAATAAACCATAATGCCAAGAGATGAACTTCATCTTATGACCGTTTTATGAAAAGGATATATGTATATTCTTTGCCAGACTTTTATTTTACGACCATTTCATAAAACGGATTTATGTATATAATTTGCTCCAACTATTTTTCTGTAAAAAGTGAAAAGATACATATTTGCTCATTTCATTTTATTAAGAAAATAAAACTTCTTCAATAGACTGTTTTCAATTGACTTCATGACTTCAGAGCACCTTATGGAAATATTTAACAGTAAGTTTTGTTTTCTGAGATTTCATAGTTGAAATATTTTTAGCATTGTATTCTGGCTCATTCAGACTAAAATCGTCATCTCTGTTGGGTTTTCAGTCACAATGTTTCAGCTGTTCTACTCTCCGGCCTTCCTAGTGTATTTGTTGTGTTCTAGAATGCCAAAACTTTTTTTAACACTTAAATTCATGAACTGTTTGTAACTGTTGCGGAACTCTCCAATGAATAACCGAAAAGAAAATGTAACTCTTTCGTGAATTGAATGGAAGAAAGAAATTACCAAAAATTGCAAGTGAAGCAACATCAGTTGGAAGTTACTCCCCCCTTATGTAACATTTAAATTCCTAAATATGAATTTAAGTGTTAAAATATCACCCTATAGAATAAGTTAGGAAGAGCAAGGAAAGCTTGAAAATTACCCCCTACCCGTGTATGTTTACTATCGAACAACCGTAGCATTGTAGATGGCCCGACTGACTAACAACCAAAGTGGGCTGCAGTGTGTGTTTCTGTTTTTCCATGGTCACATTTTTGGGGCTGGGACCATGAAAATTTGCATGAGTAACCCACTAACCCAATAAGCACCATCTAAAAATACTTTTTTTTAAACAGTCATTTCAGCCCAGTTGCGCCCAAATCTTATGCTGATAGGTTCTTGATGATTATCGACAAAAGATCTATCTTTTTAGTGAAAAGATCTATTCTTTTGGATAATTTTGGATGGTTTTTCAGATAATTAGTTCTGGTACGAAAACAGCCTACGTGATTTTAAGCAAGAGAGTTCTAAGACTTGTCTTGTGGTCTCAAAATATTACTCTTTTTTTTTCGGCGGGGGTAAATTTATAATCACCAGTAGATATGCACAAACTACAAATCAAATAAAAGAGGAACCCTTCCACCTAGAAGAGTAGACAAAATGTCCCTGACAAGAATCTAAAATACACCTAATCATTTGCCTGAAGAAGCCCAAACAGGGTAGAAACATCAACGTCTTTGTGTAGCAAATCCTCTTTCTACTGTAAACCAACTTAACATTTGAAGTTAAATGTATCGAGCACTCTAGGAAATAAACCTATCATAAATTGGATATTGCATTATATTAAATTATATTGCATCCCCAATCTGTAATATACATATATGTATATATATATATATATATAAATATATATAATTTTTTTGGCTCCTATGTTGCCAACTCCTGATTGACCAGATTTTATTTAAAATGACATTCTACCTTTGATTCTTTCTCAGAACCTCCATTTCTTTCTCGAAAGGATTTCATGTTCTTTATTAGAATGACCTTTGATGACTCTGATTAGTCAGTCATGTGTGGAATTTATTTATCTGTGTGCTTATGGTACTTATGATATAAGGCAACTGCATCACAGCCTGGCTTCATGGCTGGAGTAATTATGCACCTGTAATCGGTATTCAAGCCCAGGCAAAGCCAGGGTTTGAATGTTGATTTTCAAAGCAGGTTGGCCCGGTAATCACATTGGACAACCGTAGACATTCAAGATGGCAAAAAGATTCTTGCTTTTTCTCATTAGTGCATATGTTTGTGTATTGTCCCAGCACTCTTGGCCATACTGTTTTATGTGTTAAACACAAACTTTCATACAAGAAGAACTTAATTTCATTGCGATCAACATAACACGGTGAAATTCAAAGAACAATTTAAAAAAAAATACTGAAAATGTGAGAAATTGTTTACCATCTTGTGTGGCCACTCTCTACCTTTTGATCCTCCCTGAGTCTTTGGGGCATAGTTTGTACGGATGGAGGATCACTCTGGGATGGCAAGCCTTTGGCATAGCAAGCTCAACTTTCAAAAACCAGAGGATCCCAATAATCCTGAATAGAAGGGTATACAACCAATGCATTCTCCCAATAGTCACTTATGGAGCTGAAACATGGAACGTAACCAAGAGACAGACCTACAAACCGAAAAGCATGCAACGTGCGCATGAGAGAATCATGTTCAACCTTACATGGAGAGATCACAAGACAGCACAGTATATCAGGAAGAAAACGGGTGTCCGTGACATCGTAGAAACTATTAAAAAAGCTCAAATGGCAGTGGGTAGGCCATGTTGCAAGAATGAAAGACAACCGATAGACATCACGTCTCACAACATGGATCCCCAGAGATCACATGCGCAACCGAAGCCGACAGAACACATGATGGAGAGATGAACTAGACAAATTCAGGAAATACTGGCTGTGCGATACCCATGATAGAGAATTGTGGCGAATCCTGGGAAAGGTCTATGTCCAACGACAGACGTTAAAAGACTGATGATGATGATGATAATGATGATTGAACGGATCTGAATCATAATCTCGAATTTCACTTTCCCGAACACAGTTATCCTGAGCATTGACTGCCTAGATTTCCATTTGGCCGAGTCCTCATCCCCACCCCCTGTTCACTTGCTTGAAAAACAAAGGGAGACAATTCGAGTAATTGGACAGGACATTCTTACACACTTTATCATTTTCAAAAACACCGGTTAACTTTTCTTCTAAGATCAGTGCAATGGGGGTATGCTTATGATTCATTAAAAAAAAAAACATCAAAGGCCTGGGTACAGTGTTGCCGGAACTAAAAAAACATTTTCATGCTAGTTTGACTTCGAAAAAGCGCCAAATTCGTTAAAAACAGCCAAAAAAAAAATGGCCCAAAACACGCAAAATATACTAAAAATGGTCAGAAACTCATTATAAAAATTGCTGAAGCATAGTTTGAGCATACAAGCACTAATTTTGCCCTGCCAAAACTGGGCCCTTGGTCTCTGCACCAAATGTATCAATATTGATAAATTTTTGAAGCTTGATATTCATACGTGCGTTTCTATTTTGAAACCCTCCCAACATAGGTATGAATATGTTTATCAATAAATGGAACCTGTTTATCAGACTCGGGAATCCAGTCTCTCTATCAATGCAGTGTCATTGCATTGAAATTATTCACAAAATTGTCCATGAATACTTTGATTAGTGTGGGTTTTGGCGTTGCAAAGTTAACGTATAATGCTGCACATGTGATGTATCTGAGTACAAGCTGGAAAAAACAATTAATTGTTATAAGACTTGAACAGAGTGCGTTGGAATAGTATGGAAAATTTGGGAACTAATTAACCGCGCGAATCACTTACTACAGCCAACCCCCAATGTCCATTCGCCTAGAGAAACCTAAGCAGGGCAGAAACATAATGTGTTAGTAGCGAATCCTCATTCCACTATATATATATATATATATATATATATATATATATATATATATATATATATATATATATATATATATATATATATTGTTTTTTGTAGGGTTGAGTCGTCTGGGTGTGAAGTGTGCTCGATATCGGGGATAGAGCATATACAAATTGGAGTACATAGAAGATGCAGTTCCACGCCATGATGCAATCGACAGATTGTCCGCATTTACTCGCTTCCCCACAAGAGCAAGATGTGACACAAGGTCGTTTGGGTTTTCAGTAACAGGATGGTAGCAAAAATTGCTCCAGTCACCGCAACTCGTGTTGCAAAGGCGCCAGGGCAAGCCCGACCCGTCCCTTTTAGTGCGATAGGACGGCGTTGCCCCGGGGTACACTGCTACCCCGAGAGAGGGCCGAGATATTTTTCGAGGCCACAGGACGAATCCTAGATCTCTTGCACTTACCAACACTGAGCCTCAGTATGCCATCACCGACCCCGCCATTGTACCGGTGCAAAGCACCCGAAGTGTGTACTGCGAACAGATACTACACTTGTGAAGCAGATCGTCAGATCGTATTTACTCGCTTTCGTACAAGAGCAAGATGTAACACAAGGTCGTTTTTAATGAAAGTAAGTGAATCAGAAACATAAGACATGGAGGGCGATTGAATAGTCCTTACTGTCAAGTCGCATTTTATTTCTTTTCCAATGCAGGAAATTCCCAAACAACATTTCAGTTCTAAACGTATGACAGCAGCCAACAACCATAATGCGAAAATCTGTTCAGAATTTGGCAATGTATGGAACCTAGACGAATCAAATTTGATTCTACATCATGAATATTCTGCACTGCGGGCAATGTCATATTGCATTTAAGGAATAAAATTATATTCACAAAGGACAAGGTATTCAATTAGGATGAACAAATTAACTTATCTTTGTTATACTACTTATTGAAAATGTCGTCTACAATGGTGTAATGGTTAGCACGTCTACCTCCCATGCAGAGTGACGTTGGTTTGAATCCCGGTTTGTGCGAAAGCTTTCCATTAGGACAAACTTTCCTGCGCATTCAGCAGCTAATAGAGTATATTCTAATCCGTGCAGTTAGGATGAAAGTATCATTTTATTGGACTTGCATCCCGCCCAAGCTTGTAAGAATGAAGTCCTGGTCTCAACCAGACTTGAAACTTGCAAGGATCACAAAGCTGACATATTACAAAAACTTGATCTCGTCACCGGCCGTCATACTTCATAGGGAGCTGTCACTTTAGAGACGGACACTTTTTTTTTACTGTGTATTTTTTTAAAAATTAATGACGTTCATTTATTCATACAGCACGACAGCATTTTTTTTTCCCAATAAAAAACAAACATTTTTATTTCACTAAATTATAAACGTGAGGAAATTTTAGATGAAATTCAAACGGCGTTTCTGTCTTTTGATTTGAATTTTCGATTCAGACACAGACTACAAATACTCGCTTTAGGGAAAGGAACTAAAAATGACATTGGAGGAAAATGAAAAAGAAGTAATTATAGACAATAGATTGCACAATTGTATTTGTGGAAAAGTAAAACAAGAAGATCCTATCAATCCTAAAAAAGAAGGGTTTACAATTAATGCATCCTCTCAATAGTCACTTATGGAGCTGAAACATGGAACGTAACCAAGAGACAGATCTGCAAATTGAGAACCATGCAACGTGCACATGAAACGATTATGCTCAACCTCACATGGAATGACCACAAAACAGCACAATACATCTGGGAGAAGACAGGAGTCAGAGACATCATAGAATCCATTAAAATCTCAAATGGCAATGGGCTGGCCATGTTGCAAGAATAGTAGACAACCGATGGACATCAGGACTCACGACATGGATCCCCAGAGATCACATGCGCAACCGAGGCCGGCAGAATATGACATGGAGAGACGAGCTAGACTAATTTAGAAAATACTGGCTCCGCGACTCCCATGATAGAGAAGTGTGGCAAATCCTGGGGAAGGTTTATATCCAACGACGGACGTTTAAAGACTACTGATGATGATGATGATGATGATGATGATGATGATTGGAATATTCCAGCACTTGGATAAGAAAACATTTGTTCCCCGTGTACAAATCCTTAGTTTGAACCTATCTAGAGTTTGCAATTTCAATCTGGGCACCTTATAAAACAAAACACAGGAGGAGAGCAACAAGGAAGTACTAAGAATGACAAATCTAAATTATAAAGAGCCCCTCCGTAAACTGAAGCTACCAACCCTTAGCTATAGAAGTGTATGAGGAGATATGATAGAAGTCATAAGATCACTAAAGGAAATTATGACAGAAGAGTTGATTGTGGGAAGAAAATTCACAGAGAAGAGAAAGCAGGGGAAAGAATCAGGAAGTGTGCCAACAAAGAGCCAGACTGAATACAGGAAAATATTGTTTCAACGTCCGTATAATGTAGATATGGAATAGTCAACAATGAAATCACCATCATCATCATCATTAGTCTTTTAACGTCCGTCGTTGGACATAGACCTTTCCCAGGATTCGCCACAATTCTCTATCACGGGCGTCGCAGAGCCAGTGTCTCCTGAATCTATCGAGTTCATCTCTCCATCTTGTGTTCTGCTTGCCTCGGTTGCGCATGTTATCTCTGGAGATCCATGTTATGAGACGTGATGTCCATCGGTTGTCCATTTCCATTTGAGCTTTTTTAATAGTTTCTATGATGTCATGGACACCCGTCTTCTTCCTGATATACTGTCTTGTGAGTTCCAAAAGCGTGAATTCTTTCAAAAAGAGTCTCGATTAATATAGGGATAAACAGGAGATTCCATTCAACTACAACACACATTTGGAAGTTATGTGAAAATTTAAAATGATTAGTAGAGTCTGGAGAACATAACACTAAGCTAAGCTAATCTAATAACTTGAAAAACTATATATTAGAAGGAACAAATCTTAACCTAAATTAGATAAATTGGTAGTATATAACACCACAGTGTTGCTTTATGCCCCCAATAAACAAGAAAATTTCTCATAAGGCAATATATGCCTCCACGAAATTAGATTTAGAGTCATCCAGTTTCTCTCTTGATGATGCAGACCTGAAAGGTGTGCTTGAACCTCGAACACATAAGAGGTCAGCTCTTAATATGATATATTTCAGTCTTCACATATCTTTACTGCTTATTTGGTTCCTTTTGATTGGAACTGGCACTTGTGTTCTTCCTTGTATCATAATATTCATCTGTCTTTAACTCTTAAATTTATGAACTGCTCAACCTCACACTCCCAGCAGCAGAGCCAAGAATGGTGGGGGTGAACGGCAATGTTGCTCAATCAATTTTTTTCGTGATAAATCAACGTTCAAAAAGCGTTTAGAAAAATGTCAAAATGAACTGAAAACATTCTATCACCATTTAAATGGCTAAATAGATTAGTCTGGCGAGATTGCTAAAGAAATGGCTAAAAACTGTTAATAATGATGCTGCTCGTTGGATTTTTGCCATAACAAGAAACGCACTAAATCGGCAACATTGATTTGCAACATATGTGTCCAACTTCTGTCAAAAAGTAATCTTCTGATGAAGTGTAACGAAAAAAAAAATTATATTCATTTTTGTCTTCCAGTCGGACTAGCTTCACCCTACGCCCAACACACGGTTTTCTCTGCCTTTTTTGCACGAATTGCGGGGGTCGTTCTTGATGCTTGCTCCCGACACCGCCAGTGACCACTCGTAAACACGATGGAACTGTGGCGATGTCAGCTTGTTAAAATACTAAAAAAGTAAAGTATTAAATGTTTGAATATCGAATAATGAAGTATTTATAGCATAGAGATGCCCCAGTTGTTAGAATCGCCTCTATTCCAAAGTAGTTCGAACTTTGAATGAAGGACGCAGCTTTTGAACTTTGTGAAGGAAAACGACGCCTCTTAAGCGAGTCAGAAAAATAGAATCTTTTGAGATGGTTGGAATTCTGAAAGTTAATGTTTATTTCAAGTTATCAAAAATCCATCATAAAATTAAGTGTTCGTTTTTTATTGGAGAGGTCCAGAACAGACAAAAGAATAAATATACTATAATTTCCAAAGAACTCTTCAATCAATATAATTTTTTAAAAACTGGCCTTTTTTGTAAATTGAATAAGAAAAAATTCCAAAAGGTACGATGGAATTAACTTTGATCGGAAGTTATTTGAATTTTTATGTATGAATTTAAGAGTTAAGGAGTTTTGGCTTTTTCTCTTATATCTTCATCAAGTGAATTGCTGAGCAGTATTATTGTTGACATAACAAAGTATTTATTTTATTAGACCGAAGGAGCAGTTAAAAAGATAATGAGTACAAACAGATAGATGTACAGATATATATATACTATCTCTCTCCCCAGGACGAGAGTGATAATGGCTCTCCTCAGCTTCCTTTCTTTTTGTTGTTTTCAGCAATTAGACTGACTATTCGTCGACACCTGACGCACATGGTCACATCGAATGAGCGAGGGAACTTTACGATTTAAAATCGAGGCCACCTTCTCTACATAGTACCAAAATGGCTTCTACTTTCCATCACTTTTACAGACACTTGAAAAAGGTTGCGTTTTTGTGCATTCGTAGCTTAGAGCACAGCCATGATACAAAGCACCATACGTACTGATATTCATACTTCACTCCCCATTCCTATTTCGAGTCTTAGCATCTATGTCATTTGCTGATTCCATTCAGAGTATTTCTTGGTTTGTTATGCAATCAAAGGATCTTTATTTAATTAGACTAATGAAAAATTCTGATGGGAAAAATTAATTTTCTGGTCTCCAAGTGAAGCATGTCATGTGATTTTTTGGCATCAGGTTTTGAAAGGTCATTTTTTTGAGCAATCCCCGCCAAACGAACTAACTCCCCCCCCCCAAAAAAACAGGTCTGCATAGTCACTCTGAAGAAACCGTCACATGCCCAAGTCTTTTGGCAGCATGTTGTATTGGGGATGATCAATTAAAAAATATAAAGAAAGGGGTGATCAATGGATAAGTTACTTCTCTCGCCCTTTAGTTGGGTAGTTATTACAAAAAAGTCCGAATTTTCCGTATAAAAGCGCGAATGGGTTTGGACACAAAGTGAAGGATCAATTTAGCGTGAACTTGCATCGGAAATTGCAGCTCTCACTAAAAAAAATATATTTTTAAGGGAAGTAATTTTCAAAAAAACAAAAAAAAATTTTCATCATACATAATAGGAAGTAAATGTTGGAATTTTCAGCCCTCTAACTCCATTGGTGCGGTTTGTACGCAAGATACATAGCCAGCCAGCTTGAATAACTTGGAAACTCAAGAAAACTATGTTGACAGTTTTGATGGACGGTTTCGAACGACAAAAAACAAAAACAACAAAGAAAGAAGCAGTCTTTTATTGGTTTCCCTTTCTATCTATTTCCGAGAACAAAATAACCAAGCATTGATTTTTATGCTTTCTTTTTGAAGAAAATATTTCCATTCATAGATAATGCAGAATGAAGTCATGTAGAGAAAAAAATTCTATCGAGGAATACATTTGGTCAGAATAAATTCCTTTTATGACATCACTGGTATTTCCAACTGGAAAACATCTACAATAGAATAAAATAAATAGATAAATCAGAAACATTCTGGAAAATGCAGATGCTATCAATAAACCCCCGAAATAAGGCCCTAAAAGGTCGTATAAAACGTTTCTTCCAAAGATAGGAAGATAAAATGTTTAGAAAAGGACTGGTGGATTACTGACAATTTTCAATGTTGGTAGATATAACAGTGAGGCCAGGAGTGCTCGAACACATACGTTCACACGTAAACAAACACATCGACCCACGCACATGGAAAGGATAGAACCTTCACCATCTTTGATGGCTACGGTTGTTCAACATGAAAGTGAAATAAACCTCCCTTGAATTTAATTATGTAATATATTAGCCATTTTATTGTCTGAATTAAACCAAAATTGCAGATTTTCTGATACTTCACCTGGAAATCAGTTAATATCAGACTAAAAGTTAATCAACTCAGATTGCTAAAATACAAAGAACCCCGGTCCCGAGATGCAAAGAAAATTCGAAACCCCCAATTACATTTGGCTTGATTACCCCTTGCTAATCTCGACGTTTGGATGTTTCGAGGTCCCCTAAACATTTTTATCAATTCATCTCATCAGAGATAAGTTTGATGCAACGGGTTCAGTGATCAATGTATCAAAATCTGGACGTCTGTGATTGCTGGTAGTCAGAGTCTTTTCCAGTGAACACACCCATCCATTTTTTCAGCATATCACGAACCTGTTGAATGGCGAGTTTCCCGTGGATTGGAATACATGCCACGTCTTCGTGCGACGTGGTTAATAGCGATCTAGTTCCATTCAAATAGAAATCATCAATAACCTAACACGGTGAGGAGCTTGTTCTCCCTTAATTAAGAGACATCGGAACAGGAGTTGAAAGGAAAGGCTTACAACGTCAAACACAACAAAGTAATTATCCAAGGAAAACACTTTGAGTTAATTAGAACTGCACGGAACAGGATGCATGAATGACAGCATCGGACAGATAGGTATATATCTACCTGCATAGATTGTTGGTCTAAAAGTGATTGGTTTCTATTTGTATATAAACACACGTCCATGCGTGTGTGTGTATAGCTCCTCATTTGAGTGATATATATATATATATATATATATATATATATATAACAAAGTGTAAAGAAACAGAGGAAAAACGCTTTTGAAGATTACATAAATTGCATTGACAGATATTAGGAGATGGATGATAGAAGTGACACAAAAATATCTATTGAAAAAGTTTTTAATGTTTAGCGTTTACAATAGTAAAGTTTTCTAGACTATATATATATATATATATATATATATATATATATATATATATATATATATATATATATATATATATATATATATACATATGTATGTATGTATGTATTCTAACATATATTTTTCAAAAATGACTGAGAAACTGGTTTATTTTGGCAAAATCTTCTTGTTCCCGTGCAAAACATCTTTCGAACGTCGCCGGTCAGTATCAAGAGAATGTAATTAATGGTATTAAAAGAGAAATCAAAATAATTATTGTACTTTTCTCATTCATATTCTAGGTGTACTTTCTTTAACTTAAGTGACATGTTTAAACCCGTTCAAATATTTTTTTTACTAATGTCAGACCGAAACTAATGAAACTTACTGACGACGTGACCTGCGTTTGCAGTCGCTACATACATTGAAGAATATTCATTGCGATGTTGAAAGATAAAAAAAAGAGGATTGCTGTTTCGTTACACCCATTGTTTTCTTTTAATATATATATATATATATATATATATATATATATATATATATATATATATATATGTCCGGAAGTTTTGTTCGTGCGACTGAAGATAATCTTTGAAGTCCGATAAAGAACAGGTTTGAAAGCGATCATAACTTTCACATGGACACTTGTGTCTAATATATATATATATATATATATATATATATATATATATATATATATATATATATATATATTGTGTTTAGCAACAAAATAGAGTATTCTGCATTTGATTAAAATTCTTTAAATAGTGCTTCAGTGTATATTCTTTATTGTATACTGTATTTGACAAGATAGAGCAACGAGAAAAAAAAGAACGCTGTTTGAAAATGAACGTTGAACACGTTTGATTTAATGCTTTAAAGTTGAAATAACAAAGAAATACAGTATAATACGTATGTGGATATATATATATATATATATGTGTGTGTGTGTGTGTTTGTGTGCATGCGTGCGTATGTGTGTGCGTGTGTCTGAACTATTGGAATGAGACAAACAAAGGAGTTAATGTGTATGGAGACGTTATCAGTTATCCAATTATTGGACACATTAATTAATTAGTATGCCGGACATGTTTCTGGTAGGTAGTACGTGTGTACCCTTTAGTGGTTAAAAGATAAGGCTTCCTTAGACAACAAATTTAGCATCATATTCTTTGCTTTAAAAATAAAATGAAAATTAAAAATGAAAATCCATGGAAGACCATTCTGGTGAGTTTGGACTTTTTTTCTTTATGGGAAAAGATATATGGTGGTTTGGTAGTAGCGGTTATGGGTATTTTATATGTTTTTCTGGTCAAGGGGTATAGGTATTCTTAAGAACTGGTTGCTATGGTTATTGGGAATCTTGGTCATGGTCCAGTGCTAAGCTACTTAGGTACTTAGTAAGGTAACATAGAGTCCTTGCATATACATGTTTATATTTTAGGTTGCAAATAGGTACATTCATGCATGCATAATATAATACGATGGTGGGGTAGAACTAAGGGTGTATCAACAGTATGTCTGCGTATACGGTAGGTTTGGTAATAATGGGGGTGAAGTATTAGAGATTATTTTGGAGTATTCCGGTTGTGGGCTTTGGGGTCGAGGCTATCGCTAGTGATAATCAAGGTGATGTGAGGAACAAGTTAAAGGGTGCCCTTGATATGTATGGTCGAGTATCAGTGGTGAAATGCATGTTCTATGACTTTAATCGTCGTTGTTGATAAAGTTCGGGTTGGTATTAATAGGGGAGGAAGTATTCCGGTGGTGGGTTACCGGATCGAGGCTATCCTTAGTAATAATAATGGTGGGATATAAGTTATAGGGTTCCTTATTATGTATGATCGAGTATCGGTTAGGAAATGCATGTTCTGTAACCTTAATGGTCATTGTAAATATTCTGAAAAGTTACACACCTTTGAATAGTAGAAGTATAATGGATCATGCATTGGTATCAATTGGTAGAGAACTGAGTGACCATGTGGGACATTCACAATGATTGCTACACACAAAAGAAGAGTCGAGTATGGAGAGGGTAAGATAAGTTTGTAATAATGATAATATGTAGGCGGAGGTTCAGATTGTATAGGTGGGGCTATTGTAGAGAATAAGAGTATATTTATATTAAGGTCTGTTATGGTGTAGGTGTGTTATGGTGCATATCTGTGTCTTCGGTGCAGGTATAATGATAGTGAGTTGATAAGCATAGAGTAACTAGGAGTGAGAAGATAATTGGGTTGGATCTCAGGGCGGTTAGGGTTGTTAAGTATATATATATATATATATATATATATATATATATATATATATATATATATATATAGTGTGTGTGTGGGAGTGAGTGAGAGAGAAGTGAAGTGTGAGGGGCATAAAGGTTAACGTCAGGGTCAAAGGAATTTTTCCAAGTTTACGTTCACTTCACACTTATACCCTAGGGAAAGGCATGAATCCGTCTCTTCTCTCCACAAGATGAATAGCAGGACAGACTTGGCTCTTTAGCTTTGGGGGGCAATCAGTCTCAGAGAAGGAAAACTATGAATAAAAAAAAATGACACACCTTAAAACAGTGGCAGCAGTTAGTTGTTAGTCCAATGAGCCAGCACTTTCTCAAAACGAAGATGGCGATACAATCGTCATGGGAGGAGTGTCTCTCAGTGTCTTTGAAGTGATTCCTCCAAGTGCCAGAACAGATCAGATCTATTTATCTTCCTATATATACCGAGTAGAATATCTAGAGAGTAACCCAAAACAGGTCTAAAGCTTTCAGTTTTGTTAAAAACGTTCATCTACTCTCGATCTCCTATTGTGCAAAAAGGCTTCTCTTCACTTCAGAACTCTTGAAGGTGAAAGTAAGTCGACCTTCACTTTTGATGCCTTAAAAATTGGGTTTCCCAATAAGAAGATCCCATTAATCCTAAAGAGAAGGGTGTATAACCAATACATCCTCCATATAGTCACTTATGGAGCTGAAACATGGAACCTAACCAAGAGACAGACCTGCAAATTGAGAAGCATGCAACTTGCACATGAAAGAATTATGCTGGGCCTCACATGGAGAGACCACAAGAAAGCACAGTACATCCGAGAAAAGACAAGAGTCAGGGACATCATAGAATCCATTAAAATCTCAAATGGCGGTGGGCTGGCCATGTTGCAAGAATGGTGGACAACCGATGGACATCACGACTCACGACATGGATCCCCAGAGATCACATGCGCAACCGAAGCCGGCAGAATATTAGATGGAGAGACGAGCTAGACAAGTTCAGAGAGTACTGGCTCCGCCACGCCCATGATAGAGAAGTGTGGCGAATCCTGGGGAAGGTCTATGTCTAACGACGGACGTTAAAAGACTGATGATGATGATGATGATGATGATGATGATGATGATGATGATGATGATGATATGGTCGGAAAGTAAGTTCCACTCTGGCATTTATTTGCATTGTAAATAGAACCTCCCTCTAAATCCCTAAAAACCTTTTTGTTTTAACCCCCTCCCCTGGCTCATCTATCCCCTGATCTATCCCTCTAAATAGAACCACTCCCTTCTAAAACCACTTCAAAAAATATTTTTCTCAGAACCTTTTGTTTTAAAACTTCCCTCTAGGTAGGCATGCCAAATCTGGTCGGGCGGAGCCCATGTGTAGATGCTTTTTATGGCGTGACAGTCAAACACACAAACATAAAGACACCACTCGCTCATACATTCAAGATAAGATATGCTGTCATTTTTGACGGCACGGGTAGACGAGTGAATAACTCACCACCACAGTCATTAATTGAACAAACGCAGCGTCATAATTTGTCACGTTATGTTAAAAAAATCTATCGGAGAATTAATATGATCAGAATAAATTCTATTCATGATATCACTGGCACTTACCACTGAAAAAAAATTAAAATAGAGTGAAAGAAACATCTAGAAACATAGATTCCGGAGAATCAAGATGTCATTAATAAACTCGACAGAATAAGGCCCACAAAAGACAAAGAAGCTTTCCCTCCATACAAAAACATTTTTAGAAGTAATCTAGCGGTGTACTGATACCAATTTTCAAACCTGTCGACAAAACAGTATAGTCCGGAGCGCTGGAACACACACACATGTAAACGCACAAACACGGGCAAATATATATTTATAAAAAGATAGAACCATTCGCCATCTTTGATGGCTCTGGTCGTTCAATAATTTATAAAGAATAAAATGTAAAACAGCTCTCTTACATTCGATGAAAAACAGCAATTTTTTAAAGGTTGACTTGTGATCGCATAAGGTTTAGTTGTTATTTTCTCATTTATAAGATTCCTTTATCTAGATAGTAAAATAACTTTCAATTGTGTTCTGCTCGGGGCAGAGATAGGTGGTCTGGACTCCCTGCACCCCCCCCACCTGTAATCGCGCCTTTGGTCCCAGCAGTTGAAGAAGACTGGCTTTGACTAAGTCCTCATTATCTAAGATGCCACCTCGTTGCCAAGAAAAACAACACATATTTTGCATGTATTTCTGCTCTCATGCAAGCACACATGAATACCAGCCCCCCCCATCAGCACGCAAGTGACAATGACATCAATGTTTGCTTAACCACATAGGCCAACATTGACTGGCTCAGTGAGTACATTGCTGTTTATTTCAGTACTAAAAAATGTAGACGCTCATTGTTCTAAATACGTTTCAAGTATGTTTACCTTATTCTGAAAAAATAGTATATCAGTCACCAGACATTTCTGAACTTCAAAATCTTCATTGTAATAGTCTCACTGCACCTGAACTGATCTATTCCAAGGATTTTTGTTGGCATTATCTAGCTGCAGTGGTTTTCGTCGAAGGACTATTGAAAATCAGATATCTCAAAATATCTTAGAATATTATATCTAAACAACCATTCTTCATGTTCGGCATAAATTGAAAGATGTGTTTTGAATACCTGTCAGTACTTGGACACGATACTCGTACTGGACACGTTGAGGGCTCGAAATAAATATTTGCCTATGTGCAGAAATTTGAGCTGCACACTCGGGTGATAGTTGCAACACATTCTTGTACCGCGACCCGCAGTTTGAGAACCACTGTCCAGGAGAAAGGAAAATTAATTCAATGCTCAGATACAACTTGTCTGGTGGAGATTGAGGTAAAATGAAGGGCATAGAACCAATGTATCTTCCCGATAGTCACCTATGGAGCTGAAACATGGAACGTAACCAAAAAATTGACCCTCAAACTGTGAACTATACATCATGCAGAGAAGAGAATCGTGCTAAACATCACATGGAGGAATCACAAAACAGCACAGTATATTATTGGGAAAACAGGAGTTAGAAATAACATTGAATCCATTTGAAAGCTTAAATGGCAATGGGCTGGTCATGTTGCAAGAATGTCAGCCGATGGAAATCACGACTCACAATTTAGATCCGCGGAGATCATATGCAAAACTATGGTCAAAAGAAAATAAGATGGCATAAGTATCGGCTCTGCGACGCCGACGATAGGAAGGCCTGGCAAATATTGGGGGAGATCTGTGTCCAACGATGGTCACTAAAAGGATGATGAAAATGAAAGTTTCTAAAAAAAAAAAACAAAAAAAAAATGTAACAAGTGCCTCTGCGCTGGCAACTGCATAAGGCGTCCTTGCCTATGATCCGCAAAAGTTTCGCTGTCTTCAAGGTCAGCGATATGTGAAATAGATTTAGAGGCAAGTGCTCGGAGTTGTATCATTCACTTTACCTTGTACTATTGTGCTGCAGCCCACAGTTTGAGAACCACTGCCCTAGAGAGAGAGGAAATATGATTCACTTGATCAATTCACACACACACACACACACACACACACACACACACACGCACACACACGCGCGTGCGCTCGCCG
This sequence comes from Thysanoteuthis rhombus, assembly GCA_963457665.1. Lineage (NCBI taxonomy): Eukaryota > Metazoa > Mollusca > Cephalopoda > Oegopsida > Thysanoteuthidae > Thysanoteuthis > Thysanoteuthis major. Next base: position 50,201,849 of record OY735213.1, read on the forward strand.
ATCCAATTTGTCTTACGGGAACAGTGGTATTCGAAGAAAGTTCCGCAGAACCCCAGGGTGACATTTTTCCTCAATGTACTCAATAATTCTTCATTACATAAACGATTCCCTCTCGGTTTTCACAGATCTTTATTTCATTCATTTAACACGATCAATAATTTGTATGAAGGAAAATACAAGTAAGCTTCGTCCTAACTTTTCCATTGTGTATTTTCTGTTAGGAGCTTATACACATTCGCACAGTTTAATAAACAAGGCCCCAATCCAATAGTTTCACTTACACGAACACGAACACACACACACACACAAACACACACACAGACACACACACACACACAGACACAGACACACACACACACACACACACACACACACACACACACACACATACATACCATCCAACAAACACCAACAAATATACAAATATAGTTCAGTTAGCTTTAAAGGTTTACACACTAAACGTTTTTTGAGTCATTCCAGTCGCTTATTTGCCAATATCTGTTAATGTAATTTATGTAATTTTCTCCAGTGCTTTTTTTTTGTATCTGTTTTACATATACTTTGTTTTTATGGTACTATGTGTAAATTCTCTTTTGTTGGGATCATTAGTTGTTTGTTTGTAATTGTTTCGGCTATTAAAAAAAAAAATCCTCTCAATTAAAGATTTTTGGTAAATTTATATCATCAACTCCTTTATTTTCATTAAAAAAAAAAAGATGAAAACATCACGAGGTATATTTTTCTCTTCCTCGATTATTGGTTTATATAATTTTGAGTCAATTATATCAAATATATATTTGTGCCATTGATGTAGTAATGTCATCTTTGTATCAATTCAGATTGTAACATTGATTTAGAAGCTATATCTTTCAATATCTTCTTTTTTGTTTGATTCAGAAGTTTCCTAATGTAATTGAAAGATCCAGGAAGATAATCGTCCATACACATTTAGACTTAAGTAAGAGGAATCTTCGCACGAAATGACCGATTCTCTATTGATACTATCGATATGAAAACGGAGAGGGCAATCTCTAGATCAGGGTGGGGTAGGAAAAAAGTACTCCAAAACATTCACACCCCCCCATAAGAGCTTTCCTTCTCGACTTCGACATATATATATATATATATATATATATATATATATATATATATATATATATATATATATATATATATGAATGAAGAGTGCAATATCAGGGATTGAGAATATATAAATAAGTGTATACAGAAAATTTAGTGCTTCGCAGTGACTCCGAGTTTCACGCCAGTGCATTCGCCGGAACGTCTACTGCACTTGCTGAGAAGGGGAAGTTCTTTTCTGAAAGGGTTCTCTAGAGAATTTAATTATTGAGTAGGGTCCCCCGTGTAGTCAAATTTGGTAGTGTCCTTACGCTGGCTACAGAATCAGCCTTCCCTCTCCGGGATACAGATGCATATTACGGTCTGTCTTCGAGGTCCACGTTATTCAAATACAATATCCATCCAATCAGTTCCCTGGAAATCTAATTAATGATTGCCAGTCACATCTCCTCTAGATCGACTGATTTAATTGAAGTAGTTCTGGATCCGATGCGCAAATTCAGACTGAAGTTAATACGAACTGCATATCAAACAGAACAAGATTAAATCGATCTGACAATGTGATACTGGTCAGGAGGTTTACATCATCGTCAGAAGTGGATTGATTTGATCGTACTTAATCCACCCCCGGATCTCCCAGGGTAGATTTTGCTGTGTCAGTCTCTTCAGACAATTTCTGTAGTGAGTTTCTTGCAGATCCAAGCCTGAATAATAAGTCAAGCAGGTGTTTCAGTGAGTCGAGCTCTTCGTAATATTCTTCATACAAGCCAAGCATATAGATGATTGTTTAGATACTAATGTCCGTTGTAATATTATTAGATGTGAATTTGAATGCTTTCACGACATTAACGACGATTTATCTGAAACAGCTAACAACAGCATAATATTCCAATAGTCATCATCGGCACAGCGATGTGAAGCGGGCCGGGAGAATAGATGGGCTGTTAACCCATCTATTTCAAACAAAATTATAGATGTTTCTTCTTAGGTTTTTCCCACTCTATTTTAGATATTGTCCGGTGAAAAATACACATGATGTCATAAATAGAATTCATTCTGACCATATTTATTCTTCGATGGGTTTTTTCTACATAGCTTCAAATCCTGACGCTGTGGTTGTCCAATCATTGACTGTGATGTTCAGTTTTATTTTTGATTAATCTTTCTCATAGAGATAGACTGGTGAGTACTTAGTTAATAATAGAACGCAAGAAAAGTAATACCTCGTATTCTAGGTGCACAGAAACTTCTAGATTCCAAAAGGAGTGCATGGTTGGTCGATACAAAAATGGTATAAGCCAACATTGAATTTGATCATAATTGGGAATTCTACTCTCAGCTGCGAATCACTTGAAAAATACGGCCTTACGTCTACCTAGTTCCCCAAACTTGGCCCTACCATATAGATTCACCAGAAACCCGGCTTTACCGTATACCAAATTTTCCAAACATAGCCTTACCGTATACCTAGTTCCCAAAATCCAGTCTTTCTGCATACGTAGTTCATCAGACCCGGTCTCACCATTTGCCTTGTTTCAAAACCCCAACCTTACTGCATGGAGGATATAGGGGCAGGTTGGGTTCAAGAGCAGTTGAATCACTTGCTCTAATTTTTGTATGTTGGCACCAGTGTTTGTCTCTTTTTGAGCAGAGAAGAAATCGGACATTATTATACTGAGTTTGAGTCACATGTATTGTCAGCACGAGAAATTTTGCTTGTAAAAACTTTTTTTTTGCCCTGGTACGGAACTTTTCGCTTTGACAAGCGGGAGTCTAGCTCATGCTGTATTGTACGGTTGATGATAGTGTAGTATATGTTTATGAGAAGTGGTAATAAACATTTGATATGCTTCATTTCGAGCAGCTTTTTGTCAGATCTTTTTCTTGGAATAAAATGTTAAGAAAACCATGGTGCTTGTTGGTATAGTGTGAGCTAGGCTATTTGGTACGCTGTGATTGTTTGCAATCAAGGCAGAGGAAAAACAAAAAGCTTTTCAAATAACAAAACAAACTTCAAACAAATCATTGATGTCGACATTATTTTTTTTATTATTCTTATCCCTTCTTCCACCTTATCTCAATGCATCATTGAGGTCCACCAATGTATGGTTCTATTTATCCTACCAGAGGGTCATTGTATTCCTAAAATCTTACTTTTTACTCAAATACATTCTTTCGTCTGGTTTAAAATCTTATATTTCTCAATTATAACAATATATTAATCACATCTGTACTTACTAACAACGGAACTAACTTACCAAATCAAATTGTACTAATTATCCCCACTGGTAGGGTAGGTTTGTACACCTTTCCGAGTGTTTGAATGATGATAAAATAAACTTGACAAATGTTTCATATTCAAACGACCCACCCAAAGGAAGCCTGTTTTCCATAGTAATTTTAGTCATACTTGCGTTTAAATAAATCAATTTCAATGGAAGTTACCGCCGACTTTGTGAAAAATGTGTCAACTAGCCCCGGTTGCCTCCCCTACTTTCTCATAACTAAGACTTATTTTATATACGTAGTTGAAAAAAACGCTTTAGTGTATTCCCAGTTGAAAAGAAATCATCTTATACCCGGTTACCCTGCTTTATTCCACTACGTCCATGTGCTCCAAGGTGGCTGTTACGACCAGCATACATACATTCATACATAACCTGTCAAATAGATAGACAGGTAGACAGTTAGAAACTGGAGAAACCTATTTTGACAATTTCACTGACAGTTTTGGTTGATGGTTTCTAATATTGTAATGTGGCCATAGGTATTTAGCTATATAAAAATCAGTTTTCTTTTTTTTGTTCCAAGTTTAGTCTGTGTTCTTCATGAAGTACTGCTTTCAATTTCTGACACGTATCACGGAGAGGATATCGGAGTGATTAGAATATGTCTTTTATTTTCTTATTCCTATTGACCGGAACAAAGAGACGAAAAAAGACAGAGAGTCGAAAGAAAAAAAGGTATGTCTATAAAAAGTAGTTTGGAATAGTTGGAAGCCATCATTAAAAACAAATGACGAGAGCAGAAAATAGAAAAAAAGACGAGTCTGGTTAGTCACTGATTAGAAATCGTTATGTGACTGATGGCTTTGGTTAGCACGCCGTGTTGGAGGCGATCAATTAAAGAAAATGGAAGAAGGGGTGATCAATGAATAAGTTACTTCTTACGCCCTTTTTTTAGGGAGTGATCACTAAAAAGAGTCTTAATTGAAAAAAACAAACAAGTAGACACTAACTGAGGGATCAATTTAGCATAAACTTATATTGCAAATTGAACACTTCACTGGAAGACTGCTGTTGGGACTGGATGAAGAAAACAAGACATAATAAGGAGTGAATATTTAAATTTTCTGCCCTCTAACTGCTGCTACAGCTTATGCGAGTGATTCATACATTGTCAGCCAGCTAGACCAGCTTAAAAACTGAAAGAAACCTCTGTTGACATTATTGGTTGACAGTTTCTAATATATGCTGGGCTTTGTAAGTCTAAATGCGGAGCTTTGTTAGTCCAATAATAACGATGGTAATTGTGTAAGTCCTGCAGAGTATTATAGGATTTCTCCTGATTAAAGCAGTGGTTACATCAGATGCTCAAAAACTACTCCTTCTCACCGAGTTAGGAGGTGCAACGTGGCCGAGCGGTTGACGGCACAGAGATTTGGATCGTTTCGCTCCAATGCCAATGGGAAAGGCATGCATCCATCTTTTCCCATCTTCCATCAACATGTTTCGAATGATTTTTAGTAAGAATGCATCAGAGACAGAAATATAAAGACAAGTTTCGTTAGTCACTCAATAGAAACTGTCACGTGACCAACGTCTTTTGGCTGCATGTCGTTCGAGGGTGATCAATTAAAAAATTGTGAAAAGAGTAATTATGAATAAGTCACTTCTCTCACCTTCTGTTGGGCGCTGGTCACTGAAAAACGTCTAAATATGGAGAAAAAAACAACAAGCGTGAATGCAGCTGGACACGAACTCAGGGATCATTTTGGCATAAGCGTGACAGAGTGAGGCAATGAAAAGATCGCTTCGGCCCAGGACCTCTGAACAGGATGTAACGCACAGTACAATGCACTGAGACCCAGAGGCCAACTGGGATACGAGAGAATCAAACTTCTAAATCGAAATATGTCCATCAATGAAAATAGGTTGACTATCGTTTACTTGCTAGTGGATAAATTATGGGTGGTAAAAAGGTTATAGTAGTTGAAGAACAGGATGGCTAAAGGACGAGGGTACTTGTGTAGTGTGTGTGGGTATAACAGCTTTGCACGGTACCCTAATCTTCCTCTTGGAAGTCCTGGTCCTCGATAGAGAAGTCATACCTTGTTTCAAGTGACGACAACGATGAACAGTATTGGAAGTTGTACAAATGATAGTGTAGTTATTTGATTAGTTCTTCACGAGGACAGAATGTGACCCAAGGTTGGTTTCAATGAGGGGCTCACATGCATCCATAGGGATAAAATGTGCCCACAATATCAGGTTCCCAGGCGATCACCTAAACACTGATCAGGCTCGAATCTACTTAACTACGGTCAACCGATGCATTTAGCATGATTTTACCCTACGTAGACAGATGGTCACAAAAGAAAAGTTTGAAGGGAATAATAGTCATTTGAACGACCTTTGCCATAAAAGATGTCCGAGGATTCTTTCCATTCTCTCTCTCTTTCTTTATATATATATATATATATATATATATATATATATATATATATATATATATATATATATGCATGCGTGTTTTTGTGTTAATGTGTTTATTGGCTTGTGTATTTGTTGCAGCACACCTTGCTATGTAGTTTTGTCTACAGACTCGAACATGGGCATTAATTTACCACTAAACCACTTTTAAAGAGTTTTGCTTGATAAAAAAAAAAAGAAGCTTTTTCGACCTGTTGAGGGCCTTATTCTGATGGGTTCATTAACGTTATCAAGATTTTACTATGATGTCATAAATAGAATTTATTCTGACCACATTTATTCTTCGATGAAATTTTTCACATGACTAGGAATTTTGACGCAACGGTTGTTCAATTATTGTCTGTGATGAAGATTTTTTTTGTTCATTCTACACATAATCAATCAGAAAATAAAACTCACTGTTTGAGAAGGCAATGCACGGTGTTGTTTACTAAGCCTGGCTGAGGGGCAAGAATGTGGTCCCACTACTGAGGAACGAAATCGCTATCTAGTAGTAATGACCTTTGAATTTTAAACCGAATCTTTTATTCAGTCCACTGGGTAAAATGCTCTCATTTCTTACTTCATGCCAAGTCATGTGCATAGATATACCCTGTCAGTTAATATCTCCAAGTCAATTCGTTCTTGCGATGTATGCCTTTTCACTGAACTATGGGTACGTGATTATTTGAGCACCTACTGACCCTGGGATTGAACTCGTGACGTTCTAGGATAATGATAATTCATCATTTCTGTAAGTCAGAACAACGGAAAAAAAATAAGATGTTCTTAATTGGAAAACATAGATAATTTGATTGTCATCAAGACGCTGCAGTTTATAATTCCGTTGCACAGGGGGGGAAAAAAAGAAAGAAAGTAGATTTCACTCTTATAGTGATTACATCATGCAACGAGATTTTTGTTCTTGGTTAGTGGGTGTCGTTTTCTGATGAATTATGTGTAGTAAAAAGAATCAGAAATGGCTGCTCTTCCATTCAGGCTTTGCTTTCGTAGTGATATTCATATGTAATTGTTTTTCTACTTTATGTGATTTAAATGTGCAGATTCGTGTGTTCTCCCATTAGAAATAAGTAGTCTGAAGGCAATGCAGTAGACCCTCGCTATAACAAACTAATTGGTGATGGTCGTTAAATCCGAAAGTTCGTTATACCTGTTGGTGTCCTCTCGTTCGATAAATAAGAAGTTCGGTAGTTCACTGCATTCAACGTTCCGTAAATCCTGGACAATCTAACTATACATTTTCGAGTTCTGAGTACTAACTGTTAGAGTCATTTCGCACGAGCCCTCGATGATCAAGAGGAGTGCTAAATGCCAATTCTTAAATCTGTTGACAAAACGGTATGGCCAGGAGTGTTGAAACAAACAAATAAACAAACAACTTCGCAAACTGACACAAACAAAGACACGCACATTAAAAAAAGATAGAGCCCTTTAGTGGGGTTCAAGTTGCAATGTTCAAGAACAAGATGATCTCATTAGTCGTGAAAAGAAGAGTATACAACCAATGCATCTTCCCAATAGTCACTTATGGAGCTAAAACAAACAACCTAACCAAGAGACTAGCTCTCGAGCTGAGAACTATGCAACGTACACATGAAAGATTCATGCTCAACCTCACACGGAGAGATCACAAAACAGTACAGTATATTACGGAAAAAAGCTATCATAGAAACCATTAGAAAACTCAAATGGCAATGGGCTGGCCATATTGCTCGAATGGCAGACTATTGCGGAACCGAAGTTGGCAGAATATGAGATGACGAGACGAACTGGACAAGTTCTGAAAATATTGGCACCGTGAAGCCCACTACAGAAAGATGTAGCAAATCCTGGTGAAGGTCTATGTCCAACAATGGACAATAAAAGACTGATAATGAAGTTGCAATGTAATTTTATGCTAAATAGGTCCCTTGGGTCATGTCCGGTTACATTCACGCTGGTTTTTCGAAAATTAAGATTTGGTGATCCCTGCCACAAAAAAGGCGAGTGAAGTAACTTAATCATCGATCACCCCAGTCTCCTATCATCTAATTGATCACCCCAACATAACGTGCGGTCAAAAGACTTTGGTGAAGTGTCGGTTTCTATTTAGTGACTAACCAGACCTGTTGAGGCAATAAGAATGATGATTTTACTCAAGTTGATGCGGCCGTTTATTCTCCTCTGGAGTTCGCTCAATGGACACAGGAAAAGTGTGGTACCAGGACAATTGCCCCCATAGGACAATTATCCACTGTATAACTGCCCCCAACCTCCAGATAAAAGACTCCTGACAATTGCTACCTGGACAGTTTTCTCATGGGTGTGATTCTCTAGTAATGGCTTTACAGTTGCTATGCTATTGTCAAGAGGTAATTATTCAGTGGGGAGTTGTCCTTGGGCGAGGAAGTATACAACACCACACAATATCGACCTCGGTAAATCAAGAAGAAATCTTCCACAGTCACTGAATAAATTAAACAATACCTTTCATTTGTCTTACTTTCATCTTGACTTGTGTTAAGAGTCTATTATGACAAATGAAAATTGGAAAGAAAAAAAAGAGACTTAATGTCTGCGGTTCGACCGACCTTTCACGTGGCACTTAACGCCATCTTGCTTTATTCAAAGATATGCAAAAGAGGAGTGCTCTTTTTTTTAAAATTCAATATTGTTGATTTGACAGTTCCTTTTGAGAAAAATATCGACTGAACACATCGTCTTGAGCTGGAAAAGTTACGAATATCTGCGTGAACAATGTACGAGACGTGGCTGGACGACCAATATATCTCCTGTTGGAGTAGGATGCCGAGGGTTTGTTGACAACTAGGCCTCGAACTACCTGACCAAACTGATGAACAGAGAAGAGGGAATATATAAAGATTCTGCACGATGAATGCGAACAGAGCCTTTTGTGATCGTGTGGTACTGCTAGGGCACCCTGGATTATTGGTAATGATACATTAATCCCGAAATAGTGCTTAGCCCTTATTATGTGTTGTTTTCTTCAACTCATCCCAACAGCAGTCTTCCAGTGAGGTGTTCAATTTGCAATGTAAGTTTATGCTAAATTGATCCCTCAGTTTGTGTCCACTTGTTTTTTGGTTTTTTTTTCAATTAAGACTCTTTTTAGTAATCACTCCCTAAAAAAAGGCGTGGGTTATCAGCTGATGAAGGCTTCGTTGAAGGGAATGCTATTGTTTTTGCCGCAGTAATTGCATAGACTCATCAGCATAATCATAGTCATAAGCCATCTTAAGTCTACTACTCAAACAAGGCTATTCCCGTTTCAGGGGACGGTGCTGACTTATTGAGATTTCTTTCACCTAGATCAGTTGTCCCCCAAAGCTAGAAAACCCCGCCTCTCCAGCTATTATTATTTCACTCATAGATCTTCCAATGTACACATATATATGTGTGTGTATGTGTGTGCGTTTGTAGTGTGGATGTGAAGTGATCCGACAGAATGTTGAAAAGTGAAAAGTGAAAAGGTGAAAAGAGACCCTCAAGAGATAGGTGTTACATTTCGAGTTTTTTTTATTATCCTTTGGGCATCTTTTGATGCGTTTCGACGATGGACATTTTTTTTTTTCAAAGAATAAATATTTCTGTGGTTCACAGGAAGAAACGCTATTTACATGTTTGGTACTGACGAGAGAATGGGAATATTTCTGTGTTCTTTGGTTGTGTAGTAGGAGTGGGAGGGGAAGTGTTTGTATTTGTGTAGATGAGAGGAACATTTTGTTCAAAATGAAATGGGTCCGTGTGAGGCGGGGTCAAGGGGTATTTGATTCCTGTCTCTGTGGATGTTTGGCAGTGAGAGGAGTGAAGACAGAGCTAAAATTATCATTTCTCAAGAAAAGTAGGTTTTGTTATTTTTTTTTATTGGATAGAGAGGTGGTGTCTAGCATTTAATGGATAGCTGTTGGTATATGTGGGTAGGGTGGAAGTGGGTGTGTCGTTTTCATTTAATTTTCTTGTTTGGTGGTGGGTGAGACTTCTTTATTTGTTTTTATGTGTGCTTGTACCATTTTTCAAATTAAATGTTTGCCAATACCTTGTATGTTGGTGTTGTAATGTATTGTATCCATGTAATTCTGTTTAAAAATCAATGCATTTAGAGGGTTTGCAATGTGAAAGTGACCATCCCTTTGTGTTATAGTAGTGCTTTAAGATATAAGGACTGCTTTGATGCATCTGCGTGTCGAGGAGTCGTGAATATTCTTGATGAGATGGATTTGGGGACAGTTGAAGTTGTGGTTGTGTATTTTTCTGTGTTCGACCACGGCATTTGTCTTTTCATCCAGTTTGAGGGCTCTGTTATGCTCGTATATTTAACTTGAAAAGTCTTGATGTCTCTCCGATGTAGTATTTGTCGTAGTCTTTGCACATAATTGCGTTGTCGTCGGCTCCAGATGGTGGGGGTTATATGATGGTTTGTTTACTGAATCTTTGATTGTTGTTGAAGTGTTGGTGGTGATGTGTATTTCCATCTTGTTCATGTTGGAACCGAGACAAAAAAAAAAAAGAACAGAAGGTCAACTTCCCCTACAGCCTCAATGAATGAACCCTAGATCTTGAAGAAGAAGAATCATAAGTTAAACGATGCAATTAGAGAAGAGGGGAAGAAGAAAAGTAAGTAGTCTTTCTTCAAGTTTATTGATTCTCATACTTGTGAAATATTGCGATATGGAAATATTCTGCAAGTATTATTTTCAATAGGAATTGTACACGGACATTTCTAAATTTTGGGGCCATTTTTGGCTTCGTCTAAATACAAAAATGCGAAACTGGGATCCTATTATAACATCATAGCAGCTGGTAAACGACCAAAAATACATCGATAGTCTTTGATAACCAAACAAAGTCCTCACTCAGAGAGAGAGAGAGAGAGAGAGAGAGAGAGAGAGAGAGAGAGAAAGAGAGAGAGAAAGAGAGCTCAATATCTTTATACTGTCAGCGACGAAGAGGCAACGTCCCGTCGACCGTCAGACCCTTGTCTGGTCTGCTCTGCTACACTCGTCTACTAGTCTACTACTCTGGGGAGCAACCTTTGGTCTTCCTTTCAAAGGCCAGGGGTTCCTTTTCTTTAGCTATCTTACTGAATTAACTTACCCACTTCTTTTACTTGATACTGGAACTATATGTTCATCTACACTTTCCTCTTCTATTTTCTTCCCGCTTTCTTTTGTTTCTCATACAACTAAACTTACTGCCTTCCTTACTCCTGACGTTAGAATCCTTATACAGAGTCCCTTTTTTATCTACCCCTTTTCATTTTCTTTCTCCGAATGGTATTTTGATTAAGTGACTGTGACTGGCTATCTATCTGCGGGTGTTTCAAGCAACCAAAATTCATCTTGTCAATAAATCATCTTAAGATGTTTCTATCGTCCTTTTGGTACCCGAAAACTTATCTACCTTTGACCAAGTAAGTATACTTCACATATTAAAAAATGAATTCTAATATTTAAGAATAAAATGAAATATTCAACTAGAGTACCCATCAGCCCTCATATTGTAACACATAGCAGCAGGTAAAAAAATACATTAGGGGATACACTTTCAATTTCAAATCCTCCTAATGACATCATACTTCTTTCTTCCCTCCCTGCTTCTAGAGTATAACGCAACTGGGACAAAATGACAGACTGACCGACCAACCGATAGACCGACCGAAAAGCGTCTTGCGTGTGGACTCATCTAAAGAAGCTGCTTATTGACAACTAAGGACAAAGCTCTTTCCCGATTTGAATTTCATAGCCAAAAATAAGATTATAATTCCAGACTCGAGTATCCGTGAAACTCGTACATAATGATCTTGAATATTACGGCCAAATCACACTGAAAGCACCGGTTCTCGTTCGATAATCGAAGTTGAGCAGCGTCGAGCCTTACCAGTACTTAGATGGGTGACCACTTGGGAACATCAGGTATTGTGAGCATATGCTGCCTGTGTCTACAAGTATGGGCCTCCTCATAAAAATCAACATTCTGCCCTTGTGAAGAGACAGTTCAAATAACTACCTAATCACATAAGATCCTCATTCTCTTATCTTTGCTGAGTTATCACTGCAACGGCCATGTTACAGTCCATTATCAAACAACGGTAGCATCATTTGAAGTCATGTAAAAATTCTGTAATTTCATTAGTTATGTCAGAAACTTATGTCACAAACTGTGAAACAACGTCACAGGTTGTGAGCACTATTTGTTTTTGTTCAAGATTCTAATTTACAGTTATAAGTTTTACTGTTGCTCTTTTGGTGCGAATTTTGTTCAAATGATATAAAAAAAATAACTGCATGAAAGATGGTAGTTTCTGTAATCACAAATGCTTATGTTTGAAAATAGTAGGTAAAAATGTTCATTGTTTACCGGTCTCAACGATTTTGGAAGAAGTATGAAAGCCTTCGATAGAGCGTGCTCAACCTCCAAGAACAAGAAAATCCTATTTGTCCAGAAAAGAAGAGTATACAACCAAATGCATCCTCCTGATAGCTACCTCTGAAGCCTTACCAAGAAACTGACCCTCGAACTGAGAACCATGCAACGAGCAAATGAGAGAATCATGCTAAAGCTTACATGGAGAGATCACAAGGCAACACAACATATTCGGGAAACAAGCAGGAGTCAGAAACATCATAGAATCCATTAGAAAACACAAATGGCAATGGGCTGGTCATGTTGCAAGAATGTCAGACAACCGATGGACATCATGACTCACAACATTGATGCCCAAAGATCACATGTGCAGCCGAGGCCTGCAGAATACTATATGGAGAGACAAACCAGACGAGTTCAGGTAATATTGGCTCTGTGATAGTGAGGTCTGGTGAATCCTGGTGAAGGTCTATGTCCAACAACGGACGATAAAAGACTGATGATGATGATGTTCACAGAATATCACCAACAGTTCATGATAAGTTTTAATGAAATTTCCTGAAACAGTGAATAATGGACGATAAGGAATTGCTTGGACTTTGGGTTAGATCCACGATTTTTTCTCGATGAAGGAGCATACACTGAAAAAAAAGTGTTTCTTTGGACCAAATTGAAAAAATCATTTAATTGATATTGTCGAAGAAAATTATGATCACGCTAGGACATGATTAATATCACTACGAGATAAGCTAATAAATTTACTTGTAACAAATTGGAGTGAGTTTTTTTTTCTCAAGTTTTACTACTTAATGCTTTTTTCCATTGTATATGGGTGTCGGTGATTCATAGTTTCTCTCGGAATGCTGATTTGTTTATTGAGTTGAAGGTTGGAGAAAAACAGGTTTCGTACTGTATATCCCAGTGAAGACGTGATAGGAAATAATGGAAGTCAGAGATCGATAAAGTGGTACATGCGCTACTGACATTTAACATCATTTAGCTTCGAGGCTAAGGAAAGAAAAAAGCGAAAGCGAGGATAAAGAAGAGAGCAGGGAATAAAGAATGTAACATTTAATTAATTATACCACTTAATTGAATTGTGGTTACATTTCATATTCTAATTAAGTGAAGGAGCTGAAATGTATTCGTGACTGACACTGAGAACGTGTTTTCTTTTCCATGGATAAGTGATTATATGCAAAGCTGAACAAAAAAAGTGTTACGTTATAAAACTTTTGAAAAATCACTCTAATTTGTTGCACGTAAATTAATTAGTTTATCTTAAAGTAATATTTATCATATTTAATCAGAAATTCATGTCGGGACAAACTAAATAAATTCTGACAAATCTTTTTCAACAAAGTAATTTTCACAAGTGTACGGGTGAATATAAGACAAAAGTAGAGTAAATCCGTGAAAGAAATCATTATTATTTCTTAATTCTTTCCTTTCTTTATTTGGTTCATCAACAGACTATGGTTTTGACAAATCTTGCCTTCTTCAGCCCATGGTGTTGAAGTGCTAGAAAAATGTGCGATATTATTAATTTGTATAGTGGCGTTCTAATGTGTGGGTGTTGTTAGAGCTATTATTTATTGCTTTCTTCTTCCCAGCTGGATAGGAATTTTGATGCTGTTTTTATCAATGTAATGTTAAGTGATTGGTGAGTGTGTGGGTGAGTTAAGTTATTGTTTGTATGTGTGCGTGTGTAAATGAAGTTAATGCGTATGTAAAAGTGACCTTAGTACGAGTACAAGTGACGTTAGTGTGTGTATATGAGAAGTTAGTAAAGGAAATCGGTCTATGTTTATACCTCTCTAGGGCCGTTTACGGTTATTGTATTAACATCTTTTTGATTTTCTTAATCATTGGTATCACAAAAATAGAAATAGAAATCACTAAAAATACCAAACTTTCGTGAATTTAAAAATACATTCATGTTCGGGTTGACCAGTAGTATGCAATATTTTGATGTCTTTTTCATATTATCCATTATTTTCACCTTTTTTTAGAATATTAATATTATTATTATTCTCATTATCTTTAGTCTTAATATTGGGCTTATACATTTTATACCATAATATTTATACATTTTACCATAATTACAAAGTATAGGGGAAGCAGGGGAAGAGACGCTAAAGAAAATTGCATTAATTGCATTGATAGGTATCGGGAAATCGGTGACTGAAGTGACACAAAAAATCTTTTGAAAAAGTTTTTTTGGTGTTTAGTGTTTAAAGCTGTAAAGCTTTCTAGACTATATATTTGGAGAGATATTTTTTAGTTGTTGCGTTCATACAACATTGTATTATATATATTTATATATATTTGCATATTCATACAAAAATATCCATATATATATACGCTGATTAAGATAAAATTTGGTGCCATACTGCTTAAAAATATAATGCTGAAATAAAATATTTGTTATGTGTTGCAGGTTTCTTGATTTGCCTACTCAGGTTGGTGTGAAACCTTTCAATATCACTGAATTAGTTCAGGGAATATTATTTGCTACCGGCTTTTAATAATATTTCCTTTCAAAATCTTTGCAGGGAATTTTTTCAGTATTTAATAAACTTTGCATAGTCTGGCACAAGGCCCAAAACAGAGAGGATCGATTTCCCTACACTAGTAATGGTCTGCTGGACAATATTACTAGCTCTTGTTCAAATCATTTGACTCGTTCCAAAAGGTCGCTTTTATTGGTTATAACAGGTGAGGTCTAAAATAAAATATTGTAAATCTAACCCTTCACTGAAAACTCATAGCATTGGGGAAATTTCTAAATAATATGCTAAAAAAAACATGCCCTGGGGTCAAATTAGTAACCACAAAAGTTGTGGTGGCTATAGCTCAAGCCTTCTTTGAGGTATACAATGACAGACAGACACAGTGAAATTTAGTGAGAATATAGTAAAAAGCATACAAAGCATTCTTCTCCAAGGTTCTGGAAGTTTACAGAAAGCTAATCACACATTAGAAAAAAAACAATAGCATGTTATTCTAACAAAATGAATTGTGATAGCTCTTCATCAAACAGTTCTAGTTTAAGGATCTAACTAAGCTGAGCTTAGAATAGTTTTTACAATAAACTAATATCCACAAGGATACAGAATACTTTACAACCAGTCATACACTTCCTTGATACCATGTCGGGTGCTTGTTACTTCTACTAGGCCCTAATTTGACTTGTTCCCCAAAGCCAGTTTTTTTTATGGCTGTCATTAGTTATATAATATTTATAACTGATTAAGAGACAGACCTAAAAACTGAGAAGCATGCAACGTGCGAGAATCATGCTCAACCTTACATGGAGAGATCACAAGACAGCACAGTACATAAGTAAGAAAACGGGGGTCAAAGACACCATAGAATCCATTAGAAAAATAAAATGGCAATGGGCATTTGCCATTTTGCAACAATGAAAGACAACCAATGGACATCACAACTCACAACCCAGAGATCATATGAGAAACCGAAGACGACAGAACACAAGATGGAGAAATGAACTAGACAAATTCAGTAAAATTCTGGCTTTGCGACGCCCATGATAGAGAATTGTGGTGAATCCCGGGGAAGGTCTATGTCCAACGACGGACGTTGAAAGACTGATGATGATGATGATGATGATGATGGAATTCTTTATACAGATATAAATGTTACGACAAATCACCTACTTTGAAAAAGGTTGATGAAATGTTTATGTAACCAAAACGAGGATATAAAATAACCATTTTTATATAATCAAAGAGAAAGCAAACTATTCTTTACGAAAATAAGTATTTTTCGCCCATCAGGCAATTCCATGGATTCAGCGTAACATAAACAGTTTAATTTATTCAAATCATTAACGATATAATCCGTGTATTAACTTTAGTTTGTCATACATGACTTTTCGAGTTGAGAGCCCTTTTTTCAACATAAATGTCAGACAAAGGCTGAACATCACGACTCACAACGTGAATCCCCAGAGATCATACGTCAAAGTGGCCGGCAGAAATTAAGATGGCATGACGAACGAGACTATTTCAGAAATTACTGGCTCAGCGATACCCATGATAGAGAAGTTAGGCGAATTTTGGAGAAGGTCTGTGTCCAATGACGGACACTAAAAGGCTGCTGTTTTTTACTGTCAAAAATGATGGTCAATGAGTGTACGGGATTTACCAATTTACAGACAGGGACACATTATGCCCCCTTTTCTAACCAAAATAAGTACTAGTTTTAATATAATTAAACAATCGACGTCACCCGGAGTGACAGAAAAAAGTGACATTTGGGAACGAGTCTAATTTAGTGCCACATTGCAAACTGTTGCATCACAGCTAGCTTAGTAGATTCACTTTGATCTAACACAACAGGAGAATTTTTCATTTACACAGTAACAGCTGAGTGTTTGTCACATCTTGAAAATATTAATCGTTTGTTAGAGGAGATTAAAGGGTAATAAGAACATCTATATGGGTCAGGTATGTTGGTTCAAGCTAAAAGCACAAATTTTCAGGTTGCACCTTAATTAAAATTCAAATTGATTATCAATTTTTTTTCAAATTTTGCGATGCTATTTCTTCACAATATTCTTTAGTGTAGATAAAGGGATCCATCATTCATCATTGTTCTGATTAAATCAAATTAAGTTTTGAACTCGGCGTTTTATTTATTCATTACTATCCATCAATCTCAAATAATATGTTTTTTACACTATTCTACTTTAAAGATAAAATCAGCTCAACTCATATCCTGTTGAAAATTTCCTTTGAAAGTTCCAAGAAAAATTGTCCCTTTTATTTATTAGTCATACTATTACGGCAAGATTCATCGAGCCAGTTTCAAAACTATTGTTTGTTCTTTGTTTATAACATATTCTGGTAATTCACTCAATTAATTTATTACTCTTTCAGCGAAAAAAAAAATCAAGGTTTGACCACTTTTCTGGTGTACAAATAAAATAGTTGGTTTGGTAAGAGAAGTTATTATTAGTAATATTTTTTTTTTTTTGCACAGTTATTGAATCAATTCAAAATTTCAAATGTATCGATCAAGTTTCTCCTCTATCTACTCTCCAACATTCAGTAACCTGAAAATTTGAGCTTCTGACTTGAATCAATTTTGGGGGCTGGATTCTACATTTGATCCAACCTTAATTAGCTCTGTCTGTTCGTGCGTGTGTATGTATACATTTGTAAGATGAGTTTAGATTAGTCTGACAGGCCCAGATTAAACTTAAGAAGTAATGTCATAAAAACCATCGGTTGTTCAGTTTACTTTTGCCACGAAAATACTTCCCTCTACAAATGGTTCCTAGGTTACGGCGTTCTGCTAATACGAACGTCTGTAAACTCCGTTAATTTTTCATACGGTATTATTGATCGAACTGGAGAGTTAATCGAACTCGAATCACAGAAAGCACGAATCGAAAAAGCTGACCATGATATCGACATCCCGGAACCTAAGAAATTTACTTCAAGCAGGGTCTCTGAAAGGGGTGGTGTAACAGGTACTTTGCATCTGGGACCGGTGTAAGGGTGGATTGAAGGGAATCAGTGCGAGTTAAAGATGATAGTATGATGTGCTAAAAGGGTTACAACAGATGAAAACAATATGGCGAAAGGATGAGGGTGTTTGTGCAGTGTGTGAGGGTGGGTGTAGACTTGGGTAAACGGCTGTGCACCACCTGATAAGATTCTTCTCTGTTCCAAAATGGTTAACCAAGGAATATTTTCTTATTGAAGTAGAAACTAGAAGGGCAAGCCCAACCTTAGAGAAGATCTCGTCATCATTGTCAATAATTCAGTCAACCGTAGCGTAAAAATTTGAAGTCATGGGAAAAATTTTCCATCAAAGAATATATATAGTCAGAATAGATCCTATTTAAGACTTCACTGGTGCTTTTCACTGAAAAACATCGAAAATACAGTTTAAAAAAAAAAACTATATTCTCCTGATGTTTATTAATAAGTCCACCAGAATGAAGCCCCATAAAGGTAACAAAAGCTTTTTTTTTTAAATCAAGGATAACTAGGTGTCCATAGAATACTGGTACCAATTTTTAATTTTATCGACAAAACAGTATGGCCAGGAGCGCTGGAAAACACAAACAAATAAACGCTTCAGAATAAGACTTCAAAAACTCTTTTATTGAAAATAAGATTAAAAAAAAAAACATTTTCAGATAGGGTCTAGTGGAGTAATGATGCCAATTTTCAAGTCTGTAAACAAAGTGGTATGGCCAAGAGTGTCGGAACACGCAAGCATATGAACATACTCACAGACACTTGCAATTTTTTTTTTTTTTAAAGATAAAACAATTCGCCATCTTCGATAGCAACGCTGGTTCAATGCCACTGCACCTGTAGTCAGTTGAACAGGAATGTAATTTCGACTTGGATGAAAATCTGGGTTAAGTATATCTTTGATAACAGAACTCATTCATTACTCCGAGACTGTTGACATAGGAATAATTTTATTTATTCACTCACCACTGGTGCAGGGGTTTTATGTGCATTTCACCCGGTTGTATTCTAACGACTCTTTTTGAGTGTGCCCCTACGATCTTTGCACTTTAGGCGACCACCAAAGTTCATGTAAAGGACGGGCTGATATCGTATTTACAAAGCATAGCATTGCACAGGGCCTTATCAGTGAGAGACCAAGTGTAGAATGATCACGATAAACATTAGAAATGGTATATTAGACAACGCTCTAACATCGAACTCATGACAGTGAAATGCTCTAGAGGTGAGCTTACTAACCTTCTAACCATGGTCGGCACAATTTATCAAGTTTGGCCAAGTCTGACAAAATGCTAAAAGTGTGAAAGTTGAACATACTACAGTAGTAATAATCTGTGCATCTGTTTTCTGTACTGTATTTTCTGCTCTATGAGTAGGTTTGAATATATAACAGACTCTAAAATCTCGGTATCTATTCAAGGACTTTGAACCAATACTATTTAAGTTAACGAATCTCCATGAAACAAACAAAAGAAGAAGAAATCAAACGAAGAATCACCCGTGGATGGCATGCCTTTGACAGAGCAAGCTTAACCTTCAAAAAACAAGGAGATCCCATTAATCCCCAAAAGAAGGGTATGCAACCAATGCATCCTCCCAATGGTCACTAATGGACCTGAAACATTAAACTTAACTAGGAGACTAACCCGCAAATTGAGAACCATGCAACGTGCACATGAAAGAATAACACTAAACCTCACAGAGATCACAAGACAGTTCAATACATCCGGGAAAAGACAGGAGACAGGTAAATCATAGAATCTATAAAAAAACCAAAGTGGCAATGGGCTGGCCATGTTGAAAGAATGGCAGACAACCGATGGACATCACGACCCATAACATGGATCCCCAGAGATCACATGCGCAACAGAGGCTAGCAGAGCACCTGTTTTTCTCTTCGTTAGACCATAGATATCAGACGGGATTCATGTCAAGTATTTGAATTACCAATCTCAAGCGAACAATAACCATATTTAGTGTTTGCTATAGGGTCTGATAGTACAGACTAGGATGTAGCTCTGCTGGTGTCCCGTGGAGACTTTTTATTTGGAGCATGAATCCTCAAAATAAATACTTTAAAAGAATATTTCGCCATTTTTTTCTATGGCCCGGCGTGTATAATCAAATCAATCAAAAACAAATACCTAAATCCGTCTCAGAATGTAGTTCTTCTTTCTCACACCATGCCAAACTGATCTGTAAATGTTCATCTTGATCTATCAGGAACTTAAATACAGTATGGACAGACAGAAACAAATACAGTTATGTATTGATTTTTTTTTTGTTTCTATCTTCGTATATTTCTAGATTCCATCATATCTGTTCACACAATATCTCCGAAACTTCTTGATGAATTTCAATGAAATTTCACGAGAAGGTAGATCGTGGGTTAAAGAAGCGACAATTAAATTTTGGGATGGATTCGAGAATTTTTCAGTATAGAGTGCACTGCTCTGTACGTAATGAAATATATCTGCAATACGGCCTTTGTACACCATCTTTAAAATTATACCTTCTGAGTGGTCAGACTGTAGTAGACTTTTTGTATGTCATTTAGCACATCGGATACTACAAAAAACGTTGAGAGGCATTTTGATTTGATTTTTGCGGGACATGGCGTTTTTCTTTCCCCTATAAAGCCAATTAATTTGGCAGTCAATTTGGACGCCATCTTAAAATTATACCTTTCTAATTGACAGAACGTGATAGAATTTTGATATATCATGAATCATACTAGTTATCCCACTCAGTAAGCCGTACTGCTACACATAGGACAGGGAGGGCAACAGTAGCCCTCCACCCCTAAGAAGTCTGAGTAAAACAGTCGAGAAAATTCGGGCAATCGATATTTTGGTTGATAGGAAAGCCATAAAACAATATCTATTTTAAGTTGCATGTTGTGTGATTTTGTACCAAATGTGTATTGTCAATTGATAAAAGAAGTTTCTATTCGAAATTAGTACGTATGTATCAATCGGTATAAAATTTCGGGCGGTACAGATACAGAAGTGGGGTCCAATGGAAAAGATAAAAGAGTTACTCCCCTTGAATACTCTAATTTGTGCGGTATAAAACTTTTTGGTCTTATCACTTCGATCCCACCGTTGCATCTATGCCTTTCAGGAAAATCAAGCCCTGTGCCTCTTAACCAAAGACTCACCACACCCCCATGTCGCTATATGCGATTATTTTCTATTGGCCGTCCAATTTCTCAATAACAAAGATTGAGATTCAATAAAAAGAAGAGGCCAGTATTGTCAAACTCCTGTTCAAGTTAGAGGTTGAAGTTGACTTTGATTTTCCACCGTGGCAATAAGAACAAGAACAAGACGAAGAACAACAAAAAACAATTCTAACCTAATTTGGGGGGAGTAAACTCCTCACTGTTTGTCTTTCCCGTCACATTAAAACAAACCAATATATGAAATTACCTATTAATCTATCATGATTTGAAATCATAATCTAGTGATCAGTATGTAGCTCTCTTACCGTTTGAGTCACACTGACAAGTCTTACATATTTACGGAATTTTATATTATAAATATAAAATGACTTATTTTATTTCAGTATATGAATGGATACATTTGTACAAAAATATACATTCTTATTTCTTTAATTGATACACACGCACATACACACACACACACACACACACACACATACATACATATATATATATATATATATATATATATATATATATATATATATATATATATATATATAATTTTCAGTGGGAACAAAAGCAAAAATGAAGTTTGACCCAGCTGCAGCCAGATTCATATTCTTTTCATTGGTTCTATTATGAAGAAAATGTTGACATTCAACATTAGACCAAGTTTTCATCTCGCTACCTCTGATTCCAATCAGGAACATTTGGATGAACAATTATTTACTTGAAATATTTTTATCGATTCGATTTTTTGTCTGCTCTCTCACTCTCACTCACTCTCTCTCTCTCTCCCTATATATATATATATATATATATATATATATATATATGTATATATATATATAGATATAATAATAATAATAATAAGTAATAATGAACATCATCAACTGAACATTACGATAATTTTGTATGTTAAATTCCCTTGCTTAGAGCTTACCTGGTTAGGAATGTCCTTTGATATAATCGTTACATTTTGCTGGGATATTCTATGATTTGGTTCTCAGTCAACAAAAATAGATTATCCGTACCTCGCATAAATCAATCACCGTAGTCTGTGCGTGTACCAGAACTAATCATTTAAAAAATTATCTCAAATTATCTAAAAAAATGATCTTTTATCTAAAATTAACAAAAAATACCAGCACAAGATTTGGGCGTTGTTTAGCAAAATGATTAAATAAGACCCTCTCAAAAAACTTTCTTGAGAAAAAAAAACAGATAAAAAAAACTACATTTTTAGATGGTGACTAGCTGTGTATCCATGCAAATTTCAACATTGTAGCCCCAAAAATGTGACTAGCAGAGCCTGGCGACACACCCACCAATAGATGCTCGATCAGTCAAAGATAAAAGGATCTGTAGCTTATTTGGCTAGTTGGTCTGGTAGGTCATTTTAGGGCTACGGTGACTCGATAGAAGAGAACTGCTCCACGCAAATGTGTTGGAAGAAACATGCTGTCACGTGATTCCCTGATTTCGAACTTCATTTAAAAAAAAACACCTTGGTTAGTGCAATCAATTAATTGAAAATTGTTCCGTATTGTTTAAAACGGAGCTGTAAGGTCTTATTATAATCTAATGTGTTATTTTTTTTTGTTTTCAGCTCATACTTAGTTACATTAACTTGTAAAGCAATACCTTATCCATTTTACATCAAAACCCACACCAATCGAAACTGCAGTATTCAAGGAAATGCTGCATCTATTTTGAAAGTCTTACGGCCCTTAAGCTAGTCTTTTGGGTACACTCTAAGGAGCAGAATATTGACACAAAGCAATTCTTATTTGAATTGCAGTATTTTGCAAGGATGTATAAATCTTCTTATCCATGCGTAAGGAAGAACCAATTCAGTGCTGGGAATGATTTCTTGAGAAGAGATGAATTGCCAATATTTTCTTACCGCCTGTGAGTGGGTTTGTTGTCCCAGCCCTAATCATGACAAGAAATTACTTGTGCACGCCATATCCCAATGAATCAACTGACAATATAACTATCCTCTTTCTTTACTAAAACGATACCATTGAGCAGCTTCTGTTGCATGACATTTAGTAATTTCGTCATGCAGATTCTTCAAGTGTAATGAGAGCTCTCCTAACTGGGTGCATCAATACTGCAGCCTTTTTGCTATACTAATCTAACCTCTGTGAATAATTAAGACGTCCACTGTAATGCTATAGTTTGTTGGCTCGTTGTGAAGACTGATTAGTTTGTCTCGTGAGTTCGATCCTTTACACATTCAGCGCTAGCATCTTTTTTGCTGACATGCGTAGGCAAAGAATAGAACATTGGGGATTAGCCCACATACATGAGTATACTCGGACCACTCACAGGTGTATACAAAATCACACAGTAAGTGAGGTAACTCGTTCATCGTAAGCATTATGCAACTCTTCCATAGGAAAAGAGCACTAGTTGATGGGGGATTTAAGCATGAATAGAATATATCACTTAAATTCAGCCTTACTGACCGTCCAGTTCCGTGGCTCAGCGGTAGGATACCAGCCTCCTAAAGTGAAAGTTTCAATCCTGCCTCGTAGTACTGGATGGGATAACGGATTGTCTATAGCCATACTGAAGAGTTGTGATACAACGAAACAGCTGTCTGTGGATAACACAATAATATATATATATATATATATATATATATATATATATATATATATATATATATATATACGTGTAATAAAGACTGCTGAAGTTGGTTGGATTTCTATCGGGGTCAAGTGACAACGGTAAGTCTAACACAATCTTTGAACTGAATTCTTCACTGTATTATGTTCGATCAAAGAGAAGAAGCTTTGTGTCAAGTGCATTGATAAGAAAGGAATTTATATTGAGAATATGTGAAATTATTTAAACATATATATATATATATATATACATATATATATATATATTTACAGATGAGTATTGCGGAAGCAGCCCAAACGTGGCTCTGCTCTTACCATCTTTACTATGGAGAAGGGTGAGCACTATAAATGCTTTCTGAGATTTCTGTCTTGCTAGAGGAGCACTATTAGCTCAGATGGTAAGAGCAGACCCGTATTTAGGCTTCCCCCCTGGCGCACGCAGGTTTGAGTTCTGCACGAAACTCATTTTTCTTTGTTTATTTATATGATCTAGGACAGTTCGACAAGCTATTCGATTATCACCAGAACCGGACAAAACATAATTCCTAATTTAATGTCTTTATGATTGTCACATTCTGTCGGACATAAACTGTCCTTTCTATTGATATACATACTCTAGGCATAAAGACACACTCACACGAACATATATATGTGATTATAAATTGCGTTGAAATCATATAGAAACTTATTTTGGAAAGATATCCCGTCATTACACGGTTAATGTATCACTCAACCTAGACAAATGTAAACAATAAATAATTTTAAAAAATGGTGCTGCTGTAGTAATCTGACGGGCCAGTCCTTACTATATAACAGTTGCGTTGAAAGAAGCGACTAGACCGAGAATAAATGAGATCAGGATTTGGGTTGAATGCTGTTATTTGGGCCTTTGCATTGCTGGCAACTGTTTAGCTCAATGGTAAGAGCATTGCTATGTCAAAGCGGTTGCCCTACAGGTCGCAGGTTCGATGCTATATAAGTGATATCTTAACCATGTAAGGATGGAAAATCATTTCAAAATAAGTTTATAAATGATAAAACACGGTTTATAAAAATCCAGTCTGATCATATATACTCATTTTTTGCTTTCATGTGAGCGCGAAATCAGACCTCATAGGAATCGATTATTCTTTTTTTTTCGAAATTCGACCCAAGGGTGTGTGCTATAGACTATTTGAGATCAGCGCATTTCGAATACGCCTTCTCTCTTTTACTCTTATGAGGTGCGTAGTTATCGAAATTCAAGAGTACAAATATACACGCAGTTTAGTACTTTATAATAATATATATAGAGATATGTACGTGTGTGGGTGAGTGTATGTGCGTGTGTATGTATGGGGGTGTTGGTATGTGTTTGAGTGTCTCTTGTTATCGCACTGATTTTCATGACATCATTCCCTTGTCATTTACAGGAGTTGTTTCCATCATACTACACACCTCATGAAGGGAAGGAAACTACATTTCCTTTAAAAGATATTCATTCAGATTTACAAATAGTGATTTCTATTTTTCTCAAATTTTCTTGTGGGAACTTCTAACCTTCTATTATAATTTTGTGTTGACCAATTTTGCTTAGATTTTTTCTCACTTGGAAATTAACTCAAATTATTATTGTAAAATAAGGTGTGGAAATGAAAATAGTTATTTTCACTTTTCACTTGTTTCAGCAATGGCCTCCAACCCTGGCATTCTACTATATATAGGAATTCCGTTTGGAAAGCATCAAGCTGTTTAATATGAACAAAAAATAGTCTACCTGATTCAAAGATGGTTAGTACATTTCAAAGTACTGGATTAGGGATGTAGTATTCCTCCCACTTTTCAAAACAGTTGGCAAAGTTCTCTTTCAAGTACACCATCAATTATGTGATCATATTCTCTCTAATCTCATCCATGGTCGGGAATATACACCATTTCAACGGCGATTTTAGCTTTGAAAAAAGCCAGAAATGAACTGTAATGAGGACCGACGGACAGGGGCGATGCAATGTTTTGCAAAGAAGAAACCTGTAAGACATATGCGGCATTGTGAATGCAACTATCATATAGTTCATAATCTCATCCAATGTCATCTCTGTGCCAACTGAGTAATCTCACAGGAGAGTGCCTATTCTCGTATGTGCAGTAAAGTCCTTTCTGATTGGTTGCCAAGTTTCATAAAGACTGTGCAATCAGTTCTCGAGACATTGCAAAACTTGTTTTTTTGGAGAGATCTCGTATTAGATCCAAATTCATTTCGTCTTTCTGGGGAAATACGTTAACTCAAATTCTTATTTATAACATAAAATTTTGCAAATCTGTCATCTGGAATCCACATTACAACCTATGCCTAGATAGAATCACACAGATATTTATAAAGATCTGTTTTTAGATATTTTTGAAACTGTTTGTAAACAAATATGGTCAAGAATGATGTATTGTTCACGAGTGAATCATTATCATCAGCAGCAGCAACTATAGCTTTTGAGCGTCCATCGTTTGGCATAGCCCCCCCCCCAAGATTCGCCAGCCCTCTCTATCATTGGCGTCGCGGAGCCAAAACTTTCAGAACTTATCTAATTTGTCATGCCATCTTTTTTGTCGGTCACTGTTTCGCTTATGCTCAATGGGGATCCATGTTGTGAGTTGCGTTGTCGAGTAGTTGTCTGCAATTCTTGCAACATGGCCAGCCCGCTACCATTTCAGTTTTATAAAGGATTCTTTGATACCTTGGACTCCTGATTTTCTTCTTTAATATACTGTGCGGTTTTGTGACCTCTCCATGTGATGTTGAGCATGATTTTCTCCTGTGCAATTGATTACCGAGCAAAATCTGTAATGGAATTCTCTAGAACACACTCACACATACACATACATGTGTTGAGATGTTGAATAATAGAATCAGCTGATAAGTTAACGGCAACACATTGTCACAATAAGCGAAATTAAAACGCTGATCAAAAGCAGGAAAAATAGGCCGAAAAGGCTGTTAGATGTGGCGAATTTTGAGGAAGGTCTATGTCCAACGACGGACGGGGGCTCGTGATTCTGCTGCTGCTGCTGCTGCTGAAACTGAATTCTCATTTGTAGTAAAATTTTAGAAACCCTGAAAATAAAATATTTCGAAAGTGATTCAATTGGTTTGAATACAGTGTAATCTCAAAAGAGAACAGATCGATTATCGGAAAATCAATCTAAAACTTGATTGCAACAGGCTGCAAAAACGGTTTAAATGACCTTCTTCATGATTAGATAGGATTGATTTTCTTTTTTCTGATTGGTTAGGCTAAGATTTATTCTGTTTCTGATTGGTTATAAAAGATGACAGGAACTATTCAATTTTTTGTAAGTTGTTAACCTACTTTTGCACGGAATTTATTCTCGAACTGAAGATCACAATGTGTCATCAGCTTCAAATTTCCTAAAACCAGCTCTTCTTCACCATTTTGCTCTCCACATGAATAGTTTCTATTTCGTCAATATCCTGTTTCTGATTGTTACTTACTGTTACAATTAAAAAACCAAATGTTTACAGCTATGATTCAGTTCCTCGTTAGGAATCCACAAGTAGAAAACATGCTATTTCCCAACTGCTACAAAAAATAAAAAACGAGAACCATAAGTTCAATGATACGTCCACCATCCCAGGTAGTAGAAGCAAGAGGAAGAACAAGAGTGAGTAATCTTACTCTGAGTCGTTGATTATACTGGATATGAAAATATTCCGAGAGTTGTTTTAAATAAAAAATCATACATGGCTCTTTTACGTTTTTTTTTTGAATACAAAAATGCTGAAATTGTAATTCTAATAAGACATAATTGCAGTCTGTTTCACGATCATTTCACACCTTTAATGACATCAAACCTCTTTCATCTTTCCTATTTCTCTTGTTTAACGTAACAGGGATCGACTGACCGACCGACCGGCCGACCGACCGGCCGACCGACCGACCGACCGATCGACCGACCGAAAAGCATCTCATAGAGATCTAAGAATTAAATTAATTTTTCCTAATGTAGATTGTCGTCATGACAATTCATACTACAGTGGTTCTCAAACTATGTGCCGGGGCCCAATAGAGTGCTACAAATATCTCCTCAGTTTGCTGCGTAAAATTTTCCACGTACAAAAACGTGAATTATGAGCCTTGAGCATGTCCAGTACCAAAAGTGGCAACCCTAATACTACTTGTTTGATAATCGATGGCTCCACCTAAGAGGACAGAAAAATGCCGAAAGAGAACGTGGGAACCAACTGATCTGTTATTCATTGATCAGAAAATAAAATAAAAATGAAAGCAAAAAAATAAAGAACCTAGCCATGTTATCTGTATGCAAGGAAAAACTAGAGAGTGAGACTGACTGCAAGAGAAGGTCACCTAGCCGAGGTAAAAATGAGACGTATATTCCAAGGCTGTCCCCATAACTATTTTATACTGGAATGAATCATTTTTTCTCTTCGTATTCTTTGAATTGGCGCCTTTTAAGGGTCTATAACCAATGCATCATCCTGATAGTTAACTATGGAGCTGAAACATGGAGCCTAATCGAAAGATTGGCCCCTCAAACTGAGAACCATGCAACGATCACGTGAGAGAATCATGGCGAGATCATAAAACAGTGCAGTACGTTAGGGGGAAACAGGAATATCAAAACTCAAATAGCAATGGGCTGGTCATGTTACAAAAATGTCTGACAACCGCTGGACATCACGACTTACATCGTGCATCCCCAGATATTATAAGCAAAACTGTGGCTAGCAAAATGTAATATGACGAGACAAACTAGAGTGAAGTTCAGAAAGTATTGGATCTGCGACGCCCATAATAGAGAGGTCTAGCGAATGCCAGGGAAGGTCTACGTCCAACGATGGATGATAAAAGGCTGCTGATGGTGAAGAGGGGTGCCGTAATTCAATACCTTTGGGTACAATGACCGTTTCGGTTACTTAGAGGTCACAAATGAATAAACATCCAGATAAACGAAATCACTCTTTTAGCATAATGAAAAGCCATCCAATCGGGGGAAATTTGTCCCTCTTGATTTCAAGTCTTCAACAATCATTTGATCTATGAATAGTTGATCCAATGCAGAGGCGTAATTGGAAATTTGGGTACTGCAAAGTAGCCCCCTGAGGGTCCCCTCCTTCCATTCCCTCAGCTACATCTGCGGTTATAGGGTCCTTCGTTATTTTTTTGTGTCACATTTATCATTTTGAACAGAAACCTAGTTGTAATGGCGATTTCATAACGTATTCATTGTCAAACTCCAGTCTAGACCAGTTGCCTCCCCAAGGATAGAAAGTCCAGTCTTCCCTGATATTTTCTCTGTAGCAGGAGGGGAAGAAATGGATTCATGCCTCTGCCAAGGGTAATGGTGTGAAGTGAACATGAACAACATCAACTGGAGTTTGAATTTGACTCGCTGATTCCACTGTCAGCGCCTTTAACCGCTATGCCATTCACACCCCCTAATGAGGGTAGAATTTACAGATAATTAGGTAATAGCTGTAATTATGGTGCAGATAATGGAAATAATGAGCTGTTAATTTTTCTGCTATTTGAAAAATCAGGGCATGCCCGTTCAGGAGGTGCTTCCAGTTTCATGAAAATCTTCGGGGGTAATGAAAAGCTGTTCTTAATTTATGATGTCGTTAATAGCAAGAATCAAAACAAAAGTATTGTCGGTAATAGTAATAGCAATCAAAAATGATTTAATCTCGTCCTATAGAAATATTCGTAAAAAAAAACCGAATTCTCTCTTTGCATCTGTCTCTCACTCACACATACACACATCCATTTCAAGGTGAATTCTTATTGCAAATTGAGCAACCCACCTCACATGGAGAGCCGAAAATCCAAACAAGTTCAAACTTCAAAATCTGGAGCAAGTACTGAGAAACGGACAAACAAACGTCTTGTGGATACACACAGAGATTTCTCAAATTATGGTGAGACGAAGAATGAATTCTATTTATGGCATAACTGGCGTTTTACACTGGAAAACATCAAAAATAGAGTAAAAAAATCTCGACTCTTTACTGTCAAAACTGTCAGGATAAGGCCCCCAAAAGACAAAAAAAAACAACTCTTTTTCCAAAAATAACAAAAATCATTTTCAAAGGGGGTTTGGTGGAATACTGATGCCAATGTTCAATTCTGTAGACAAAACAGTATAGCCAGAAGTGCTGGCACACACAAACAAACACATAAACTAAAAAATACCTGCACATATATAGAAAGATAGAACCCTCCACTTTCGATGGCTACGATCGTTCGGTGGCTGATCTAGTCATCTTTACTTATCGCCTGCAGCCAATGGATTTTTAGCGTCTATTGCCCGGATTTAGTTAGTTTGTCAAACGTCATTTCCCAACCATAAATGACGTAGCAATTTATTCTCTAATAAAGTTCTGCTTGGGTGATCCTCTTGAGTAATCTCTTTTTTCCCCTTTTTATGCACATTAATCGTCATTCCAGAAATATGAGATCATCAACTTAGGTGTTGGGAATTAGAGTAGAAATTCACACATGCTTGCTTGCCACAGTTCATTCATTCTTTTATCCTTAAACCTTTTCAGTCCCCTTTTGCTCTATTTATCTCTTAATATTGCTCTTGTCAAATCCCTAGATGACTTTTTTTACCCCGAAAACAACAATCACAACTGCAATGACAACAACAATGACCCTCATCAAAATAAGAACCTTTCAAGTCCACCACGAAGGATGAAATTTGGCGTGCAACCTCATTTCAACCCCCACTAGGTGTTTTATTTAGAAAAACTGGGGCCAACCAACCGTCTTTCATCGGGAACCTTTGGAGATATCGGATGAACAACCATAAGATTATAAATCTATTTTTTAAAAAGTGTTCGAATATCTCAATAAAAAAAAGATTTCTGGATCCGCCTTTAAATTTAACCAATTTTCCCCATCCTCATTGTTCACTCTTCCACAAGGATTTCCGTTGAAATTTATTACTTTTGGAGATATCGTTTGGACAGACGGACCGACTGAGAGACGGATGGAAAGACGGACCCGACCGAGAATATGTAACTCTCCAACTTCGTTAGCAGAGGCAATGATCGCTGGTACTACATGATTAATACGTCGCTGCACCAAACGATCCAGCCTCATTTCCAAATTAACAACGAAAGTAATCTCCTAAATGAAAGTCACTTAATAGCATTATTAAAGAAATAGGATTGTACATCCAAGAGTGAAATAGGAGCAGACTTGTCTACCATTGTACATATACATGATTACATATGTTTATGTACGCAGTATTAATCATTCGTTCTCTTTCTCTCTTCTTCAATGGCTGTTTGAATGATTGGATCGCTAAAACCCGGTTGTCATGGCTACTGTAGAGGAACCAGGAATTCTAATGAAAATCAGCCGAACCTCAAAATACACACGCGCATGCGTGTACGGCACACAAGCTGTCACGTTTACAAGCAAAGTAAACTTGGAAACATGTAAATTAGCACTTAATTGATCGGGTATATTTATCTGCAAGGTCATTCCAGAAGTTGGGACCAAGTTTGCTAGATGACTGGAGACTTTTCTGGCCAAAAAACAAGCAATAAAATAGCCAGACAAAACTGTTTTTCAGCAATTATTTCATTTTGAAGGGATGGGAAAAAGTATTGTATATCATTATCACTATTTTTTTGTGTTGTTTTTTTATCGACATGTTATGATGGCGGCCTGAGACAAGTTGCGATAAAAAGCAATTAAAAAAGAAGATATATACAAGTATTAAAAAATGATTAAAATGATTGTTAATAATACATTGCAATACTGAAATACACATCAAAATTATTGAAAATACTACTGGACACAAAGTCAAAATGGCCGAAATTCAAAATATGACCAAACCAAGAAGTGAATGGCCAAAGGCTTTTTAAAAAAGCTATATACGTCAAATTTGGCGCTAAAATAGTCAAAATGGTGGTGACATCCAATCCTAACAATTT
Source organism: Thysanoteuthis rhombus (assembly GCA_963457665.1). NCBI lineage: Eukaryota > Metazoa > Mollusca > Cephalopoda > Oegopsida > Thysanoteuthidae > Thysanoteuthis > Thysanoteuthis major. Next base: position 50,233,279 of record OY735213.1, read on the forward strand.
CGAATTGCCCATCCTCTTGCAGTCAACACTTCTTTCAAAGCTTTGAATCAACTTGAATTGACTGCTATGGAAAAAGATAATGACCGCTGTTTTTTTCTCTTTGACTTGAGTTTGACAACAAAATTCAGCGACTCTTTAATGATGATGATGATGATGATGATGGTGGTGATGGTTCCTTATAGCATTCGATATCTATGATTGGTAAACTTTTAGAGGAGTCAAAGAAAAATGCTCAGAAATTTTCTTTTTCTCGTTAAATGGTTTAGATTCCTGGTGTCAAATCAATTCATATCAATATAGTTTAATATTGATATTGATAGTACAGGAATATCTTGAATAGTGCGGTTTTGGTTCGCGTGGAATTTGATGTAGCACGATTTAAGCATTGATGTACTGATTAATATAAGTATAACCTGGAAAAAAACATGAAATTTTCAAACGAATCGACCGCACTAATCAAGGCGTACCTCCGTTGGTCGAAATAGTGAAAAGCTAAGAATTATCATTATTACACGTAGGAAAATTTTTAGAGTGTTCCCAGACTAAAGATATGATATATTTGGATGGGGGGGGGTTCAGGAGACTAGAGTGTTGGAGAGGGGCAGAGGGGGCTTCGTGTTGCCTTTATAACGGGCGCTGCAAAACAAACGCTGAACGATATTAAGCTTTCCGACTTTTGTCATATGAAAACATAACATGGATATAAATTTGACGCAAATATCTTTGTAGTGTTGGGATCAAATATAACTACACTCTAAACCCAATCAAAGAAGATGTCAAACCGATGTTTCCCTCTTCTATCAACACAGAATTTTTTAAAGACCATGAAATCCGAACGCTTACTGAAAGATTATGTGAAGCTAGCATCCGAACTCATTCAACATTTTCGTATAGTCTCTCAGTAAGCTGGAAGCTCAATACCAAATGGATTATCCATTGCAGCGACGAACTCAATCAATGTGTCTCTCAAATATCCGCTTTTTAGAAGTAAAGGAGACTGGGGAATTGTTGCAACACTTTTTGCGTTTATTTCAGTTACTCCGAGACTATTTGGACTTGAAAAACCACACGTTAAAATACATGTCCACCAATTAACTTCCGCGTTCTATTTCACCGAGCACAAAACATGTACTATTTTATAATAATACTATAGAATTATATATTTATCAAGTAAGAATTATTGAGTTTATTTTGTTTATGCATAGAGTATAAACCTACATTGAGTCAATGCACCAATGTAACAGATGCTATTCAATCACTCCATATTCCAGTGAAGACAGGATGAATGGAACAATTTGCAATGCAAAAAACATACATCTATTTAATAAACTTGCAAATGTTTTTAAAACTGATTTTCGTGAACCGCAATCATGGGTATCCTGAGAGGCCTTTCAAAACCCTTCCGAAAGCATAGATATCCCAAAATGACACAGATAAAAACTGATTTTAACAACTCATTGTAACCGTCCCCAATTCTATCAGCCTTGAGAGAACAATATTTACTTGGTAGACACACTGACTTTGACACATACTAACTTTGTCACTTACACGTCAAAAAAAAAAAATTCAATCTAAGTAAGTTTTCATACTTTTAGAATACTTTTTTTTCAATAAATGCAGCAACACATGATGAATGTGTCTTCTGTCCTCCTGGTGGGAAGTTGGGACACTAATTGAGCATGTGCAGTATGAATGCCACCACTCCGGCATGATTCTGATTGGACGATTAAGACTTGTTGCAAAGGTCCTTTGTTACAACCGTTCCCACTCTCCCTTAATGTGTGAAGTATGGATTAATACCAACCCGACATTATACTTGAAAGATACAATCGCCTTTTATTTTTCAAATAAACCGGTTTCTTGCAACATATGCATAATAACTCGTCATGCAGTGGACTACTCAATTTGTCTAGAATGAATAATGAACCAGTAATAGAAGTTAAATGATCTGGCAGCTGTCTTGAATGCCATCTGGAAAATTATATCTTCCTAATGGTAAGACTGTGGTGGATGTTTGATATCTTATTTAGTAATTCCAATACTACAAAAAAACCCAAAACAAACATTGGAAAACCTTGTTCAAGGTGAACAATGAACGACCAAGGGGCGTTTAAAAGGATGTGACGGCTATCTTGGGTGCCATTTTGATAATATTAGCAGTGGTTAGACTGTGATTGACTCTTAGTATGTCGTTGAGCACACCAGATACAACGAAAAGACGCCAAGAAAACTTTTGTTGCAATATTTAGGGTAGGTGGGTAGTGTTTGCTGTTTTTTTTTTTTCAATTTAGACAACTAATTTAGTAGTCAACTTGGACGCCATCTTGAAAACTGAACTTTTCCTATCGTTAGGCTATGGTTTAACTTTGATATGTTATCTAGCATACTTTATGCTACAAAAACCATTAGGAAAACTTGTCTAGGTTGAATAATGGACGAGTGATGGTCATTTTAAGGATAAGATTACCATCTTGTGAACTTGAGTCATACTTAACTAAATATCAAGTATATTCTGTTCCAGCATAATGTGTATACAGCAAAGTTAGACTCATGACCACAGTACATTGGTACCCAGTAAGTTTTGAAGTCGTTAATGATCAGGGTCTTAATCTTAACCATTACTACAGTGATTGTATAACTCGGGATTCCATGAAATTAATGAAATATTCATTTGATTCACAATCTTACTACAAAGTATAAACACGCAAATGTTGTATTCAGCCACCCCAAAGGGCGTAGCTGGAGTTTTGGTGGGGACTGAGGTGCTTTGTCCCTCGCCCCACCCCAAACAACAAGTGCATTGGTTCTCAACCCAAGGGCCACGGACCCTTGACATCACTGGTGGTCCGTAGGCTGACCTTTCAAAAGTCTCGGATCCATATGAAAATTCATTTAAAATTTACGGCGTCCTTAGAAATGAAAAGGTTGGAAACCACTGATTTGGTGAGCTCTGATCGAAAGGGAAAATGTGCAATAGATAGGCGTGAACTATTATTTGATTGTTGAAAAACGACCCCAAAGGCTGACTCATTGTATTAAGGATCAACTCAATGTATACCTGAGATAAAGGCATGAACAGATTGAGTTACATGAACAATGGAAAACTCACATAAAGATACAGGGAGTACAGTACAATCTTTACATGAAATACGTTTCCCTTAAATTGTAAATTGATAATATGGGAAACTGACGCCATTAGTAAAATAAAATGGCGTGACGTACGAAACAAGTTCAGCAAAGTACTGACTCCGTAGCTCCCACGATAGAAAGGTCTATCGAATCTAGAGTGGGGGAGAGATCGATGTTCAACGACAGACACAAAAAGGCTGACGATGATCATGATGATAAATAGCAATTCATAAATCTTATTGCTATAACAGTTTCTGATTCATGTACGTACAAATATATCCTTGCTATTGTATATCATTAGAAATACTGCGGGTGAATTTTCTTCAATACTACGTTTCCTAAATACCTTTCCCGTTGAGAATAGCCATCCAGTAATTTTCCCTATCATTATTTCCATTTCTCCTTAGCTGAACTTCCTCCCCAATTTCTCCCCTTTGTTAATATCCCTCCCAATTGTTCCCCTTGGCTGAAATTCGCCCCCACCCTCACTTGAGAAGCAGTGGTGTAAATATCATTGTACATATCAGTACCTCACATAAACGAATCACCGTAGCCTGCGAGAGTATCGGGTCAATTTATTAATGAAAATATCTTCAAAAATAGATCCTCAATCTAAAATTGACTAAAAAAATACCAGCACAAGATTTTAGCATTGTTGGTCACAAACTAGCCATAGAGACCAAAAAACACATTTTAGAAAAAATATCTTCAATTGGTACCTACCAGTGTACTCATGTAGATGGATAAACTGCCGTTACCAAAACTTTCGAATATTTATTGTTCTGTGGTAATACTTGAAAACAAAGTTTCATTTCTCCCCACTCCGCCTACCTCCCCTCACTGACATTCAACAACAATCAAAGATGGAGTAGGGTTTTGTCCTTTTTTGTGCAAGCGTTACTGTGTTTGCTTGTTTGTTCCAGCGCTCCTGACCAAACTGTTTTGTCTACAGACTTGAAAATTGGCATCTATACCCCACTAGACCTTTCCTAAAAACATTTTCTTTTAATTTTTGGGAAATAAGCTTTTTTGACCTTTTCGTGGCCTTATTTTGACGGGCTGTTTTTAAATGTTATTTTTTACGCTATTTTAGATGTTTCCAAGTGGGAAACACCAGTGATGTCATAAATAATTTTTTTTTCAAACCATATTCATTCTTCGATAGAATATCTTTTACGCAAGTTCAAATTTTGATTCGGCAATTTTCAGTTATTGACTGTGATGGCAAGTTCTATTATAGGGTCAGAAAACAATGTTTTTACATCCTGTCATATCGCCAGTCATCTTAAGTTCGTCATGTCTTGATGAATGTAAAATCATTGGCTGAATGAATCTTGACCAAAAAAAAAAGGCTCTTATACAAACTGATATTTGCTCTGATTGACTGACTAAACTTAACCCCTAACCCTAGGTTATCATCTCGATAAAATAATAATAGTCGAGTTCCTGGAATGTCTTTACTATTTACATATATTTAGCAATAAAAAATTCGGTGAGTGATAACAGCTATGACTATTTAATGTGACGGGGACCAAAGAGAAAAAGTCTCTTTTCCAGTTGAACGAGGAAACATAGATCCCCAAAGAGGATTGAGATTTTCCTGAGAAATGAATAATAGCCAACACGTCTGTATACTTGTCTGTATCATATTATTCGGGGTGTAATAATCATTATGTATGAAATGATCAGGCTATTCTTCGTTTTTTAAGTTCATTTCTTCACCATGACCCGGCCATGCACTACTTCTCTTCCAGCCCCTGTCAGGTGCTGCTGGCCACAGAATATACCACCTAAACTGCACGCTTGGATGGACCGAGCACGTCATATTCGTCTCCTGCACATCTGGGTTGTGTCATTGGGGTATTCCCGAGTTGCCTCCCAACATTTGATGAAATTCAATGAAAAAGGAATATTAACAATTCATAGACTTGCACCATTACTTGATCAGTAAAAAACAAACTCAGAAGGTTTAGTTCTTATTGATGCAATTCAGAACTTATTATGTAAATTATGATTTGTTTATATGAAAAGTACTGCTCAATATATATATATATATATATATATATATGTGTGTGTGTGTGTGTGTGTGTGTGTGTGTGTAGTCCATAATACGTATGTCGTCCATAATATATATTTTCAATTTGTAAAAATACAAAAAGAAAAAATAGAAATTGATTGGATTTTATCCATTGAAGATTTCTAATCACCAAGCTATTAACACAGAAAATTGACTCATGAAGATAAGGATATGTAACCGGTGAATGTTAACATTTCGTGCCCACTGCACCCATCAGCAACCGGCAATATGTTTTTTTTTTTCCTATAATTTTGATAATAAAAAGCTCATTCAGATTTGAATAACGTATTTTTCTATCATCGAATCAGGTTTCTGAAACCTAACGATTCCAAACAATAATTACTGTGTATACATGAGGACGATTCATCAGACTTGACTCCGTTTTCCCCCCAAATTACAAAAATGTACCTGTATTAAGATGCAATAATTTTCTGGGGAGAAAAGCATACTTGGTTCGATTCATTTGACAATAAAATTACATCAAGAAAAACGTTTTCCAGAATCTTAGCATTCAGAAACACAAAACATGAATAAATGCATGCCTTGCAGTGCCGATTGAAATTTTTAAAAAATGGTCTAATTGCGTAAAGTTCCTGTTTTACTTTCTCAAAACCGAGCCGTACAAGTAAATTTCTATTTTGATCAAATATTTATAAGCCATATCTCGTGTTCCCGTTGTGTCCTTCAGGTTATTTATTATACACACACACACACATATATATATATATATATGTATATATATATATATACATATTCTAGAAAGCTTTGCAGCTTTACACACTAAACTTTTTAAAAAATTTTTTGTGTCACTTCAATCAATTATTTCCTAATATCTGTCAATGCAATTAATGTACCTTCATTCACTGTTTTTCCCCTTTTTCACATATACTTTGTCATTATGGTACAATGTATAGATTATCTCTTGTTGGGATACCATGAAACCATTTCGGGGATTTCAAAAACAAAACACCACCTCTTTTTCTAATATAGTTAATGCCGTTCATGTTGTTTGTCATTTAATATAAGGTTCCATTTGGATTGTATGTTGATAATATCTTAAACTATATAATTGTTTTTTGAAAAGGGCTTCCTTACGTAGGTTACCCTAAAAGCGTTTCTTAACGATGATGGATCAGTAAGTATGACATTAGATATAACTCGCCTTTCGAGTCATGACTATTAATGCATATATATATATGTATGTATAATAGAAAGAGGATTTGCTACGCAAACAAGTTTATGTTTCTTGCTTTATATTATTGCTAACCTGATCAGTACCCTATGCACTATATATATATATATATATATATATATATATATATATATATATATATGCGTATATGTGTGTGTGTATCTGTTTGTGTATCTGTGTGTGTGTGTGTGTGTGTGTGTGTGTGTGTGTGTGTGTGTGTTTGTGTGTGTGTGATAGCTTGGCTCCGCGGTCTGGGAGGATTTTCCACGACATGTCAAGTTATATATAAGTCGGCGGTGCCTCTACGTTATCAGCCCAAAGGCCTAACGTTATATATATATATATATATATATATATATATATATATATATATATATATATATATATATGTCTGTGTCTGTGTCTGTGTACGCGCGTATGTGTATATATACATGTCTGTACGCGTATGAGTATGTGCATACGTGTACATTTATGTGTGTGTGTATATGTATACGTGTTGGTGTGTGTGTCCAATATGTGTCGGAGAACCACATTCATACACACTGAATACACATCTATGCTACACTCACTTATTCATGTAGATGCGAGCACGCACCCCCCGATTTATACATCTAATAAAGAAACCACCTGTGAAGATTCAGGGTTGGCTGGGGTGGATGACTCGTTCTATTTTTACGTCTAGGTAGACTGTAGAGGGAAACTTGTTGTTGTCCTACAGCTTTACAAGCGAACCAGGGAGCGAGCCGGGTGGGGTGGGGGAGATATTGACCGGAGACCGATGTAAAAGTTGGTTGCTTGGTCGGGTACGACGGGCTTCACTATACGTTGTCGTAGCAGTGGATGGGGGAGGGGGGATAATTGTGGTTCTGGTAATAGTAAGAGGTGATACGAATATATGCGTGTATATAGATATGTACACGCACATGCACACATGCTCACACGCGCACACACATACATATATACACATAAATGCAAGTATGTTTGCAGTGCTACGATCTGTCCGTGTGTTGAGGGAAATATAAACAAAACGACGTGAAATAAAAAATAATACAAACAAGAGGTGAATAGTTGGAAAATTGCAATGGGAACTGACATGAGATAAAAAAAAATAAAAAAACGTTCATATTGTATCAGAGTATCTATCAATCTCTCCCTACCCCCCCTCTGTCTCTCTCTCTGTCTCTCTCTCTCTCTATATATATATATATGTATATATATATATATGTATATATATATATATATATATATATATATATATGAACATAAGAGCAATTAAGTAGAGTGTAAAAAGCGATCACCGGAGAGAAGGGGAGAAAATTAGGGAAGAGCAAGTGGAGTAGAAGGATGAGGAGCACGAAAGGGGGTAGAACTGATCGTAAGGTTGAGAAGGCATAACAAGAGAAAAAATGGTTGCTGAGTGAGACTGAGGTGCGACAAAAAAGATTTGAAAAAAAAAAGAAAAAAAACCGGAGCGAGTAGTGAAGAAAAGGAAAAAAAAAAAAAGCTCACTGAAATCGCGGTTGTACTTTTGTCATAAAGATCTACACACATTGTCGAAGGAAGTCACATTGTAAAGTTGCAGCCGAATCACGAGCGGATTTTTTTTTCTCTTGGATTTTACGTATACTACGGGTTACTTAAAATTAACTACAGGTATGACAGCATTAAGAAAGTACTACAGAACGCCCAGCCTTTCGAGAAGGAGGTAGAAGTCAAAAACGTAGTTTTTTTTTCTCTGTTGGGGGGTGTAAAGCAACTATTGAATTTTAAAACAATTACCTTTATTTAATCCATACAGTGTGTATTTTAGGCTGAATAACCAACAACATAAGCAAGTAGTTACCTGCCGCTGGCTACGGTTCCAGCCGTCCCTGCCCGGGCTCTATATATCACATTACTGCTCACTCGGGCCTGGTTCGCGATATGCGAATTAGATTTAGAGACAGCGAGCACCCGAAGTGGCGTTATTCACTTCAATCTGCTCGGGACCTATAACCGATTGAGAATAATTTTAATTTTTCTTTTCTCCTTCTCCTAAACTTTTTTTTTTTCATTTAAATTTCCTACGATTCAGAAATACTAGCCAAGTGAACAAAATAGGGCACAATCACCTGTATTTTCATTGAGGGCTGAACATGTGGTCGGATAGTGCATCCAGCGTATGTGAAGGGGACCTGCAGGGGCCCCGAGAAGTACGTCATCTTTTTCCCCTGTTTACGTCGTTGTCAGCAAGTTCGAAATGTTGTCGTTGTAAAGATGTTGTGTACCAATACGAACGAGTCGGACCTGTACACGATGTGGTTTTCCATAAAAAATGTTTCAGGTAAGAAAAATCATTATCTATATTGTAGTTAAAGTGTATATGTGTCTGATTTTATGACTTCGCTGTGCCCAACCCGGCCCCGGTTGGATTGATATTAAAATGATCTGGGGGTGGGGGTGGGGGCTTTAAAGTGATCCTTTACAGGGGGTGGGTGTTAAAGTGACCCGGGAGCTGTCATTTTTCCTTGTGGGGGATCCGTCGCTGCCTATTCGCTGATAGTAGCTACAAAACTGTCTTTTAAAGTAACAGTATAACCCTAGCCCTCTTTTTGAAGTGATACCCTCAAGAATTTATTTAACGCAACAAATTTAATGATAGGGTTTTTGAAAATTAATGCTTTCATACGAGTAAACAATATCGTAACTTTGGCAAAAAATAATGCATTTCTGAACTTTGTCAATAAAACCCACCATTCAAAACTTCACACATTCAGTGAACAATATCTCAACTTTGTCAATAAAACCATCCATTAAAAAATTAACACATTCAGTGAACAATATCTTAACTTTGTCAATGAAATAAAGTAGTAAAAATAAATGCATTCATGTAGGTGTACGATATCTTTTTGAATTTGATACCTATTGCTTTAATGTCCCTAAATTACGATGGTTTACGATTAAATATCAACATCCCTAAACGGAAGGTAACCCTGTTCTAATTACCACTGCAGTAGGTAGCCTGTTACAACGATCCAATTCTTGTTTATATATATATATATATATATATATATATATATATATATATATATATATATATATATATATACATACATATATATATATATATACATATATATATATATATATAGAGAGAGAGAGATAGATAGATAGATAGATAGATAAATAGATAGATAGATAGATAGATCGACAGATAGATATACAGAGAACACTAAATCATAAATGCTTCATTTTTTATATTTGAAATTTCATTTAAACTTACCTCCTGTTTACACACAGTGAATCTGACAATAGGCCTAGTCAGTGTGAATAGAATAAACAATTAAAGAGATTAGCTACAGTAAGAATCCTTAGGCGACGCTGCTCTTACCACTGAGCTAAATTGCCAGCTGCTAACTCGGAGGCCCAAATAACTGCTTTGTGTCCAAATATTTGGGCATCAGACTTGCCAGTCAGCAGTTTAGCTCAATGGTAAAAGCATCTTGGAGTTAAGACGGTTTCCTATCAGATGCAGGTTCGATTCCTGCCACAACCCAATTATATCTTATATAGATTCACTTCCTTGCGAATTCCAATATCAAGTATGAATGAACATGATGCAAAATATACTGTATATATTCACCTCGCTCAGAAAGTGTAATGTTTTGCACATCTGCCTCACACACAGAAGGTTCCGAGTGCGATTTCCGACAGAAAAGGTTGGAATACTGTGCTTAGAGTACACTCTAAGCTGTTAGATTAGAATGGAAGTATCCTTTGGTGAACTTGTGACCTGCTTAAGAAGTGGCCATAAAAACTCGCAAGAACGAAGTCCTGGACTCGACCGGACTTGAAAACTTGCAAGGATCACTAAGCCGATGCATGCCCAAAAAAAAAACAAAAAAAACGATACTTCGCCACCAACTGTTTATATTCCAATGAGAGTTATCTCCTAAGATTTCATTCTTTTATTTTTATTCACTCACTACAATTTAGTCTGGCACAAGGCCATAATGAAGATCAACAATGAGGTGACTAGAGCTGGGTAATCATTGCTCAGGGGAAGATGCTCTACGATGAGTATTATGTAGATTCTTGTATATCTATGCGTGCACAAATGTGTTTTTATGTGAGGGCGCTATGTATGCAAACATTTACACTAATCTTGCGTTAGTTTGGCATAAGGCTACAATAGGCCACATGAGTACCAAACTCACCACAAATCAGTGGCCTGTAAGACTAACTTAATAATCATTGCTCTACAACTGGCGCTCTACAAAACTTGTTCAATACGTTTCTTGCACATTTAACGTGTGGGCAATTATGCAGGTTTATGAGTGTATCCATCGTATTCTGGTTCATTTGGGACCAATTTCTTCGTCTTTTTTCGGTTGCTTTATTCTTAAGCCTTCCCCAGATGTCTGTTTTGTTTCAGAATGTCAAATGAAAACTGGGGAAACTCCCGGAACGTGTAACAACAGGAACGGTGGGATAAAAAGAAAAGAACAAAGAAATTAGTCTGAATTGGTCAAAAAACAGAGATTATTCAAACATCAATTATCCGAATTTCAGATTATCAGAACAAGATTTTAAGGTCCCATAATTATATTCAGTATGGCTTCCTTTTCATGATCGGATCAGGTATCTAAACAATCAATTATCCAGAAAAAAATACATCCCGACCATCTCAATTGGATAATCGAGGTTCTGCTACACTATAATTAAAACATTGAAATACTTTGTCTGAATTCATTAATCAACAGAGAGGCAAAAGATTATCCACTCCCTTTCATATCCGTAGTTTATAGAAAAATAAGCTCTATTTCAATGGTCGGATTAATTTGAAATTTTGTATACAAAATTAACACTACAAATATTGATATAGACACAAATTGAAAGATTTCAAGAGATGAAAATGAAAATTCAAATCGATTATTGAACGACCAAAAAGTAATAGAACTTTATTAAAGTATAGAGTGACAAAAAAACTTGCGAAGGGGTCACAACTAATGATTTGAAAAAAAGCTTTTCTCAAATGAAATATATAAACAATGGGAATTTAGTTAAGCTATGGACGGAAATTGCTTCTTACAAATGCCCACCATTTGCAACTTCATAGATTTTCGCTCTTCATATAATTTCCTGCATAACATTCGTAGGATATCTGTTCCTCTGCACACGTATACGATTTTCAGCATTTTGGATTGGAAGTTGGTCTTCCCGTTCGAATAACGGAAATATGCTCCTTGGGTTGACGTTAAAAGTATCCAAAACTCAGTTCTGCTATTCTAGTTTGTTGCTCTGCTATTTAATTTTCCATGATGGATTACCACGTTTTTCTTTATATATCTGAGAAAAGGAAAAACAAAAATATTGAAGTAGAAAAAATCTATTTTTATCATTATGCTGTGACTGTCTCTTGACGTTTCTTGTTGCCAGTCATCAGACTTGAACAAGGAGAGATACTTGACCATTCTTCATCGTATATTTTCCTCAGATTGGATTCAAGGGCATTAGAAGCTGAGCACCTGTCTTTTTGGTTGTGTGCCTACTATGAAAAAATGATAGTGTGAGACATACTAAATTAATTATTTGTATATCTTCAAGAGAATGATTTTGGGGCACCATCCAATCATGTGATTCAGCTTTTTGTAGCCTCTAGTTCAAGATCAAAGTGTAGTATCTATTCACCATACATACTTTGGTAGCTTTATGCCAGTGCAATGCGATGGCTGATGGACTACTGGGGCTCGGTGATACTAAGCGCAAGAGGCCTATAATTCGTCTTGTGGCTTCAAAAAATAACTCTGCCCTGTCTAAGGGGATCGGTAGGCCCCGAGGCAGCACTCTCCCATTGCACTGTAAGGCAAGGGTCAGGCTTGCCCTGACGCCTTTGCAACTCCGGTTGCAGGGATTAGGACAATTTTTCAAGCTTTCTGTACGGGATCGCCACATTGAATCACACTTGTGGCACATCTTGCTCTTGCAGATCAAAGTATAGTATCTGTTCTTCTCACGTCAACGAACCATAGCAATAATTTCGTTTCAAACGTTATTATGGTTGTAATACGTTATTATGATTATAACACCTTTGTGAACCCTCAGGGTCTTTTTACCAGAACCTTGCAACCTCGCAATAAAAAAAATATACATCGTAAAATGCCCTTTCCTTCAGCGCTCCTGGGAAGATTAACGCTTCCAATCTACAGCATTAAGAAGTGGGATTTAGATTCAGAGATTGACTCGGGCACTCAAGAAAATGAATTATCATTACTATTATCACAACCATGTTTCATTTTTAGCTTCTTGACGAAAGAAAGATTTTTTTTACTAAAATCTCTGAGTTTATAGCCCATGGGCCCTTAACCTAGGGTATCCATACCCACTGGCCGTATGCGATGCAAATAGTTGGGGTGCGGGAAAAAAATCGAAAAATTATTATTGTATTGAATTATGCATGCATACCGTTAATATGGAATCTAAGTATTCGTAGTAACAGTTATTTTGTCAATAAAAGTCGTTGTTTCTTCAACATCTACCTGTTTGTGCGAAGGGCTTCTCTGCGCAATTGAACTTGAAATCAAAATGGAGTAACTGACCAGATGTTTCTCCTAGCACGCAAGTAACATTATCAAAAATTGTACCAAGATACCATATTTTGACTACAGGAAAACAAGACCAAAAATCCCACCTAAGTAAGAGTAGTCTATAAGTTCATTATTTTGTTTGTTTTGTAATATTTGTTTATTCGTTTTGTTTTAGTGGGGTTTTTTTTTCTTCGAAGAACGATGATGATGATGATGATGATGATGATTATGATGATGTTTATTTCGATGGTCGGATGATGGGAATATTGAGACATAAACTGAGGGTGCACTAAGGTTTAGCACGATTCTCTCATGTGCACGTTTGATGATTCTCAGTTTGATGGTCAATGCTTTCCCCGTGGCTCATCGTCCGCCCTTCTGCAACCTGTAATTGAAATTCATCGAGAACTTCTGGAGATATCGTGCTGACAAACAGAAAGACAGAAAAACACAATTGATACATTTACTTTTTTCCAATTCTGTTGCAAAAACTAATATCTTTCTATCTCTCTCTCTCTCTCTCTCGCGATATATATATATATATATATATATATATACCAACGTATAGATTAATACTTCAATATCTGATGTGCAATGGGCTTATTTCATTAAGTGCTCTAGACTCAAACATTCAGTCAGAGTAGAACTTCATCTCTTTCTCCCTATCTCCCTCTCTCTCTCTCTCTCTATATATATATATATATATACATATATATATATATATATATATATATATATATATATATATATATATTTCTAGTAATGATTTCTTTCGAATAAAAGTCGATAGAAGTAACATTTATTGAACATCCTTTTTCTCAATGTTTCTATGTGTCATTCCCAGCTGCCAAAAGACGTTGGTCACGTGACAGTTTCTCACGAGACCTATTTGAATTCTTATCTATTCACAATGAACCCAGAATCTGAAACTCTCAATTGTTGCTATCACTACATCCTTGTTAAGTTTAACATCCCTGTTAAGTTTTGCACAAAAGTAATGGTGGGTCCCGCTGTCCGTCCATCACGTAACAAACAGTAAGAGTGTCAGTTCGTCTCCAAATTAACAAAGGAGAGGAAGGGGGTAATTCGAATACACGAACACAAAATTGTTTGGTGTTATGCGAATTCTGCACGGTGTGTGCGTTTGTTCGTTTTCAGCTGGTAGCATAACTACTACAACTGCTGCCGTTGCGGATTTGTCAATTTCGTTCTTTTCCCCCAATCAACTTTTAAAATAAAATAAATAACTAAAGACTCGGAGGGGTTTGGATCACAGAGGGGAGGAGAGAAAGAGAGATGAAGTGATTTTTCTTTCTTTAGAGTTCCGACACCAGGTACAGCGTTATTAAAGAAACGGTTACTTAACTAGTTTTTCTAATCTCTTCACAAGTCTCTTCTGGGCTGTTCCAAGTCCTTCGATAATGATGGGTAAAACTGTCACCTTCGTGTTCAATATGTTTTTTCTGCTGAGCCAGGAATAACCACTATTAGAAAACTCTAACAAAAACTGTCAACATAGTTATCATCGGTTTTTCAGTTTTTAAATGATTCTGCCTTGCTGTCTGGGTATGTACGTATGTATATATTTATCGCGCGTACCATGTACAGCAAGGTAGTCCACTTTGTATCAATCCTTCCTCTTATCTTCAGCTCCTCCAATCTTGTTTTCTATATCTTGGGCTCACTTACTACCATTGGTACTACCCTGACCTGGTGGTCACCGTTGAAGGTCTCCAGCACTCCCCTCAGCATCCTCGCAGATTACAGCAGTACATCCAAGCATCTGATTGTTCACACCAGATGTCTTGTGACAACCACTGAACATTGAGCGATGTTTAATACACATACACTTGACAAGCCCTGAGTAATGTATTCTGACGATCAAAGCTCTCGTAACTAACGAATATCTGACATTAAAATATTTGCAATCATAACAAACATACTGGCCTATTTTCATTCAAGGCGGTCCTATTTTTTATTAATATTCCGATATGGCAATTGCATCAATAATATATTGCACCTCAGTTGTGAATGGTATTTGAAACTGTACTCTAAAACTGTCATCAAAGGTTTCTCTCAGTTTTCAAGCTGGTCTGGCTACACAAGTGGATCCATATACCTCTTGCGACATTGTTACCAAAAGTAATACATGGGATTAAACCCCCTGCTTCATTAAAATCTTAATGTTTTTTGTACTCCAGCCCCAACCTTGAACGATTTCGGTGAGGTAGGGTTACAATGTAGATTTACGCTAATTCGTTTGAGTCACCTCTTTTGAAAATAAGGACTTTTTAGTGATCACCCCCCAACAAAAGGTGCGAGGAATAACTTATTCATTGATCATCCCGAATCTGGTATGCTACCAAAATACATAGGTCACATGATAGTTTTTATTGAACGACTAACCAGACCTGTTTTTTTAAAAAATGTCTTCTCTGTATCGTTTACTACAAAGCTCTCAGTAAGTGCATGACTGTACGAACACGATTGCCTGGAGGATGCTGTAAAAACATTCTTGAATACGCCCCCAATCTTGTTGAAATGATTCCCACGACGTAACGTACTGTTCCAAGAAGAGTCATTGAATTTCATTCGTACTGGAGTTTGTCAAAAATAATTCTAGAAACAAAAATAATTCGAGCAAGGTGTTTTGCATGAGAGCCTCAGATGCCAAAAGTGAAAATTGAACCACTTTTTAGTGCTTTTTGTCTCTAACGCAGATCCCAGAGAGACACTCTGGACAAAAGGCTTCGTTGAGATGAGAAAGGCGTTCGACAAGGTAAGCCTCTGGATAATGTTGGAAACATTTGGTTGTCCAACCAAGTTTCGCACGATGATTATCCGACCCCAAAAGGCGCTGCTTTCGCAAGTTGATTCCGGTAGTGACTCCTCAAAAGCTTTCCCAATTGGGAACTGCGTCAAGATAATTTGCGCGCAAGCCCCCTCCCTCACGATTCTAAATATTCTTTAGTACAATGTTGAAGCAGACTACAGGGGTGATTAATGCCAGAGACAATGTGTACATATGTAGGATCCTTGAGCTTATTTTTGAATTTGTTTCTAGGTCATTCCTTCCTTCGTCGGACAGGGCACTTTCAACGCCCACTTTTATATAAGTACATGAATAAATCTGTTGCTTAATGATTAAAAAAGCCCCTGGTACTCGATGCAATACGTTATGGAAGGTAACTGTAATTATTAAAAGTTTATAGTAGTCAGGTTACAATGTTCAAATAATACCAGGTACTACCCGTCCAACCTGTCAACGTTTTCATTTTTTCTATTTATTTGACTGATCATCTTTCTGAAGTGACACGGTAATCAGGAGTTCCCAACCATTTCTATGCCCCACAACCACAGGAAATATTTGACTAATTTTCGCATTCCCTACATAAGTAATATCACATCTAAAGATGAAAAAGTCAAATTTGTAACTCTTGAACCACAATCTGATCTGCATACATTACTGCTGGAGGACAGATTGAACTCATAACAAAAAAGGTTTTGATTCAGTGCATAAAATGTGAATTGGGCAATTAGTAAGTAAAGTAAAAATTGCAAACAGTGAAAAAGTGGCAAGATTTGTGGCTATCTACTGTCAGAGATTTATAGGAAAAAATTAGCCAGATCTAGCCGGAAAATGACTGATTTGGCATCTTTACAAGTAATGGACCTATCACTCACTTGTATGCACAAATCGCCTACTAGTTGGCGATATATCGCCCGGATTGACGACTACTGAGTTATGAAAAAGGAACCTTGGGAGTTATATTTTAAGATATATTTTCCCTCTTTGTCACTCTCCCTGAAATATCAATACGTACCCCTGGTGGTGCAAGCATCCAAGGTTGGGAACCCCTGTTCTGTAACTTCCCTTTTATTTATCTATGTCTACTTTAATCCAGCGTATGTACTTCGTTTGTAACTTCTGAATTCTCACGAGACTGTAAATCATGAGTTATTTAGATAATATCATCATCAATCGTTAACAGTTCCGTCTTCTAAGTGCGTATTTCTTCCCTGATTGTTTACAGACAAGGGTTCCGCTTTTTTTTCGCCCTGACATCGCAGATCGTGGCAGTGCTTATTATTTACTTTAAACGAAACAGTCTTTAAAAAACGAAAGAACACCGGGCAAGCAGTTGATATGCACTTTACCCTTCTTGGGGCTTTTTTGTGCTAGAAAAAATATATATAAAGTGCGTCTACATCAACAAAAGGGTTTAGTTTCCCTTGACAGTGTGATCAACTCGGTATGGTTACATAAGAATCTCAAAGACAAGACAGGGACCACAGTGTTGTTTTAAAAGCTGTTGAAAAAACGTCTTGGGGAAAAAGCTGTCTCTTTCCACCGCCGTCACAAAATATTCACCCCCAAAAGACTAATATAAGTAAACAAACACAGTATATATATATATATATATATATATATATATATATATATATATATATATATATATATATATGTGTGTGTGTGTGTGTGTGTGTGTACATATGTGTGTGTATATATACATATATATATATATATATACATATTTATGTGTGTGTGTATATATATGTATATATATATGTGTGTGTGTGTGTGTGTGTGTGTGAGATTTCAGTTCATTATTTCCACATATGTGGTATTTTAATTTATGCAAGTTTCTCATTTGGTTTTATGTTTTACACAGAAATAGATATCAAGGTACTATGTGTGAATTTTTCTTGTTGGGATCATCAATCGTTTACAATGTTATCATTTCGGGTATTTGAAAACAAGATATATATATATATATATATATATATATATATATATATATATATATATATAAAACCTTACATGAAATGACAAACTACATGTTTGGCAAAAACTATATAATGAAGAGAAGTAGTGTTTGATCAACACTGTTGAGGTGCCTTGTTAATATAACTGATTTGTTTTTGGAATCCCTGAAACGGTTACATGGTAGACAAGCGATGATTCCAACGAGAGACAATTCATACATTGTACCATAATAACAAAATATATGTGAAACAAGGAAAAATTGCTTTGACAGAAATTGGGAAAATAGGTGACTGAAGTGACACAAAAATCTTTTGACAAAGTTTTTTCAATGTTCAGTATTTAAAGCTGTAAACCTTTGTAGAATATATATATATATATATATATATATATATATATATATATATATATATATATGTGTGTGTGTGTGTGTGTGTGTGTGTGAGTGTGTGTGTGTGAATGAAAAGTAATGGATATTCGTGTCCAACAATGTGAATTAAGAAAGACAGTTTTAGGAACTGCATTCTGATCGATCTGAATTATTTACCGTAGTCAAACAACGGCGATGATTGGAAAATAAAGGTTGGGAATTAAACTCACACCTATTATCATAGATGCTCCTATGTAGCCTAGGTTTGCACTAAGTGATTGAGCAACCGGGACCCTTATGGCGTATTATATATATATCTAACAATTATTTTCCAACATAATCTCCTGCCCTACCAATGCACTTAATCATACATATCGAGCGTTATAGATTGAAAATTGCACGTTTGAGCGCGCCATTTCTGACTCCTGCTTACCAAGTGTGTTGTTAGCTCAGTCTGTGGAGCTGAGTCGCATTATGATTGATTCCAATGAGATTCACTGTCTCTTATTTATTTTCCTGACTTACCGATCAGCAGCAGAGCATGATCCGTTTTACATTCATATGTTGGTGTGGATTAATCCGTCATTTGGGAAATGAATGACAATTATGGAAGTTCTGTTTCAAATCATTAAAGACACATTCTTGACGATTCGTTCATTTTTCTGGACTGATTTCTAGGAACCGGGTAGATTCATTCTTATTATACATAAATATTTCCATGGACTTACGTATTAACACCTATGCGGGTCAAAGAAGGACACTAGCATTTAAAAGAATATTACACAATTACCTAAGCACGATTGTAAGCGTTCAACTATAAACAGTTGTCGCCTTATTTCTTTGTACTATTTATCTTTTGGAAAAATTTGGAAAAAATGGACGATTCTCATATCGTACTTAATATGATATATTTGTGATGGCGGGCGAGCGACCAAAAGAGAGGACTGAAAATTTTTTGAATTATAGCTCAAGAAATATTGGTAAGTCACCATTTTGGGGGACTAATTTCACTAGCTGTGTTATGTCAATACTAAAGCAGATGAATAGAATCTCCTCAACAGGTTCATACGGGCGCATGTATTAAAATGTTCCCATCAAACACAACCCTGTTTCAAGCTATGCAGTCCAGTCACACCTTACGTAAGTTTGAATACTTTATTGTTATTATTCATTAAAAGAAACTGTTCGTACATTGGTTCATTCAAATTAGTGTCCTAATTTTCCCAGCTTTTTATAATGTGTCCTTCAGATATAATGCTATAGTTTCCAATTCTGTAGGTCACAATTATGAACTAAACTTAGAAGAAAAGCAATGCAAAACATGTAGATCGCCAACAATACTCCTAATTAAAACCAATTTTACGCTTTGATTATAGAAACTACTAGTCCCAATAATTATCATTAAAACATATTCTTATTCATTTCTATAATCATCCAAATAAACACTATTTACAATCATTCTGTCTTCGATGTAAATCCTTTAGTTCTTGCAATGTCATGCTTTTAGCAAATTTTAAAAATCAGTACTCTCTTCTTCATAATAATTTTTACAACAAAACTTTTCACGCAGTATTTGTAAATACAATTCCCTACATCTTAAAACTCCTACTTTTCGTTTGAAGTGAATTTACAGATGTTTATCTTTATTGGTGTGAACAATGACTCATATTTACTTACAAAATCTTGGCAGGGCACACACACACGTATACACACACACACGATACATAGTTTATATATATATATATATATATATATATATATAGAGAGAGAGAGAGAGAGAGAGAAAGAGAGAGAGATATATTCTTTTTAATTTTACCATAGCAATGAGTAATCGATATCCTAGAATGGACACGAACAATGCAATATATAGGTAAATACGAATGGCTGTTAACTATTAAACTTAATCATATATAGGCATAAAATAAGATCATTAAACCACACCCAATCACTTCCTTGTTGGCCAACATTCTCGCTTTACAGACCATGACCTCAACAGGGATGCTAAATTAATTGCCATTTAAGAATATGGAGGAGAACATACCCCACAAAATCACATCAATACTCGACTCCCATGGAGATACATAGCCAAGGCATGAATATTTGAAAGATAAGTTTTCAATTAGTTCGTTTTTGTTTTTATTGTTAAAATGAATCCTAAAAGCTGTTTGACTCACACTTCCCAAAGGAAAATTTGTCAGAAAATTGTTGTTTGACACGGTAAATTGAGACACTAAGAAGAGCCACGTTTTGCAAATTATGTGCACGGTGATCGGAGATCAAAACACGTTTGAAAATGAAGTAAATTAAAAAGATTTTGTTTTTGTACTTAAACTATTTCAAGTTCATCCCATTTCACAAATCGAAAAATATCGTCCAGAATGCAACTTAATTCATTGGGAAAAATGAAGAGGGCGCAATAGTTATACACACTGCATAATCTGTTTTCCTTCTTTCTTTCTTGCACTTCTTATTTTCCATTCGAGAGTTGATTTTGAGATAACACCTCTTCTTTGTTAAGAATGCTGTCTATCTCTTATTGAGCACCCTTTCTTCTGGTCACTTAATTCCTCACAAACGCTGTTCACCGATTTGAATTTAGTCCTTAAAGGATATTTTTTGCCATTCATAGAACGGCCGACGTACGCTGCAGTTAAAAACATGTTTGCCTTTCATTTGTTCGGTCCCTGAGAATAGTGAAGCTCTGAGCTATATCTTGGGTAGGATTAAGTCGGTTTGTTCAATGTTATGAGAGAGAGATGATCCATCCTATGTTGTTTCATTGTTCGTTCAGAAGTGCGAGTGGTCCAGTGGGTGATAGCATAGAGCATTGAACAGGTGACACTTTGCATTGATTTCATACGAATGTTCTTGGGAAAGGCATGTATCCATCTCCCCCTCCCGCCTCACAACGTGTAATTAAAATTTCTAATAAAGGCAGGCTTATCATTACCTATCAGTTATGTCTTTCTCGATGTCGGCTATAAATAGTTCAAATTTCGTTGTACTACTACTCTTAGGAAGATTGTTGTATAAGTATGAAAACCTATTCGATGTGGCCATCCTATCCTTCTTAAAAGTTGCTAGTTGTGCCTTATTCATGGCGGCGATGAAAGGCCTTTTTTATTTCCCGTATAAGCATTCACAAATAAAGCTTATCCAGGGCGTTAGTCAAAACGTTGGAAGGCGTATTTCTATTTTTCATATGAATATTCACGAATAAAGTATGCATACATATTAAAATTTTTGGAGAAAAAGCATCTGTTTATCAAATTTTAAAAAAAATCAAGTAGCATATACATATATATATGTATATTATTGTGTCATCCCCAGACAGCTGTTTTGATGTATTACATCTCTTCAGTGTGGCTATAGACTTTCCATTAACCCATAATTCCAGAGACCGATATCCTACCTGTGAGCTACGGAACTGGACAGTCGATAATGCTGAATTTAAGCGATATATTTATTTACACATGAATCCCCCATCCACCAATGCTCTATTCCTATGGAAGAGCATTGCATATATATATATATATATATACTTCTATTACTACTACAACTACTACTACTTCTACTATTAGTAATGCTACGACTTCGTTTAAAATCCTTTTGAAATCAGAAATCACAGATATGGACGTATGGATGGTGGGTGCATCGTTGAACACATGGTTCTTGTTTTTTACATTAATATGGAAGTTCAAAAGTAGAGTCTTTCTCATTATGTAACTCTAATCATCAAATACCAAATTGAGGCTACACAGCGAATTAGCCAATCAAATCTAACGAAACACTCAAGCATAAAAGCATAATCGTTCATGCTCTCTTATGCATGCACACACATGCATACACGCACAAACATATGCACATACATACACATACACTCGCAAACATGCACAAACCTATACACATACATAGAGGGACGTCAATGCTTCCATCTTATTCATAAAACCTGTCGACATTATTTCATCCTCCCAACCCAACTTGGCAAGTTCCGCTTGGATGATTTTCTTTCAAATAACGAATACATGGCACATGCGCATTCCTGATAGCCTCTTTATCTATTTTCCCATAATACCTCTAAAAAAAGATAGTTGATCAACTAGTTGAGTACATGTTTGACTAGTTTGTTATTCGTCCACGACTTGAGATTCATATATTCATATATACGTGCGTCTACTCGTGTGTGCGTCTCTGTGTTATAATGTATACTAGCTGATCTTGTGGAAATTCCACGGGTGTTGACAACTGAGATTATCCATTATCTCATGCCTCTGCTCTTCTCTCACTCTTTGCTTGTATCTTCTCATTTTTTCATTCATTATTTCCAATTTCCGTTGCTCGTCCATGATTCTTCTTTCTCGATGTTGCAAAGACATGGATTAGTTTCATATGCAAAAATCGTCCTACCCTTCAAATAAATTACCTTTCTTCTCTAATTTCTTCTTACTACAGTATCATTGAACTACGTAAACGACTGTATAAGAAATTCAACGTTTTATCCAATAACTTTCTCCATACGTGTTTTACTGAGATCTAATTACATTGTAACTAAGATACTACATTGGCAACGATACACACAAAATATCAAGTAAATATGTTAATTATTAAAGGGGTTATGTAAAAATATTTAGAAAATACTTGAACAAAAAGTATTCGAACGATAAAAAACATACCACGAGAACAATTGAACTCCAGCAATTTATTGTAAATCCTTTTTGTCTTAATACTTTTGCTGAAGGTTCAGGGTAGCTATATAGGCTAGTTTCGACGGAAATCTGCTCCATTATTCTTTGCTGAACTTCTCTAATTCCAATATGTTATTGGGATTTGTTTTCCAAACATTCGTTTTTAATTCACCCCACAAGTTTTCAATGGGATTTAGATCAAATGATTGCAAAAGCCATGACAAAACATAAATCTTTTCCTTTTTCAACCATTAGCTCACCACCTTTAACTTATGTTCGGGATTATTGTTCTGTTAGAATGTCGAATTTCCTCTAATTCGGAGATTTCGATCCGAACTTTTGAGATTATCCTTAAGAATATCCATGATTCCTTTGACCCGCAGGAGCTGATCAACACCTTTTTTTTACTAAAGCAACCCCATCGTAAAATGGAAACTCCTCTATTCCTCACAGCCGGGATGGTGTTCTTCGGCAAATAACTTTTCCACTTCACATAATGCTTGCTTGAATGAATGAAAAATACTAACTTCGTTTCAACAGACTACAAGATTTGATTCAATGAGAACATCTAATCATAGATGAAGCAATTTGGGATAAAATCTTGCAGTTTGATGAAACAAACCTGGAAACTAATTGTTACATAATCCCTTCCATAATGAAGATATCTAATTGATATTTTGTGTGTATCATTGTCTGTGTTATATCTTAGCTTTAGCGTAATTTGAACTTGGAAATCATACGAAGGAGCCTATTGAATGGAACGTTCAATTTCTCAAACCGTACGAATACTTATTGGTCCCAATAAATAATTACAAATAAAACTAAATTACATGCCAAAACTTTAAAATTATGTAATAAAAGGTTATGAGACAACGCCTTGAAATAACATGGATCAGATTAGGTTGCTTGCGTGACACATGGTCGTTGATACTTTTGGACTATATGAAAAATCGACTAGAAGAATTTATTACAAGATGAAACGTTTACATGACACATACAAACACACACACTCACACACACACACAAACACATGCACATATATATGTATATAGTTATTGTTATGTATATTTATAGTTTTGCTTTTTGAATTCTCCCATTCTTTCTCTTTCTTCCCTCTTTCTCTCAGCCTCTCTCTCGCTTTCTAACTCTCTCTCTCTCTCATTCTCTCTCTTCTTATCTCTCATTCCCTCTTTCATGTTGACCACGTGACGATTTCTATTGTGACCAAACAGACCTGTTCTCTTTCTTGAATTTGAACCAAGTCTCCTGTTCAGATGTAGTTTATTGCTATAATTAATTAGCTTGAGTATTTTGCTCATTTTATCTGAATTACTTGGAACACAATGTCTATTTTCGTATTCGTTCCTGATTTCTTTCATTAAGAACGATGAAATTCCTTTCACTTCCTTGATATCTATATGTCTGGGAAATTTCCTTTCTTACGTTGAAAGTGGTGTTGGTGGTGGGTTATAAGAATGTCTGATTAATAATCAATCTTCATCTCTCTCTCTTTCTCTTTATTCTTCTCTCTCTCTCTTCTTTCTTCCATCTTTCCCCTCTTTCTCCCATTCTCTCTCACTTTTTCCTGATACTTTTATCTCTTTCATTTTCTCTCCCTCATTGTTTCATTTTCTCTCTCTCTCTCTCTCTCCCTTCTTTCTCTTTCCATTTCCCTCTTTCGCTCTCTCTCTCTTTCTCTAATTTTCTCAATTTCTGTCTCTCTCTCTCATTTACCCCCCCCTCAATCTCTCTCCCATTCTCGCTCTCTTTTTATCTGTCTCTCACATTCTCTTTATTTCTCTTCCCGTCTCTGTCCCTCTGTCTCTCTTCGTCTGTGTTTCTGTCTGTCTGTCTGTCTCTGTCTCTGAGATTGCTTGATCAAATAAGGCATTTTGGAAACAGATGCAGACAATGCCTCATCAGTTATTCAGTCGGAAATCAAAAATTTTCTTCAATTATACAATATACAAAGGTATAATCATGTATTATTCTATTATTCAGCATACAATTAACATGAACTCTGGTGCATTTACATAGTTCCTCATTCAAAAGTATATACCTATTAAGATGTACTTATTATGGTGGAGTGTCTCAACTTACGATCACATGTGAAACTTATATAAATCAGATTCCGAAGGCTGTCTGGTCACTCTGTCCGCTACAATTTTTGTAGTTGAACAACAGTAGCCATCAAAGATGTGCATGTGTTTATGATTTGTTTATTTTTTTTTGTTCGTTTGCTCCAACACTTCTGGCCGTACAGTTTTGTCTACAGATTTAAAATCGGAGTCAGTACTCCACTAGACCCTTTCCAAAAATGGTTCTTTTCGTTTTTGGAAAATATTCTCTTTTGACCTTTTTGGGACTTATTCTGACGGGTTCATTTATTTGCGCGTTCGATCGCTCCTGACCGTACCATTTTGTCTACAGACTTGAAAATTGGCAGCAGTACTCCATTAAATTTCTTCTAATAAATCTTTCATTTTTTAAATAACGCTCCTTTTTTTACTTTTGGGATCTTATCTTGGTGGATTTATTATTAACACCTAGATTCTCCAGAATCATAATAAAATAATAATTTGTGGAGTTTTTTTTTCTTTACTCTATTTTAGATATTCACCAGTGGAGAGGACAAGTGATGTCTTGATTTATTCTGACCATATTTATTTTTCGATTGATTTTTTTTAATATGAATTCGGACGGTACGGTTGTTCAATTATTGACTCCGATGGTGAATTCAAATCATCATGAGAATATTGAAATCGTAAATGACAGTTATTACTAAGATAGGGTCCAACAAGAAGTTCTCAAGGAGATATTGTCTGTCCATTCAGGTTTTTACAATGGATAAAAGTATACTTACTTTTCCGAAAAGTCATTAACATTCGAAAATTTGTTCTAAATTTAATGCCTTTGCACCATCGACGTTGTTGAGATAATGTTTTGGTCGATCTTTTCTCTGGCCCTTATCGGTTGTGTGACCAGAGAAAAGTGTTGACCTTTTTCCAAAACAATTCTGGTGTCAAAAAGTGTGACCATCAATGTACCAACAAGATCGATCCATTTCAACAGCGCTAGGTACACAGACGTAAACATACGACTAACAATAACAGGGGAAGTTCTTGCTCTCTGTCTGTCTGTCTGTCTTGCACACACACACATATATATATATATTATTGTGTCATCCACAGACAACTGTTCCATTGTATTACAACTCTTCAGTGTGGCTATAAACTACCCATTATCCTATCCAGTACCGCGAGGCGAATTTAAGTGATATATTTATTTATCGTATGTATTCCTCATCCACCAGAGTGCTCCACTCCATGTTGAAAGAGCATTGCATAAGCTTACAATGAACGAGTTACCTCGCTTATAGAGTGCTCAACCCTGCATAAGTGATCGTTTATTACATAATATATATATATATATATATATATATATATATATATATATATATATATTAAATACATAAATTTTGTTTATGTAAACACACTCATTTTGCTTCATTCCGTTCCCCAGACAAACAATGAAACCGGACCATACTGTTGTAGATATACTCTGAAGATGACTTCCACTATGATTTGAAATTTGACTGTTAGAGTTAATTGTTATCATAACCCTTGCAAGCCTTATTTGATATTGTTCTCTATATTTTACCAATATATAAATATATATATATATATATATATATATATATATATATATATATATATAGAGAGAGAGAGAGAGAGAGAGAGAGAGAGAGAGAGAGAGAGAAAGAGAAACTGTGTGTATCATGAATATTGGAGATAGATATGGTATATCCGACAATGGTGAACATTTTAATGAGAAAATTAACCTTGACGTTGAGTCATTCCCTATGGAACGTCTGTGAATAAATACCTTTTCACCCAAAGTGTTTTCCCCATTGTCTATAAAAAATTTTATTCATGAATATTCATGAAAACTTTCCAATTTTTACCTCCGAAAAGGGAAAATTCATTTGTCAAATTTTATATAGTCCTAAAGTATCCACGACTACGTACCAAGCAAATCATTCTTAATCAGATCAGGGTTTCAACATGGTATCCGTTAACTATTCTTTATCTAATTTGAGGATCATGGAGTATGTAATTTAGCTATATTCTTTATTCATATTTGAGACTTAATTCTTTATTATGGAGTCTATCCGACGTTTGACTATATATATATATATATATATATATATATATATATATATATATATATATATATCCACACAAATTTTCCTAAAACTAAATATTATTATCCTGACCCCGCCTCTCACTAACCATTCTTAGCCTTCATTTAAATAACCCACTAAACAAAAATAACGTTTCATTCCTCAAATCTCAAACATTTGAACAGCATACAGTTTTCTCTGCAACTGCTGCAAGTTCTCTGAAAAAGATTGATGTAAACCATCGAAATGCACCAGAACATACCCAAGTGAATTTCGAGATGTTACGCCCGATTTTCTTGGAAAAATGTTCCTTAGCCGAACGTGTAGGCAGGCACTTGCTCACAGTACCTGATGCTCTGAAGCGGCCTCCCATCCAAGTACTGATCAGACTTGATGCTGCTTAACTCTGGCGATCGACCGAGAATCGGAGTTATCTGCGTGATTTTGGCATCATGTTGAGGGTGATCAATTAAAAAGATTGGAAAAAGTGGTGATCAACGAATAAGTTACTTCCCTCGGCTTTTGTTTGGTAACTGGGTCACTAGAAAAAATCCAAATTTTCAGAAGACAAGTGTAAATGCCATCAGACACAAATTGAGGGACCAATTAAGCATAAACTTGCATTGCAAATTCAATTCCTGCTAAAAACAAAGATCCCATTTAAGGGAGAAATTTTCGAAAAAAAAAATTTAGGACAATAGAAGGAGTGAGTGTTTAAATTTCCAGCCACCCAGCTCTATCACTGTGATTTGTATGCGTGATATATAGCTAGCTAGCCAGACACGCTTCAACTAAAAAATTGAAGGAACCTGTGTAGACAGTTTTGGTTTATGATCATAAAAAACAATTCATAAAAGTTTCTTTCTCTGTTTTTGTTTGTACAATCAGATGATTTCAAAAAATCTACTCGAGTTTTTACTCCCCTCTCTCCGTCTCTTAGTGACCTCAACATGTTAACTTTAAAGGCTCGTCAGCCTTTCGTATATTTGCTAAAATTGCGAATTGCTGTACGTGTTTGCGAACGTGAGAGTATCAATGAATGGGTTCATTGAATGAACGGCTGACTCGATGAATGAAAGAATAATCACAACTGTCACTCTAAAATACAACCAGCAGCTCAACTTGCACACTGAACGATGTTGATTTAACCAAAGCCTGGAAAACAGATCCACAGAAAGTGCTTTCGTCTGTCGCAAATTTCTAAAGCTTACGTTACGAACGAATTATGAGAGACAGGGTCATTGTTTAAAAGGACAAAGAACTAGGTGTGTGAGGTCTCAAAATGATGTGAGCTCCCGTTGATGGGGTTTATGTTTTCATTCGTGGAAAAAAATCGCCTTCAGTTGCAATCGCTGCGGCTTGATCGGTCACCCCTACAGCCACAGCAGGCGCTGCTCTGCCAACACATAACTTCACGGGTTCAGATCCATAGTCTTCCGAGACTGGCGGATGCCAACACCAACACAGCCGTCCAAGAGCACAAGATAATTTCTTGCTTATTTTCTGGGATGTCATTAACGATTTAAATACTATTGGTTTAGGCTTATAATGTATTTGATCTGAAAGCCCTTTGTTATTCTTTGTTCCATTAACTGGGAAAGGAAGTAAGTGTTATATTATCTACCTCAAAGATAAAAGCCCTTATCCATAGCAAGACAGTCAACTGCAATTCATCACTTGCAACTAATCCATTGTAAGTAATCCATTGCAAGATAAGAACCCTGACCCACGAATAAAAGTGAGTTGCCATCGATCACCATAACACAGATATTTTTGAGTTAACCCTCGAACTGCAATGTTGGAAATTCCCGTCATCCTCAGTTATTTGAGTTCCTCCTCTCTCTGCCTGCCCTCTCTCTCTCTCTCCCTCTCTAATTCCACCATCCCTCAGTCTGTTCTCACTCAATAGTTTTCAATAGAGCAGAGGCACACAATCAGATATTAATCCCTAACACGCATTTTTGCTTGTTTGTACCCTAGGCAGCTAACATGCTCATCGGAGAGGGGTTCGCTCAATTGCTCACTCAGCTTCTCTTTCTCCATAGACCATCGTGGCATGTCAGTGATACATTTTTGTTTAGTTATATTTGATGATCGGGAACAGAGCACGAGGAGAGTTGTTGCCAAGCTTTTCCCAAAAGCGTTAGCTGGGCCGTAGCATTGCCATTGTCTGAATATTCATTACCTTTCCAATTATCTCCAGCTCGAATAAATTGTTGTTATTGTTGTTGTGAGTGCTGCTACAGCTATTAAGGGCATTAACATCCCAAATTTTAGATGAAGAATTCCTTTATCTCCAGCAATCGTTTTGTGACACACTTTGTCCATTTAGAATGCTATTATGTTTATCGAGTAAACATGCAGTGAAAGACCGAAGTGCTCTAGTAATTCATTTTGAATTTTTATTGTAATTGTATGTTTGGTCGTAGGAGATTATTTAAATCAACTAAATCTATTACCAAAGCTGTCAAAGTAAGTTTCTTTGGTTTTCAAGTTGGTTCGGCTGACTGGCTGTCTTGCTATGTCTCACACCTAGAGGGCTGAAATTTTCAACATCTTTTTTATAATGTTTGCAAAAATGTTCTTTTTTGTTTTGTAAAAAAAAAATCCCTCCTAAATAGGTTTTTAGTGGTTGTTCATTTTGCAATGTAAATATATGCCAAATTAATCCCCTAGATTGTGTCCATCTGCATTTGCGTTTCTTGAAAATCCAGACTTTTTCAGTGATGATGATGATGATCATGATGATCATCAACAGTTTTTTAAAAATCCATACGTTGGACATAGACTTTTTCAGGATTCGCCACATCTCTCTATCGCAGGCGCCGCGGAGCCAATACTTTCTGAATTTGTCTAGTTTGTCTCTTCATCTTGTATTCTGCCGGCCTGCATGTGATCTCTTGGGATCCATGTTGTGAGTCATGATGTCTACCAGTTGTCTTCCATTCTTTCAACATGACCAGCCCATTGCCATTTGAGTTTTCTAATCGATTCTATAATGTCTCAGACTCCTGTTTTCTCCCTGATATATTGAGCTGATATATTCATTACCCAGCAAAGGTTGCAAGAAGTAACTTAATCATTGATCATCCCTTTAGTCAGATTTTTTAAATTGATCATCCCCAACACATTAAGCTGCCAAAATATGTTGTTCAAGTGACAGTTCCCATTGAGTGACCAACCAAACCTGTTTAATTCCAATTCAGGTGACAATTAATGCAAAACATTGTATAGATAGTAGAGTGTGGTTGCTTTCAAAGAACCTTGTCAGGAATTTGCATAAGAACGTGCATCCGTCACCGTTCCCTGTTTACACCTACATCGTGGGTGAAACATGGTTATGAACACGTGGAGAATTGTTTGTAAGACCCACCTCCGGCTTGCAAGGCCTGTCAAAGCTTCGTTCTGTAGCAGGTCCCAGGTATTCCCCATTGGTCATCCATCCAAGTGCTGGCTAGCCCTGATGTTGCTCAACTCCAGTGATCTCACGAGAATAGGTGTATCCAACATCATTTGAAATTGCCACGAAAGACAAAACATGTAGGCGGGAAAATTTGATTCAAATAAAACTATTATTTATAATTTTCATATATATATATATATATATATATATATATATATATATATATAATCAGCACCAGCCACCATGAGTTTGCGACTGGACAAAAGCATTTCCCATCTACTTCCATGATGACCCTGATTGCACTAACCTCTGCCATGTTTTACCGGTGAACTTTTCTATATCATCACTCCATCTTGTCTGGTCTTTCCCACTGCATTTACTGATTTATTAACTCCAAGCTATCTGCTGAAACTACGTATCTCCACGGAGAAGCACACGTGGTACAATGGTACAACAAAAAACGAGATATACATGTATGTATATATGTTTGTCGTTGGATGTGAAAAGATTGAGATAACCCACATGGTACAATGGTACAACAAAAAACGATATATATATATATATATATATATATATGATTGTCGTTGGATGTGAAATAATTGAGATAACCAAATGTTGTATGTCAAAGATTGTTTGGACATGCTTTATGCATTTTGCTGGTTCTTTCAGCTTTTTCACGAGCACGGAGCAATACAGAAAAGTATCACAAAGAAATGTTTAGCTGGTTACATGTTTGAGTCAAGGAAAGAAATGAAGAAAATGGTGTGAATAGTGGGTGTTTTTTTTATTTCAAGTTGATAAGGATTGGGAAAAGAGTTCATGCGGATGTGAGTGAGAAAATGATAGAGTTTTGGAATGTTCTATTCGTCAATGAGCAGGTATGTATTTTGTTGTGCGCGTGTGTGTGTGCGTGCGTGTGTGTGTGGTTGTGTATGCGTGTGACCGTTGTGTCTCATATTTCCTCATTTCATTCATTTGCCAGTGCATGTAACCAGCTACAATTTTTGTGACAGTTTTCTGCATCGCTTTGTGCTTTAGAAAAAGCTGGTGGAACCAGCGAAATGCATCAAGCTTGTCCTTGTGATAATGATCTTTATTTGAGATGTAATACGTTTTTCTCAAATTTCTCTATCTTGGACATTGTAAAATAGCCACTATATACACATTTATACCAATCAAAGTACAAATCAGTAATTCAAAATACAATGTGTGAGTGATTTCTTTCATGTAGTGCTCGATTCAAAAACAGTTAGATTCAATAACAGTTCAGACTAATTGATTTACTACGCAAACACATTAAATTATGTTGGTTGTATTTGTAGTGTTTCCGACGCTTTTCATCGATCGTGTTCGAGATATGATTCATCACAACCAGTCACAAGGCTAAAGATTAAAACTTTGCTTCACCTACGGGAGATAAATACAATGAAATAAACTAAGTATATAAAAAGTTGATAGGAAAAGACTTCAAAAACCAGTGAGGCGGACTTTCCGCCCAGAGAAGAAGAGGACTCGCCTCCTAATAACATTCTAGAATAAATCAAACCATTCCCTCGAAGGAGTCCAAAAAGGCAGAAACATAAACGTGTTTGTGTAACGAATCCATTATTTCACTATATATATATATATATATATATATATATATATATATATATATATATATATATATATATATATATATACTCATTAAGTTTCATTCGTGTGGTTGATTTATTCTATTTAAAATTCTCTTTTGGTGACGTGTTCAATGTAAAAAAAACCCAAAAAACACTCTCATTAGATGCGAACATTTACCACAGTAGATTTAATTAATTTGTATACTACACATGAAAGTTTTTCAATGCAGAGATTGTTTCAATTTTGGTTCATTCGGTACTTTCGTGTGTATGATAACCTTTAATCTCAATGTACTCAGCGTGTAAATATCAAGTTTTTGAAAAGTATCAAGCTTGTTTTTAATGATGGTTTTATAGTAATTGTTGAATATATATTCTTTATTATTTGTGATTATATAATTGGGACAACTTTTGCTTAGTGAGTTTATATCCTGGGATATTTTTCGAGGCCATGGGAATAATCACCTTTGATATTGGTATTGTGCACTATTAATACTGTAACTTTTAATGCAGAAACATCAAGTCATAGTTTTTTTTTATTAGATTTGGATCACAAATAACTCTCTTTTTATAGTGTGAAATGACGTTAAAAAGACATCACTCTCAATGTTATTTCAGAGGTTAACGAACTCGTACACCATTAAGGTATCCAGACAAAAATGGAAGAATACAAGTCTGGCTGCTGTAGGATCAAATTCTTTCCTAATTCCTTTCCGAGTGAAGATGATGACTGCGAGCTTTGTGTATATAAACATTGAATTCAGACAAGTCTTGTCAGTTTGACTCAGTTAGTAAAAGAGTCACCTATCGATCACTTGTTTGGTATCTCAAATCACGGTAGGGAAATGCTAATTTTATACTCCGGTTAGGTTAAATGTGACGGGATAGGCTGCACTGATGCAAATTATACAAAAAGTAATAGAAATAAACAAATAAGTAGAAATGTGTCGTTCACTTTGAACCGTGGGTAGATACGGAGTGAATAATATAACTTGAATAATCAGAGCGGATTGGTCAAAATTGGGCCAACCAATGAGGACTCGAAAACACAGCCATGTGACAACCGTGAGATTCGAATCTCGTCCTCTTTTTACTTTGACATGCTACAGGAAAAACACTATTATATTTTGATATACATACGATATTAGAATAACATATATCATTTTACACGCTCTTTGCATTACAAACTGAGACTCCGATAAAATATCTCGCTTATAAAGATCTTGTTATAACAGGCATTTTCCTTTGGTAAAAATGAAATGAAATGAAATAAAAATGATTCGTTTTCCTAAGGGATGAGTTATTCTATCGTAGTGATCCCACGGATATATGACCTAGACGATGGATTCAACTTTTTGTAATTTCTGTTCAAAACCCAGCCTTATATTATGGAAAGCATACATATCTCCATAAGATAGATAGTGAATAGTTTACCCCTCGAGATTAGGTGAGGATTGTTGTGTTACGGTAGAAAAGTCAATTCTAGCCTCTGGCTTGGTCTACAGTTTGATAAAACCGTAGCCTCTGATTTGGAGTGAGGTTTGAAAAAAAATATAGCTAAGACATCAACATTTCTTTCAAGAAGAAAATCAGGCAGTTGTGGGTATTGAACAACCATATCCATCAGAGATGGCAAAGGGTTCTGTATTTATTCATATCTGCGTGTGTTTGGGTGTTTGAGCGCTTCTTGCAATATTATTTTGTCTACAGATTTTAAAATTAGCATCAGTATTCCATTAGACTCCTTCTAAATTAAAAAAAAATATCCAGAATATAAATTTTTCCTAGATTTTGTTTATTTCATTTTAGATGCTTTTTTTCAGTAGAAACACCAGTGATGTCATGAATAGAATTTATTCTGACCATATTTATTTACTCGTGAAATATTTTTAACATGACTTCAAATTTTGACGCAACGGTTGTTCAATTATTGACAGTCATCTCGAGTTAAATTTGTTCCTAATAAAAAACATATTTGAAATGTACGAATTTATTCACCGTCGCAGCGCCAGTACCTTTTGAATTCGTCTAGTTTTCCAAGTAACCTTATTTTTTGTGCATATGATCTCTTGGGATCTGCGATCTGAGTCTTGGTATCTGGCGTTTGTCTGACATTTGTGCAGCATGGCCAGCCCATTGCAATTTGAGTTTTCTAATGGTTTCCATGATATCTCTGACACCTGTTTTTTTTCTTTCTCGAATATACTGTGCAGTCTTAATTTTTTCTCCATGTGATGTTGAACACGTTCTCTTATGTACATGTTGCATGATTCTCAGTTTGAGGGTCAATTCTTTGATTAGATTCCTTGCTTCGGCTCCATAGGTGACTATTGGGAAGATGCATTGGTTTTACACCTTTTTTTCAGGGAATAATGGCATTTTCTTGTTCTTGAATGTTGTGCTGGCTCTACCGAAATCTTGCCCACCCAGAGTGATTTTTCGCTCGATTTCTTCTTTTGAGGATTTTCTTTCTTAGAGATTCGTTGTCCTTGGTAGATGTAGTGGTCCACTTTCTTCAGCTCTGCATTATTTATCCTGATTGTTGTGTCCTTGTTCTGTACTCGTCTGTTGTTGTTGTTACTGTTGTTGTCGTTATACATGACGCTTGCTTTACTGAAGCTTATATGAAGGACCACTTTCGCTCTGAAATGCAAATAAATGATGAAAAAATCAATGCTCCTTGATTAAATATAAAACGTGTTTTCCCAGATCTATTTTCGCCCATTTTTTTTGCAATTATTTAATGAACATAATTCTCGATAGACAGTCTTTTTTTCCTACGTTGACATTTTCCCCACACATTCATGTTGGACACGATCACTGGGTATGAGAAACGACGGACCCGGTTAGTATCTAGATATATACCGTGTACTGCATGCCGCTAGGGATCAAGTACAGAGCCTTGCATGGCGATCCAGTTAATCCTCATAAGAAGGCACCAAGCTCTACACCAAGCTCTACGCCAAGCTCAATGTAGTAAAAATAAAACTTGAAAGTTATAGATGTTTTTTTTTCTCAATATCCATGAAAATTATACCCTTTGAATCTTACTCATCAGAAATATATAAATTTAGGTATCACAAATCTCAGTTCGGGATCCTGGAGATATGCAAGCGAAAAACTTCGAAGTCACGGTTTCACACGTTGGATTGAATATCATTTTACTTGACAATTATGGGTGGGTGCTCTGCATTCGAGAAAATCCAGTCCCTTTCAAACATGCAATTTTAGTAAGTGCACTGCCCTAGTTTTGTTGAATTATTTATTCTTTATTCGGTGAGTGCACAGTGAAAATAGAGACATTGTTATAAAACCAATTAATAGAATTTCTTTTCCTGGAATGAAAAAAAGCTACTTTTATCAGTGTACTCAAAATCAAAGGCCTCTTCCTTGCTACTAATGGTATGTAGTTACACATAATGTACAAGTGACCATATCTTTTTTTTGTCATTGTTTCAGTCAGATATAAACACGTTCAGTTAACAATTTGTGTTCAGTCCACGCCAAGAACATTCCATTACAATCTACCCCATATAAATAAGAAGAAAAAGTACAGTGAATGGCATTAGAGCATTGCGGGTTTTCTTTTCAATCTAAACATTTCAGTTGTGATACTTTACTCACCAAAAGCCATGATACAACTAGAAAGCACTCAAAGAACGCACACCTCTGGCACTGCCATTGTCGGGGGGAATAATTGTGCATGAATCCACTTCAAATTTGAATCAATACTTTGGTAGACTATTCTCCATTCTCCTACAAAACACCATTGGAATTCATTCAGAACTTTTGTAGATATCGTGTGGCTACACATGACATTTTAGCAACATTACGTTGTGTAATTATATATGTTGATTTTTTTAAATAAAGAATCCATCACTTTTTTTTTATAATCAGTCTTCAACACCATTTTTTGATCATCATCATTATCATCATCATCATCAGTCTTTTAGCGTCCGTCGGTGGACATAGACCTTCCCCAAGCTTTGCCACCCTTCTCTATCATGGGCGTCGCGGAGCCAGTACTTCCTGAACTTTTCTAGCTCGTCTCTCCATCTAATATTCTGCCTGCCTCGGTTGTGCATGTGGTCTCGGGGGATCCATGTCGTGAATCGTGATGTCCATCGGTTGTCTGCCATTCTTGCAACATGGCCACCCCACCGCCATTTGAGATTTTAATGGATTCTATGATGTCCCTGACTCTTATCTTTCCTCGGATGTACTGTGCTGTCTTGTGGTCTTTCCATGTGAGGTTGCATGGTTCTTAATTTACGGGTCTGTACGATTAGTTAAATAGCTTTATTTAGCTTGGGTGGAGTTTTACTTATGTTGCTTATTGTTTCTCATTTTACGACCGATTTCATAGATTTGTCTTTTCTATTTAATTTTGAAATCAAAATCAAATTATGCTCCACAAATTCTCTACTTAACTTCTCTCTCTCTTAGCACTAGCTAGTATCCTTACGCCGGCTATGGCGTCAGCTCTTCATGTCTGGGCTTCCCCTATCACGTGTTCCTCTTGTCCCTGCTTGAGATGCGAAATGAACTTGGAGGCGACAAGCATGCGATGTAGCGTCACTCATTCCCTCATTCTTGCTAGCTGTATCTAGTATTACCCAAGCGGTTACCCACCAAAGTACTAACCAAGCTCGATGTTGCTTAACTTCACTGATTGTACGAGAAACGATGTAAGATAGGCCTAAGGTTTTCTTTGCAGTAAGAAATTGATTACCCCTGGCAATAGAAGAGAACTGATGATCATTTCGCAAATTTTGATCTGGGGTTTGTTTTAGTTACTTTCGGCACCCCATCTGTGTGTTATGAATTAGAAATATTGAAAGAACGAGTTGTGTGCGGTCAGGAATGGACACAATAGTTGCTGATAGAACAAGGTTATATTATAGAGTACAGATGCATTGCTTATGATATTACTATTGGAATGCATTGTAAAGTATTTTACTATGCATTGAAAATCAGGAAGAAAGGGACTATTAGGGGTCAGGAATCAATGCAAGCGTTAATGTTATCAGTGGTCAGGAATCAATGCAAGCGTTAATGTTATCAGTGGTCAGGAATCAATGCAAGCGTTATTGTTATCAGCGGCCAGGAATCAATGCAAGCGTTAATGATATAATACAACTATCATGAATACAATTACAATTGAAACCTTTCTGGTAGGGCTGTCGCTAGGTAACGGCTTCAAGGACAGTCACCAAGTCCTCTAAGTACCAGGGGCGTCAATCATGTGTCTGAGACAGTTGGACTTTCGAAATTCAAATGGAAAAATGATAAATTAACCCAAATGAAAATACATATCTGTAAGTTGCATAAATGAACCACTGTAGCCTGTATGTATACAAGAACTTAAAAATGATGAGAAAAAAATTTAAATAGAATTTTTATCTAAATTTAACGAAAATAAAAAAAAAATACCAGCACAGAATTTGGGCATTATTGGTCCAAAATGACCGAAAAAAATCACTTCAAAAAGCACTTGAAAAAAAAAACAAAAAAAAAAAAAAAACAAAAAAAAAAAACCAGCCCCTACTGTGATCAGAATGAAACTCCCTGACGTGAAGTCAATTTTTTCAGGAATATCTGAAAGTTAAATATTTCTGTTGTGGTGAAACTAATTGGCAAAGGTAATTCTCATGACTGATGGCAAGCACAGTCAAGCTTTAAAGGGTACCTAAGTTCGGCTTGCCAGGGGCGCTCTGATTCCATGCCTCTCTTCGTACTTAATGACCTGTGCGTCTCAGTGAACACTGATTCCTTTAAAGAATGTATGATTGGAACGCCAAGAACCACAAGGTACAATCCACCATGTATGGAGAAATTGAGTTGAGTGTATCACCTGCTCAATTGGGAAGCAAGTCAGATGGATTAGGTAATGTTCGCAAAATTGTTCGAATTCTAATTCGTGTGGTTAGAACTAAATGCATTTTAAGCTATTTCACTTCAAAATGCCTCTAGTGTTTTTCTTATTGAAGAGAGAGTCTGTATCTTGAACTACATGCTTCTAGAATTTTATGAAAAAACAAACGAGTGAAATAGTTTCAAAATTACGACATATTAAAAATTTTGACGCGTGTTTCTCTGGTTTTTCACAAAATCGTGCTACGCACTTTTTGTTCCCAGTACCTTTCGACCTGGATTTGTCATTAATGGAATTTTTAGTTATAATCGCCCAATGGTCGGATTTTAAATGTATGCTTGGCTAGGTTGTTTGTCTAACCACTTTCATCCTGGCCGTTACTGTTGGTAACTGAGCTATTGGTATGTGATTTTTTCTATTGCTCTTCTCAAGGAGTCTTGATTTGGCAAGCATTTAGTCACATGTTCGCGCATGTCAAGGATAAATTGTGCCAATGGCCAACATTGTGCTCAACTTAACACTTCTTCCCCTTCTCCGCGCTTCTCAAGTCCCACCGTTTTATCCTTACAACTTACACCTCTTCCCACTGACCTCTTAATCTCGGGGTTTATACCCTCGTATCTCAGTCAGCGCCAACCCCGATCCTGATACAGCGTCTGAGATACTTGCCATACTTAACCCACTTAATACGGGAGTCGGTAGGTGGAATAGTTAAAAGTCCTTGCCGTTGCATATATTCCGTTGCAAGTAATCCATTGAAAGATGGAAGCTCTGACTCACAGGTAGAATTGAGTAGGCATCAATTATAATAAAAGGGAATTTTTTTGAGTTACTCAATTTTAGGGGGGCCCAGAAAATCAATTTAGAGAATATGAAATAAGTTTTACGTATTTGGATACCGCAGAACTTTTTCTACATCTATGTTAATATTTATGTCGAAATCAGTTCCCGACGCTTTATTTCATCCATGTATTAATGCAGGGGTGGCCCTACGGCTCAGGAACCAAATCCAATTCACTGCTTTGCCTGGAGACGTCGGCTATTCATAAGACGGACTTCCCTACAATATAACCAGTCCTTTCCTTATTTTTGTCGATCTCCTACTATTTGGTTTCAGCTTTATTTTCATGTGTGACAAGAAAGACGGATAATAATGACCAGACCAAGAATCAATGACGTCATGCACGAACAATGGGGACACGTTGATATACACAAAAACTGATGACGAATTCACTCTCACTTCGATGACCAAACTCAGGTCGACTTGTTAAGCTAAAGTTTGCAAATCCCATTCATAGGAAGTACAAATGAAAGACTTGAAATGGTACACGTAGTTTTGGAATAATATTGTATAGAGAAATGAATTTTGTTTTGTTTACCTTTTAGATTTCAATGACACAAGGGTGTTTGGCCCTAGTGCAGCCAAGCATGTCTTTATTTCTCTCTTTCTTTTACTCCTCTTTCATAGTTCCCCTTCCTCCCCCCGTCTGTCTTTCTTTCGTTTCTTACTCGCTCTCTTCTCCTTTCAATTTACCCAACCGTTTCTTTCTACCCCAAGTTTTAATTCTACTACCTCTTGAAGTTCTTTGAAAAAGATTTCTCATCGTCAGCAGCAGCAGCAGCATCATCATTATCACCAGCCTTTTAGCGTCCGTTGTTGGACATAAACCTTCCCCAAAATTTACCAGACCATATAGTGGGCGTTGTTGAGCCAATACTTTCCGAACTTGTCTCATTCATTGTGTCGTCTCATTTTTTTGCCGGCCACACTTTCCCATATGATCTCCAGGGATCCATGTTGTGAGTTGTGATGTCTAGTGGTTGTCTGACACTTTTGAAACACAACCATTCCATTGCCATGTTTTAGTTTGGTGGAGTCAATGATATCTATGACTCCTATCTTTCGTCTAATATTCTGTGCTCTCTTATGGTCTCTCCATGTTGAGCGTGCTTCCCTACTGTGAACGCGGCATGGTTCTCAGTTTGAGGGTAAATCTTTTGGTGAGGTTCCATATTTCAGCTCCATAGATGACTATCAAGAGGCTGCATTGGTCCTATTTCATTCAGCATTCCAATATGATATTTTCTGGGCTTCCTTCCCCAGTGCCAGATCAAAGCAACTCGGGTAGGGTTTCCCCAAAGTAGAGGCTATGACCCCTCTAGGGCCATGCCAAGATTATTGGAAGTCACTGAAATATTTGAAAATCTATTAAGAAGAATAATTATGTATCTAGTACCATTTTTTCATAATTTCTACACAAGAATTTACTCTTGGATAAAAGTGATTTTCTTGTAATAAACACTGTAAAACTGAACGTACGTCTCCGATATTTATTGTTAGAAATGGGAGGAAAATAATCACAGTTAATAATTGAACGATCGTGGTGTCAGAATTTGAAGTGAGAGGTAATTCTGTTTATGAAATCACTGGCATTTTCTACTGGAAAACATTTAAAATAGAGAAAGAAAAAAAATAGGAAATGATGCATTCTGAAGAAGTAGTAGTAGTAGTAAGTAGTAAGGCCAAGAAAGGGTCAAAGAGGTCTTTTTCAAAAAGTAAAATCTCAAAAAAGGAACATTCATAGTTCTAGAAGGGGTCTGATGGAGTCCTGGTACCGAATTTCAATTCAGTAGACAAAACGGTACCAGGAGCGCTGGAACACACAAAACTTTTCTGACTTCTTTTTATAGGGGGGGGGGTGATTCTTTTACCTGATTTGTCTTCCAACTCTTACCTGTTCTTAACTCATCAGCTGCAGAAGCTAGTTAAGGGTAACAGTTTTCTATTGCAAGATGAAAGCCCTGAACCATTGCAAAAAAATCTATTGCAAATTATCCATTGCAAGATGAAAAGCCCTGTATCACATATGGAACTGTTTTTCTTCCAATCACTAAAAAATGGCAACTTAACCATATAACTACAATGATAATAATTTCTGTCATTCACTAATTAGTTTAATTTCTTTTTCTCGATGTTTGTCAATTGTAAAATAAAAGCCCTGTATTAAAGATAGAACTGAGTTACCATCAGTCACCCCCCAACCCATGAAAAAAAAAATGGAAATTTTATTTTAGCTATTGGACTGTCGTGACTGAAATTCCAGTCATCCGCAGTTGATGGGTCAATCATTTCTCTCGTTTCCCGTCTTTTCTCCCTCTACTTTTTTTTCAAATCTGCCCCTCTCTTTTACTCTCTTTCTCTGGCCTCCTTCCCTTACATTCTTCTGTTTCCTCTTCTACTTCTTGACCTCATCG
This sequence comes from Thysanoteuthis rhombus, assembly GCA_963457665.1. Lineage (NCBI taxonomy): Eukaryota > Metazoa > Mollusca > Cephalopoda > Oegopsida > Thysanoteuthidae > Thysanoteuthis > Thysanoteuthis major. Next base: position 50,274,395 of record OY735213.1, read on the forward strand.
TAAACAACTTCAAATATGCCTTCATGATACTGCCATGTTGATACTTTGCTTCATCTCATGTTTATTCAAACTTCAATGACTTCAGTTCATGACATTCTCTTCTCTGAGCATTTCCTTATTTTGTTCTGTTGATTTTATGCTCGGCTTTGTACGAATTCACGAATAGCATCAGATAACACCTTACATTGTGATTTTTATTCTTGGGTAATGAATAGTGTTGCTAAGTGTCCAATATTCAAAAAGACAATCCTTATTTCAACGCATTGTCTTATATCCAATATTAACTGGTAAATGTCCAATATTCCTACAACTTATCCTATCATCATCAGTCTTTTATCGTCCGTCGTTGGACATCAAACTTCCCAAGGATTTGCAAGACCTCTATATCATAGGCGTCGCAGAGCAAATACTTTCTGAACTTGTCTAGTTCGTCTCTCCATCTTATATTTTGCTGGCCACAGTCTCACATGCGATCTCTGGGAATCTGCTTTGTGAGTTGCGATGTCCAGCGGTCGTCAGCCATTCTCGCTATATGACCAGACATTTGAGTTTTCTAATGGATTCTATGATGTCTTGGACTCCTGTTTTCTCTCCTAATAGACTCTGCTGTCTTGTGATTTCTCTATGATTTTTTATGTACACGTTGCATGGTACCCAGTTTGAGAGTCCGTCTCTTGGTGAGCTTCCATGTTTCACCATCCTTTAGTGATGCTTTGCTTGATTTCTTTTTTGAGGATATTCGTTGTCTTACATAGATGTGGTTTAACCTTTCCAGCTCTGCAATTTCGATTTTGATCCTTTTGTGTTTGTTTTTGACATTTGTTTTACTGCAGTTCATGTCAAGGCCAAACTTCTTATTTTCTTCATTCCGTCTGTCTAGCATTAGTCATGAAGGTTTTCTGTAAAAAAAGATGATGTCGTCTGCAAATCTGAGGTTAGGTATTTGCCATCTATTCTGATTCCATTATTTTCCTAGTTTATGTTTCATAAAATCATCTCGAAGCTGGCTTAAAGAGTTTGGATGAGCTGGTATCACCTTGTCTTACCCCTTATTAGAGCTGAAAGGGCTCTGAGTCTTTATGTAGCCTGATAAATAAGCAACTCTGGTGATATATATGTTTCAACACTCTGACATATACTTTGTAAAGTGATAGCATCAATGACCTTGGGAATTTCCACCGAGTCGAAGGCCTTCTTGAAATCGAGAAATGCTACACAGAGTGGCATTTTATATTCTGCTGCTTTCTCTTTTAGTTGATTTTTCGAGTGGGATGGTCAATGGTTGAGTAGCTTCTTCTAAAGACAGCTTGTTCCCGTGGTATGTTTTCATCAAGCATTTTGGTGATTTGGTTGGTGATTACTTTGTTGAAAAGTTTGTAGATGCAGTCCAGTAGACTTATTGGTCTGTAGTTGTTGAGTTCTTTAAGGTTTGCTTCTCTTTTATAAAACAGGATTATTGCATTGTTCCAATCTTCTGGGACTTTACTTTGGGGCATGTTGAATAGAATGGCTGGTTTCCCAGTGATGAATTTACCTGCTCTTTTGAGTAGGTCGATGGTGATGCTATCTGGCCTGGTGGCCTTTTCTTTTCCTGTTCGTTTGATGGCTTGTTTTATTTATCATGGCGTGTCTTCTGGGAAAACCTCAAAGTAATTGCTCGCGTCTTGCACATCCTGTTCATTATTTTCTGTTCTTACTTTGAGGAAGTTGAGTTTTTGGTAGAAATTTTGGGAACTTTCGATGATCCATTCCTTGTCTGTTAGATCTTCATTTACTTCAAGTACATTAGATTTTTTTTCTGTCATGTTTTGAGAGTTTTGTTAATAGCTTTAAAACCCCGACTTTTTTTCGAGAATTGTATCGATTATTGTAGTGACATACCTTCTTTTTTTCTCTCTGATTCATGTTTTGTAATGGTGTTACTTAGCTTGGCTGCTTCAATTCTCTTTCTCGTTGCTGTCGGTAAGTTGAGATTTCTGCTTTTTGTGTGCTCTTTAATTTTAGCAGTGTGGCTACTTCAGTTAGAGAGGTTGTTACTTTTGGCACGTTTAGCGGCTGAGATTTGGTGTGGAACATTTTCCTGTGTTCCTTGTCGGTGTTGATTTGAATTTTACATCTGAGTATTCTGTGGTCGCTTTCTACGTTGATTTGATTTAAGACTTGGAGATCTTAGACGGAGTCGTGTTTGTCTGCTAGGATGTAGTCTATTTCGTTTTTGGTTTCATGTTTGGGGTTCTTCCAAGTCCATATTTTATTGGTTCTCTTTTTGGAGAAGGTATTCATGATTTTGAGCCAGCTCGTGGTTGTGAAACTTACAAAATCTTCTCTTCTCTCCTTCCGTACTTTATATCCGAGCTCGTCGACGCAACATTTATTTCTTTGTCCTACCTGTGCATTGAAGTTTCCTATAAAAACATTGAAGTATATTCTGGTATCTTGGAGTCGGAACTTAAAGTCTGCGTAGAAATTTTGTATGTCCTCTTTGATTTACTACCAAGTGGGAGCGTTCGATTAGTTCTTTTCCAGGTCTTCTCATTTCTCTAATATTGATTGTGTCCAATTTGATGTTTTTGATTCCACTTTCAGGATCGGTTAGATGCATGTCTGTTGAGTGTGATCTGACATTGTAGATGTCAATGTATGATGTTTTCTTGGTGATGGCTTAAGGTTGTGTATGAGTATTTGCTGTTGGAGCACATCAGCCCCAACCGAAGCAATTGATATGGCTGGGCCTTTCGGGACTGATTACCCAACAGGAACAGCCAGTGTAATTTAGATTGTGCCAACCATACCGGTTCTCTTCAGGATTTGAAATGATTTGAACCAAATTTTACGCATTATTTGGAGCATTTTGTAATGCACCTCGAAATTTTTTTTGAAAACAGAAAAAACAATCATTCAGATTTTTGATACAACAGTCAAAAGCAAGGATAACTTGCCATCACAGTCAATAATTGAATAACAGAGCGTCGGAATTTGAAGTCATGTAAAAAAAACAAAAAAACATCGGAGAATAAATACGGTCAGAGTAAAACCTAATTACAGCATCCTTGGAGTGTTCCACTGGAAAACATCAGAAATTCTGGAGAATTTCGAGGTTATGAATAAGCCTGTCAAAATAAAGCTCCTATAAGGCCAGCGCTGAAACAATCAAACCATTCGTCACAGATTTGCAATTATGTTATGCTCACAAGGTTTTGTTTCTCAGTGCTACAAAGTCTTTGGAAAAAAAATTCCCAACAGAAAATCCTTTTTTTAAAAACTTGTAATTAAAAAATCCTAAAATATGTATAGCTTGCACTCTAGCCAGGTAGATGCATGCCATCTGCAGTTCGAATGATTAGTCGTAATCTGCACGTATGTATGGGATGCTACCTAAAAGTTCGTGAAATATGACACCTTCCCCTTCCAAGTACTTATTCAAACACTTAGTCTCACAGTATCCTTCACCCTCAACGATCACATCAAGAATAAAGACATAACTGGTAAAATCGAAGATGCAAAACTGGGGAAAGTGGACCACTACATCTACTTAGGACAACGAATCTCCATGAAATCCACAAAAGCAAAAAGAAATCAAATGGAGAATCACCCTAGGATGGCAAGCTTTCGGCAAAGCAAGCTCAACTTTCAAAAACAAGACGATCCCAATAATCTTTAAAAGAACAGTATACAACCAATGCATCCTCCTGATAGCCACTTATGCAGCTGAAACATGGAACCTAACCAAGAGACAAACCTGCTAACTGAAAAGCATGCAGCGTGCACATGAAAGAATCATGCTCAACCTTACATGGAGAGATCACTAGACAGCAATATCAGGAAGAAAACAGGAGTCAGAGATAACATAGAATCCATTAGAATACTCAAATTGCAATTAGCTGGTCATGTTGCGAGAATGAAAGACAATTGATGGACACACGACTTTCAACATGGATCCCTAGAGACCACAGCTAGAGACCGAAGCTGACAAAATACTAGATGGAGAGATGAATAGACAAATTCAGAAAATACTGGCTCTGCAACGCCCATGATAGAGAAATGTGGCGGATCCTGGGGAAGGTCTATGTCCAATGACGCGCGTTAAAAGACTGATGACGATGATGATGATGATGATGATGATGATGATGATGATGATGATGATTACTTTGCTTAATATTTGCACCCTGGTTCACTGAAGACATTATCTACAAAGCTGTTTGGATTCTCCGATCTTTTGTGTAAAAGATCGTACAGATTCTCACATTTTAGAAATCAGAAATCCGGCATCTCAACTTGGAGTTACATAAAACAAACGTACAGCTCCAATATAATTTATTGACTGTTAGGTTCCAACTTTCCGAGCCACTCGCCCTCAGTGACAAGACCTGATCCATGGTGGGTTAAATGCCTCGTTTGACCAGCGCTCCGACCTCGAGAGGACGCCCATCCACATTATAACCGCCAGCGAAGCGACGGGTGATAATAAAGATTTGACGAAGAAGAGAATTCCTGTTTGAGACCTGAAAACAGTACAGTAGTGTCCTTATGCAGACTACTGCATCAGCTGTCCTTGTCCGGTCTTTACATATCATGAGTTTCTCTGTCTCAGATAATTCGTGTTTTCCGATATGTGGAATATACTTAGAGGCGACAAACACGTCAGTTATTTTTCACCATATGTTTTTCCACAGCTGGTAGGAGGAGAGGTAGATTCATGCCTTTCCCGGGGGCATCAGTGCCTGTCTCAGTCTCAATCAGAATTTGAACTCAGTTTGTCCAGTCCATTTTCAGAGCTCCTACCTATCGACCTTTCCCCAAAACATGTAAAAAATAAAAAAAAACAAACCCCAAAACCCAACATATTATTATCCCGAGGGAAAGTATGAATCACCGCTTCCCAAATATGCTGCTTTTCAGCTGGTAAATTAATCAGAAGTGGTGATACAATAAAGACAAACTGATGAAAATACTACCGGTATGGTTGTAATCATAAATCTATAGTTAAAAAAAAACAAAACAACAGATCAGGTTAGTCATTCAATAGGGTGATCAATAAATCAATTACTTTTCTTGCTTTTTTTGGACTGTGATCACTAAGATGTACAATTAGAAAACAAGGGTTAATGCCGCTGAACACCAACTAATGGACCAATTTGGCATAAATTTCCTTTGTAAATTTTACCCCCAATAACCCCATCCCCCCAGCAAAAAATTCCCCCATTTATTGAGGGATGTGTGTGTGTGTGTGGACAATTTCAAGTTTCTGCTATAAACAGTTAGGCATGGATGAAGTTCAAATAGATAGGTAGATACTTATAAATTTCAGAACACATGAATGACTTAAACCCAGCAACAGAGATTAAACAGGTCCCTTATGGGTTGTGGTGATAAAAAACAACATTTTCTAAGCACACTCGAGATCTATAAGGTCGTAAAGAAGAATACGTTTTTTTTAAAAAAAGGAGAGAGGTATTTGGGTCGTGTCCACTTTTGACACATAGGAATCTACTTTATTAACGCAATCCAGGAGACAGAACTGGTAAGACAAGATTCTTATTGATTCACTGTTTTATTAGGAATATTTACAGCAAACATCTTAATACAAAGGAAGTGATGGATTTTTAAGACTCGTCAACTCGAGAAGGAAAACGACGGTGTACCTTGTAATGCACTTTTCTATTTTGGCGCTCTAAGTACAAATTTATGTGGCTTGTGTATGGGGATCTCCCAAGTAGATGATGAAGTGGCTTTTGATATCAGTTTTCATCATTTGTTTTCCTCATTTTCTACTTAGGTGAATTATGGCACGTCAGGTCGAATTCAATATTGACTGGGCCAAGTACTTAACACTTCTTTGTTTTTATATTAAGCCATTACCTTCGAACAAATCGAAACAATAATGAAATATTCCTGAAATCATGATGTTTAAAGTAAGACCCCTTCTGGATCAATGATCATTAGTTAGGTAAGTTGATAAATCTTCGGAAAAGTTTAGATATTTTACTTTTTACCTGCAGGAAAAAAAGACTTACAAAGACTTTTTTTTACGACATAGCTAATTTGCCAGGATGGAATCTTGCGAATGCGTGTAACTGTACTATTGCTTTGCCTAGAGTACGGCTCTGAATACACGAACCAATAAACGAAGAAGCGGAAGAAGAATTATGTTCAACCTTCCATGGAGAGATCACAAGACAGCACAGTATACAAGGAGGAAAACTGGAGTCAGGGAGATCAAAGAATCTATTATAAAACCTTAATGGCAATGGGTAGGCCATGCAGCAAGAATGACAGACAACCGATGGACATCACGACTCACAACATGGATTATAAGAGATCAAATGTGAAACTGAGGCCGACAGAATACAAGATGGAGAAATGAACTTGACAAATCTTGAAAATACTGCTCTGCAACGCCCATGATTGAGAAATGTGGCGAATCCTGGGGAAGGTCTATGTCCAACGACGGACGTTAAAAGAGAGATGATGATGATGATGATGACGATTTGACTTGTCCATCACACTTTGTATGAAATTATCCGAATTAACCCAAATCTCGTTTTATGATATAGGATCCAAATTTATATTAAGAATCGTTATGTACTTATTCGGACTATTTTCCACGCCTATGTGTTCGTTTGGTCACAATACTTTGGTCAAATACCCTCCAGTCTTCGTCGTGTGTTGTTGGGAAGCAACTTAGAAGTACCCCGATAACACAACTCAGATATACCAAAAAAATTGATATGACGTATTTAGTCCAATCGAACATGCGCTCTGAATAGTGATTCCAAATTCGGACGGTTCACGACCGAAATGTTGAGAACAAATGACTAGAATTTGGATTAAAGACTATATTCAGCAGATAATCGTATCCAATCCAATTTTCTTTCATTAATTCTCTTATTTCTTTTTATTTGTTAACCATTTGTAACATCGAATGAGCAAGAACATGAAACTACAATTTACAACCGGGACGACCCTCCCTGTATTGTACCAAAAGGACGTACTGTCCTTTGCTTTTTACTGAAACTAACATATTTCTGGAGAATGTAGACGTTTTTTGATGTTCATTTTATCCTATTTTAGATGTTTTCCTGTGGAAGACGCCAGTGATGTCATCAATATAATTATTGATTGAATCATTTTTTACATGACTTCAGACTTTTTGACGCTAGAGTTATTCAAATATTGTCTATGATAGCAAGTTGTGTAAAGAGTTGATGTGCTTCGTAAGTTAAACATATTTCTGGGTGTGCCGTCCTACAATACTGTTTGAGAACCACTTCTCCAGCTAAGTCATTTGTAAGAGTAAAGTGCCAGAGGGAATATCAATGAATACTTGAAAACAAAATAAAGAGATACCCAAGCGTGAACGCTGGCGGGCGCTAAGTTAGGGACCTATTTAGCGTAAACTAACATTGTAAAATGATCCTCCCAACAAAAACAAATTTTTAAGCTAACGGTACATAAGAAATATTCTGGCATAGCATTAGTATTACCGTATGATATCTAGTAAGTCAACCGACCATCTTCTTTATTATTATCATTACAGACGATGGTCTACATATGGTATTTGCGTTATTATTATTTGCCTCAGTGATAGCATACCAACCAACGATTAAAACGACTTACACATAATACATTTAGGGGGTGATTTCCAAACTATGAAAACCCAACGACCCAATCCCGACCTCTTTTTCTGGCCTGTTCTTCAGGATCAAAGTGTAGTATCTGTTCCCCAGCAGAGACCGAGGAGTTGGTACAGACACTTCCCAGCCGAGTGGGCCGGAGGGAGTGTGTGTCAAAGACTGAGTGCGCCGGTGCAATGCGTCAGCCAATGAGGTTTTACTGAGGCTGCGCTTTGCTACGCACATCGGGGAGCCTCTGGACTCGTCCTTCGGCTCTCCTATTATTACTCAGCCCAGCTGCCGGGGGGTTCCCTGGAGTAGCACTGCTCCATTGCACTTAAAGGAGCAGGTCCCCTGGTGGACGCTTTCGTGGCGGTGGTCGCTTTGATTGCTTAGCAAACCAAAGCTGCATTGGCTGGAGCCATTTTTGAACGGATGGTTCCTATTCTTCCCACGTTAAGCTCGACCTTGTGTCACATTTTCCTGCGGTAGGACAGCGAATAAACACTCCATCCCCTAAGGAAATATTGTGGTGAAATCCCATTTTTAGTATTTACACAGTAATCAATGAACTTAAATGAATATTTTTTGACCTTGAAAAATCATATTCATTCTAAATGGATCATATTTATTCGAATTCTATTACATGGTACAGGTTTGTGTACAATAAACATGTTTTTCAATCGTCGTGCAATGGTAGGTGCCGTTTCTCAGCCACAAGAATTGCAATGTCAAGTTCAGGGGTCTGCAGGCTCCAGCTTTGAAACTACTGCATCACAGTATCACCCTATTATTGGAAATACGTACATGCTATTCAATTCATTGTATCTTTTATACGAACGTGTCGATTAGTTGATGCTTAATGACCTGGTGGTTTGTGGGTCGTCTCATGCCACCGATATGAGCTAAAGCCACGGAAGACTGTAAATCAAGGTCTCATCTAATCCGAAGGTTGTTTCATCCGCTGAAATATACTGTAATTACTGGATCATGCATTTTCTCCTACAAACTTTCAAATAGATTATATTGTCTTTCTTGTCACAAGACAGGGAAATTGATCCGTCGTAGATTTTAATGATTCTCGAAAGAAATCGTGGCAGATCAGGGATTGCTTACTTTCTGCAAATTTGATACAAGCTCGTCGCCTAGATTCAAACTCTGGCAACGAAGGATAGAAAAGTACACGTTGCTGATCTTCCTACTGAGGCACACGTGTCTTCACGTGGCTCCTGGTTTTTAATTTTCCCCAGAAGCCAGCTCAAAATAGTTATAAGCAACATACAGTTCGTGCGCGAGACCCGTCTTCCTGAAATAAGTTGATCCGTGGTCTCCCGAAAGAAAATTTCTCATTCACACGACCAGCAGGGGTTTGAAAAAAATTCAAACTTGCTATTCTATAAATATATATAAATATAACGCACAAATATATTTATAAGGATTCGGACAATGTCAAAAGCCTATTCACAACAACATACCGTATTTTGCTGCACATAAAAAACACTTTGCTCTTAGGAACCTTGAAACTGTGTCGTTTATTGTAAAGGTCCAGCTTTGAGATCCATCTCAGGATCTACGGGTCACCCTTGTATGATAAACTGTTCACCAGGAGAATTTCCTGTGTGCACTCAAAAGCTAATTGAGTGCACTCTAACCTACGAGTCATTTCTGAATTTATCTTGCTGGTCAAATCATCTTTCTTTTTGTCAGCCACAACCTCGGACCTGATCTCTGGGGATTCACATTGTGAGTCATGATGTCGACTGGTTATCAGATATTCTTTCAACATGTCCAGCCCATTGCCATTTGGGTTTTCTTAAAATTTCCATGATGTTTTGGACCCCTGTCTTTCATCTAATATACTGTGCTGTCTTATTATCCCTCCATTTGAGGCCAAGCATGATTATCTCATGTGAACGTGGTATGGTTTTCAATTTAAAGGTCAATCTTTTGGTCAGGTTCCATATTTCAGCTCCATATGTGACTATTGGTTGGATAAATTGGTTGTATACCCTTCTTTTTGGACAAGGGGAATTTTTCCGTTCTTGAAAGTCGATCCTGCTCTGCCAATAGCTTGCCAACGTTATGTGATTCTTCGCTTGATTTTTTCTTCTTTCAATGACTTCTTGGAGACTCGATGTCTTAAGTATATGTAGTGGTCTACTTTCTCCAGCTCTGCATTTTCAATTTCGATACATACTGTACAGCAACGCCATCATCAACCCAAGCTTCTGTCTTTTTCTGTTTAAAAAAAATAGATATTTTTAGCGAGGGAAAAATAGTCTCTCATGTTTTGGTACTCAGTCTGTATAACGAGCATTGGAGATAAAGAAGAACAGGCATAATTGTCAGTGTTCAGGAATTAATATAAGTTTGACAGAATTGGGTTATCATGGGGTTGCTACCTTGAAGTTCGATAATGAAATTCATTATTAATTTCCAACGCCTCTTTTGTAGTCATTTTGAACATATGAGGCGATATCTAAAAAAAACGACCAGAAAAGGTTACAATATAAATCCGTACTATATTTGGTTTCTGCACGCTGCTCATGTCCAGAGGTGTATCTTGGGGGGAAGTATTTGGAAAGGCTCTCTAGCCCCTAATCTGGGGGGGGGGGTCCAAAAAGCTTTATAAGTAGTGCTGCTGCATTTTTACTGACTAATCCCACTAAATGCTGGAATTGGCCCCTCAAAGAGGTAAGTTCTCAGAACCTTAAAGTCTCTAGCTATACCCCTGCCTTACTGTGAACCTGATATGCGAGATGAATAAACTACATTAATGACTCGCCATCGCCGTCAATAATTGAACAACCTCGTCATCCAAATTTCGAGTCATATAATTAAAGAATAAATAATGATCATAATAAATTCTATTTATGACATCACTTGCGTTTTCCGCTGGAAACATCTAAAATAGTGCAAAAATTCATCTAGAATCTAGATGTTATCAATAAACCTGTCAAAACGAGGCAAAAAAGATCAAAAAAACTTTTTTCTCAGAAAATAGAAAAAAAAAACATTTTAAAAGAGGGTCTAAGAGTACTGATACCAATTTTCAAGTTTGTAGACAAAACAGTATGGCCAAAAGAGATGGCTGGAACAAACGAACAAACACACGAATGCATACATAAACTCATGCACATAGAACCCTCTGCCATCTTTGATGACTATGGTAGTTCAATTTATGATGCATTATTATTACTTAAAAGCCACTAGTTAATCCCCACTAAAGAAATCCACGGATATATCTGAATTAGTGAGAGATGATTTTTTTCAAAGAAAAGAAACTACTCAATTCTTTTCTTTGGAATAGTCCATTGTTTTAAATGGCGAATAAGAGATATTTTTATCAGGAAAAGTTACCTCCAAGTGGAAGAGTCCATTTCTGCTGAGAGATAAACACACAAAAATATACTCTTCATTATATAAGAAATAATAAGATGGTTGTAAACCTTCAACTACCTATAGATATGATTTCTTGCTCTGATATGGAATAAGATCGCTGACCTCTCAGTCCAGCAACTGATTGCATTCAAAGTATTGAAATGTTTTAAATTCAATCAGCGAAGAGTAGCTTCCGTTATTTTTTGTGTTCAATAGAAGGTTTTGATTACGTAAAAGCTAGGCTTGTTTTCTTGATAGTCAGTCTCTCCAACCATTGAATCGACGGCTCTCTTCGACAACAGGCTCTGCTTTGACTGGTTCGCCTAGCAAAATTGAAGTAGGTGACCACTCAGAAGATTGAACTAATTTCTCCTTCAAGTCAGGACAACTTTTTTTTAAAGCTGTAAAGCTACCCATCAATCTTAGAAAGCCATGATGGTGGTGAAAGAGGGGACAAGGACAAAAGTGATCTATAAGTAAAAAAAAAAAAAAAGAAAAAAAAAGGACACTTGAGTTAAATTGTTACCCTGGTGAATGTTAACTTCTCATGTCTCTTGCACTGGGTGCAAGTGAGTTTCGATCTTTTGTGTATTTAAAATCTATTCAACTATATCTTTAGTGCAGTGAATATCTGTATAATTCACTGACCTCTACCCGAAATTCTTTTTAAAAAATATGTAATCATGACAATCATTTACGTTTGTCGCAAAGACATTTGAAATTATTCATTTGGAGCAAGGGAGAGTCGATAGAAAGATTGGAATCTTTTTTAAACACTTAAATTCATATTAAAATTAAACTTTTAGATCGAGCGAAACAACTTCTGGTTGGCACTTTTGAGTAATTAATTTTTTTCTGTTCAATTCACAGAAGTAATGCTTATTTTAATTCTATTGGTTGATGAGTTTCACTGTGTTTGGAATGGTTTTCAAGCAGTCCATGAATTTTGAGAGTTTAATTCAAACACACTCAAATCCAATTTCTTTACAGGTGCTTTGTATGTGGTCAGTATCTGACCTTGAAGAATTGTTGGTCGAACCAATGTGATGCAGAAGACAGAGAAATTTACTGCATCTCGCACTACCCCCGGGTTGGAACTGCTCACGTGACCCAAGAATCGGTTGGCATCAAACAGGCCATTGCTGCACAAGATAAGATACGCCGTCAATTGCGAACCACAGTTCAGGTAAGAGAATCCTTTCGTCTTTCACGCAGAGGCATAGCTAAGGGATAGAGGCAGGGTTTGAAAGCGCCACCCCTTGTCCCTGATGAAGGTGGGCGCCCAAAAAGCTTTACAAATAATAGTTAACCCACTGACATGAAATAACAAATCTCACTTGATGCTTGAGAGGTCCCCTCACGGAGCCAATATCCAGGGCCCTAGAATCTCTTTCTATGCTTCTGCTTCCATGACTGGAAAAATGAGCATGCGATGCATTTTGCAGTTCATCGGGTTTGTAACGGACAATCTTGCATGTCGGAAATGAGACTATTGGCACATATTTTACATCAAAACATAATCACTATCCTTGTCCTGTGTTTATATCTATATGTAACTTAATATTATATATGTGTGTTTGTGTGAAATCTTTAATTGTTTATTCTATTTACGTTGTCTACGCCAAATGATACTTTCACTGTGCAAAAACAAAAGATCATTTCAAACAGAGTTTCAATATAATATAACACAAATCTAGCATCATTTTGTCAGATCATGTATCCATTCCCTAATAACATACATAATACTGTTTTTGCTACATCCTGACAAAATATCAGAATATAGTGAAGTACTGTATAAAATTAAATGATATGTATTAAATCTATATTCTAAGCGCTCTGTATCGTCAACGAATATATGAGAACATTATATATATATATATATATATATATATATATATATATATATGTGTGTGTGTGTGTGTGTGTTTGTGTATGTGTGTGTGTTTGTGTGTGTGTGTATATATTCGCTGTCTATGCCAACAGGCATACTCACCGTGCATATAGAGTTCCAAATAAAAAGAATGCATTTATAATTATTTTGTTGGATTATATATCCATTTATCTATAATATATATAAAACATTATGACCAGTAACTGTATTATAATATATATAACATTAGGATCAGCAACTGTATTACAATATGTAATAACAATATGACCTGCAACAAAAAACGACGCTGACAGCTACTGTCTTGTAACAATTGTGCATGACTGGGTCAGTGATGTATTAGATGGGAAGCCGGTTTTGAGTGCTTCATTTTGATGTGTTGAATGTGTTCACAAAGGACAAAGTTTCAGGGTCAGAATATTCCCAAAACGACATGGTTTGTGGTGAGTTCAAGTTCAGTTGTGGTGAGTGCCTATCGAAAGTTATCCGAAGAGGGAAACTTGGCATTGGGAGGTCAAGACTTATAGACGCAAGAAGTGAGCGGAAGGCCAGTCAGAGTATACATACTGACCAATGTCCATCGCCTGATCATCTTCAATAGGCACGCAAAGGATGGAATTGGACTTTGTATTAATAGAAACAGATTGTCTGTTCCAATGAGTCTAGCTTGATCCGGGGTTAAGTGGATGGTAGAGAACGTGTGCATCGTTATATCGGGGAGGCGATGGCACTAGGATTCACTGTTGAAAAACAACAAGCCATTGGCTGCAGTGTGAATGTTTGGACATTGTTCTGCTGGTAAACACTGGACCTTATCATCGATGTGGAAGATACTTTGTTGCATACTACATACCCCAACACCATTGATGACTAGATACATCCTTTCATATCTTTGATAACAGTGACATCATTCAGCTGGACAATACGCCTTGCCACATCGTACACAAGTCGTACGGAAGTGTTTCTGGTCTCAATCCCATTGGAAACAGATGATATTTTAAAACAACAAAATTACCCTCCATGTAACTTGTTAAAAGACTGATCGGGTAAGAAGTTGTTTTGTAGGCACATCGAGGACCAACATTTCATTTAGGCAGGGGGTGACCACTTTTGCTCATCAGAGCGTATGTTTGTGCGAACTTTACAGTACATATACGTATAACTACCATACGTATGTAAACATGGAATTCATTGTATGAATGAGGGGGAACGCTAAGATACCAAATAATCGTATGTCTCTATACAGGCACACACACTCCAGTGACTGAGCTGAGTTAAATTGGGTTCTCTTTGCTCTAAAGCCCTTTCAAACTAGGGTAAAAGAGGAGTGTTTGGCTGTTACCTTCACTTAAACCTTGATATTAAAATCTCAGCAAAGTGGTTATGGCCCTATGCTCCACTAGGAGTTCACGTGAATAAAACACAATGGGCAAGAAATGAATAGATAGATAGATAAATAAAGAAATAAAAGAAAAAGAACTAGTCTAGTTAGTCACTCAATAGAAACTGTCATGTTTCCAACGTATATGACAGCATGCCGTGCTGGGAGCGATCGTGTGTTACCAATCCAAAGTCGAAAAAATTACTTCCCAGAGATTATAAGGAGTAAACGTTGGAATTTTCAGCCTTCTGGCTTCATTGGTACGGCCTGTAGCGCGACACTTGAATGGATAATCAATCATCAAGATCTACTTAGAAACTGGAGAAACCTATGTTGACAGTTGGGTTGACTTTTCCTCTAAGAAAAGTAGACACACTACTCACCATCAGATACAAAAAAAAACAAAATATAACAACAACAACAACAAAAACAAAACAGGGCGTCGATACCAAGCGACTGATGATGAACTTAGTAATGAAGTGACAGTCTGTCGATAGACGATGTGTTGAAACCAGAGTCTGTTTAGTAGGCTTTTGAAAATAGCTGCGGTCAAATGTTCACCGGGGAGAATATCTCTTTTGTATTGTTGCATCTTGATGCACGCGTAGGCTTTCAAAAGAAAACGTCACTCTATATATCTGTGAGTTCGGTCAAAGTCAAGTGTCAACATCGGTTTTGCAACGGTTGGAGTTAGAAATAGGTTTTCGGAGACAGTAAGTTTTTTTTTTCTCATTGCTTCAGCAAAGAAGGCGGATGCTAGATAAAGACATACACAATCAGTCTATTATTCTGATGAAAAGCTTTTGTGTGGCCCTTGTTGAGTGATAGAAAGACATTCTTATGTAAACTATTCATGTGAAAATGGTTAACAAGTGTGTCATCCAAGCTGGTGTGTGTGTGTGTAAAGGTTTAGTACTGAAACCGAAACAAGAATACTTAAGACAAGTAACAACTAACACTGACTTATGAAGCTGCTGCTGTTGACGTATCAAGGAACTAATGAAAGCAGAAAACTTAACCTATTGAAATATATTTTGTTTAATTTTATTACAAAGGGTTTAATTTAATTTTTAGGTTAGTTTTAAGCGGTAGGGTTAGTTTTAGGGTTGTTCATGGATTTTTAATACTAGTTGTAAGTCAAAATTCTTTTTAATTCCATAAAAATGTTTGGCCGTTTTTTTGTTTTTACTTGCAACACCAAACCTAAAACTAACCCTAATCCCGACCCTTAACCCTAACCACAAAATCTGATTTATTACTTACTGGTCCAAGCGAAACGAACCTGGTTATTTATGAGAATTTCCGTACAATTCTTCAAGCCTTTAATGGACATTTTTATGACGCCAGCTATCACACAGTCGATGTCATAAAAATGTATCGATTTCAATTATAGTCTGGACGTTTTTCTGAGCTCATCTATAGCAAATTCGACCGTGAACTCAAGCTGTCACTCAGAATTATATCCTCAATAATTAGATTGAATAAAATACAGTTTTAAAAGTTCAAAAGTGTCCTGGTTTCATTCATTCCTAGGTCAGCATTATTTGTTACTTCCCTTTGATATTTCAATTTGTGCACTTTTACCGAATACGTGTAGTTTCTTCAACATCTTATATTCTACATTGTCAATTTATTCATGCAATATATATATATTTCATAAAGTAATGACGGCACTCTCGAGGATTAGGGATCATACAATTATGACGGCACTCTCGAGGATTATAGAGTGCCGTTATAGAAAACTTGCCGTTATTACGACCTGATCTTATATATGCAGGACATCGATGATGAAAATCCCTAAAGAGCATACCCTACTGACTTTTTATTACTCCGTTTCAGTCTAATGTCCCGTATACGGTTACAGATCTGCCAATAGAATTGAGAAATCAAATAAGGCTTCAAAATCCTGCTCTGAAATTTTGTTGCTGCCAACTAATCTCCAACAATAGTCTTACATGAATATAAAAGCAAACGTGCCGTTAGAGCGCCTAGAATGAGTACCGTTGTAACGAAAGTTTACTGTATGAACTTCCTTCAGCATTTTTAAGTCGACATTATGTTCTTAATTAATCTATGCAATGTGTTCATCAAGCTCTCCACACATGCATATTCATAAATGTGTATTTGTCCTCTGTCACAGTAAGGGAATGTAACTGACATAGTAAGATAAACTGTCAGATTCTGACGATGTAGTAAAATGCTGAATTTAAAGAATAATTAAAAAGATATTAAATATAAAATATAAAAACGAAAACGAAAAAAATCTGAAAATCCGTTTCTGCTCAACGACACTATTCTCAAAACTCACAGCAATGCGAATCTCTATTTTTCACGTATACAAAATACGAAAGCCTATATCCATATATTTCATATATGCCGCCATTTTTAGCAGCAGGGGTAAACTAATACTTAATGAGGATAAAGGAAATTATTTTTGAGATTTCTTATGATCCCAATATTGATGGCTTAGTGAAAAAGTCCGGTTATTCACATAGAAACCTTCAAGTGACCATATTCTTTTGGCAGCACGCCGTGTTGGGATGAGCAATTTAGAAATCGAAAAGGCAGTGATCGATGAAAAAGTTACTTCTCTCACCTTTTGTTGGACAGTGATCACTAAAAATTCAAAAATTTCAAAAAATAAGCATAAACGCTGATTGACACGAACTAAGAGACCAATTCATTATCAACTTGCATTGTAAATCGACCCTCCTCTCCAATAAAAATTTTTGGGACTTGAATTAGGAAAAAAAATAATCTAAATAATTAAACATGATTACGAATAAATGATTATTTTTCGGCTTCCTAGTGCAATTGGTTTACATGCAACACATACGTAGAGTCAACCAGCCAGCCAGCGAGCTAGACTCACTTAAAAACTGATAGAACGTATGCTGACGAATTTGGTTGACGGTTTTTAATAGTTACTTTTGGAAACATAGAAGGAAGGCTGCTTAAAAGAATAATTGATTAAACGTCCGAATCCGAAAATGATTGGCTGAGTAGATACAAATCCGAATATGATCGACTGAGTAAATAAAAATTCAACTCGCCTTCACAGTCAATAATTGAACAACAGTAGCGTCAAAATTTGATGTCATGTACAAAAATTCCATCAAAAAATAAGTACGGTTAAAACAAATTCTATCCTACTGGTAGAAGAAAAAAAACATCTAGAAGTATCTCGATTCGGAAGAATCTAGATGTTATTAATAAACTCATTAAAAAAGCCCTAAAAGATAAAAAAAAAAGAAGCTTTTCCCCCAAAGCAAGCGAACAGTATTTCGAAGGAGTCTAGTGTAGTACTGACGCCAATATTCTAGTTGGTAGACTAAACGGTATGACAAGGACCGCACATATAAAAAAAAAGGAGAGGACCCTTCGCCACCGATTGTTCAATCCTGGTTCTAGTTCTGCAAAATCATTCAATATCCCAATTAAAAAAAACTTGTTTTCTTGTTGTCCAACATTTCTATCACTTTGTCTATCACTTGTTTACTGACGTCATTTATTCTTTTTTCAATCAATTCTTATTTTTATATATATATATATATATATATATATATATATATATATATATATATATATATATAATCATTTTTTTCCTATCCATTCTCGTGACATATATGGAAATATATCCGCGGTTTCCCTTTCAGTAGTACGTTTTTGTATGTCATCATAAAACAAACTTTTTTTTTCTATCAACTCTCATGATAGATATCAAATCACGTCATCAGCGTTTAAAAGCATCGGGATATAGACAAAAATTGTTTTTCGATATAATCTATATGATTTATAGTTTTACTTCCAGGAGTCCCTCTTATCCATAGTTTATCTTCCAGCGCTCCCCATCTGCAGTTTCCCTCTTCCTTGGTACGTGAACACATCATTAGAATTCTGTTTTTGTTTTTGTTCATTCAGGTTCGATTGCCAGTAAATACCGAGGCTCCACACTTGGATAAGGAATCAGTACAGATCAAGCACGATATAAGTGCTTCCAAACACAAATCCAGAGATGGACACCGGGAAACAGAGGCTTACAAGGCCAACATTGACGGGAATGCTCTTCATATCAGAAGAGCTGTTGAAGCTCAGCAACTACAGAGACGCTATCAAAGGAAGCTGGACAGACACCATTACCCGCCTCACATTGTGAGTAGATGCTTTTAATTTGTTTTTTGTTTTTTTGCTCTGGTGCCTAAAACTTCTTATTAATAACGATAATTCAGATTGTTGATGAGGATAATTCAGATTGCATGATAAAAAGATAGTTCTGAATTACGACACACACAGCTTGAATTACACGGCTTGACCGTTATTTTGGATTTCAGGACTCGTACATTTTATATAAAAGATAGATTGTTTGTATAAAGTGTACTGCTCATAGGTATTTGAACAAGCCTAAAATCTGTTCTTATTGCCTAAGATTCCAGCAGACATTTATGATCTTGAAGAGGGGATCCAAATCAACTTATTAGCAATGTGAGTTTGCCTTTTCAATCTCCTTGATAGATTCTGAACAAGATTTAAGAAGAATAAAAAATCTTGTTTTTTTTTCTTCAATTTAACAACTCAGTTGTTTTGGGAAAAATTTTTTTCCGGAAATTTAACATTCAGAACCCTAAAAGCATGACTAAATGCACGTCATGTTATGTTGCTTGCTACAAAATCTTTTTCTTCTTTTGTAATGTTGCTCCTATTTTTAACTCTCAAAACCACTGTAACAGGAGGAAAAAGTTTAGCAAATGATAGTTTTATTTATACACATCACAAACATAGACATGCATGTGTTAGTTATATTCATACAAAGATATGTGAACATGACTGAGGAAGCCGTATCATTACACATGTCCAGTTTTTTTTATACTCATAGAACAGAGCGACGGTAAAACAACTGTTAGGCCCAAAACAGAGAAGACAATTATAAATATAAATAAGAACATAACTAAATTACTTGCAGTAAGATCTTGAAATAAACTTAAATAAATACTCATGGTAAAACACGTTGAAAAAACATTGACCGGATTAAAGATGACTTGAATGGCACGTATTCGTGGATACTTTGGGACTATATCAATTTTGACTAATAAAATGTTTTATTCAGTTGCTCAAAATAGAAAGTTTACATGACTATGTATAGTGTTCAGGTGAATAAAGAAAGATCAACTCACAAGTATCAGGTGTTTCAAATATAGACTTATATTTCCAATTTTCAAATGAATCTAATCCCAAACAGAACATATTTTCATGAGCTAACAAATGGGAAATACGTGCTGATGAGCACATAATATTAAAAAAAAACTCTCTCAGTGGACAGAGAAACTCTTGGGGAACCTCATAATCCCGACGGAATTCCAAACCCAGGCCAGCAAACCAGATCTAATTATTGTAAACAAATAAGAAGGGGGATGTCAGATCGTATACAATGCCATTGCACCAAAACACAGAGTGAAATCAGAAGAAAACGAAAAAGTGGATGTATACACAGACCTTGTCAAAGGACAAAAAAAGCATCCACAATATCTGAACAACATTGTACCCATTATCATAACAACGCTTGAAGCAGTCCCAGAGTTCTAAAGCATGAGACTTGCTGCCCCATTGATTCCAATTGAGAGTCACATGGTACGGCTGGTGTGAGAAACGTAACAAGCACATTATATCAAAAGTGTTCACGTCTTTTGTTTCTTTTAGTTTCAGTCGTTGGTTTTCGTCCCTCGTACCCTTTGTCTTTTTAAGACCCTGAACCCAATGACATTGTAAATTTGCACCTGGCAATCAATCGCTTTGATCTTTCCGCCAACCTTTCATACGATAATATTTACCTTCGATGAGTAATGTATCCCTAAACACGACAATGAAATCAAACTCTAGATTTCCTAATTAAGCCTGGGCCAGTGTTGCCGGCTAAAAATATTTTCGAGTCAGTGTAACTGCTGAAAACCGCTAAAAAGCGCTCTATAAAAATAGTAAAAAAATGCCAAAAATGGCCAAAACACACTAAAAAGATGCTGAAGCTGTTCAAAAATGGCCCCAAATGCAAGAGCTTATTTTGCGATTTTTGCACTGCCAAAAACCAGCAACACGCAGAATTTAGTGCGAAAGTGCTAAATAGGCAACACTAGCCTAGACATCGTTTCGGCCATCCCATTCTCTGGCCTTCCTCAGGTATACAAACCGTATGAAACGAAGGTCTTTTTTTTTTCGAGGCATTGCATACCAACCTTTTTTCTTTTCCTAGGGTAAAAATGAAATCGGTGAACCAAGTCTAGAAAAAAAGAGACCCCCCTCCATACACATTATACACACGAGGAAGGCCAGAGAGTGGATTGGCTGAAACTTGGTCATGAGAACAAAGACAAAAATGAATGAAATCAGTAATCTGAACACTTTTTTTTCGAAACACAGCCAGTTTCCATTTTATTTTCTTCTTGTATATCATGAGAATAGAACTTAGTATTTGTGATTAGGATCTATTCCTATTCGGAATTTTTATATTCAGGTTTTCCCTTCAACATGATTCAATAATCTGATATTTGCATGTCACGCAAATGAATTTCAGCGTTTTGATTAGCAGGCTCAGAGTAGCCCCGGAGATTGAGAGATTCAAAGCCGTTAAAATTGGTTTTATTCAAGAAAGTAAATACTTCACTGATACTGGTTTGTGTAGGGACAAAACTATTCGAAAAATGTACTCTTTTGTCCCATTAGCTTGTTTGAGAGGAACAAACATTAAAGCATACAGTATAATTCAAGCACAATTTTTTTTTTAAATTTCATCGCAACGAGTCTTCCATGATTTCGTGATTTTTTCTGGCCGGTATATTGATAGCATCTAAATTCTCCAGAATCTAAATGTTTCTACATATTTTTTCTACTTCATTTTTTTCCGGTAGAAAACGTCAGAGATATCATAAATAGAATTCATTCTGACCATATCTATTACACGATGTAACATTTTTTACATAACTTGAAAATAAACGATTGCGTTACGAGGGTGGCAATCTGAGCAGTTGCAACGAAAAGCAACTGAAATTAAGATGAAAAAAATACTGGTTAAATTGATTGAGGTTGTCAATACTTCATTTGATAATGATGAAAATTCAAGACGGTTTTATCACTAATGATCGTGACACAAAGAATTTAAATTATCAACGCTGTGTGTACAGGGAAAATAAGGAATAAGTTTTTATGCTTCGATTTGTCCCTCTGCAATAGTTAACCATAGTAGCTCGAATAGTATAGCAACTGCCGTTCATTGATAGGCCCCAACAGTTAAAACGGATGAGAGTTCGAATCCAGCTTTGGACTCTTTCTTTATATCCAATATGCATTAATTGCTAAAGGCAGTAGAATGACGGTCTGGATAATTGCAATGGAAAGCAAATTGATTTAAGATTTTTTTAAAATGCAAATAAAAAATGATAAGTATCCATCCAATACTACTCAGAATGATAAAATTTCACGATGATATTACTACTAATATTGCTAATGTAATAAAAGGCAACTGAATTTAAGATGAAGTGATATCGTAAAACAAATATTCATGGTTGACAATGTTTCATAATGATAGCTCTCTGGACCGTAGAAATTCCACGGCTGTTTACTACTAAGATTATCTCATGTCTATGCTCTCACTATGTCTGTATCTCCTCATTATCTCTCTTAACCATTCCAATCTCAAAAATTTGATCTAAATGTTATAAAAACTGATTAGTTTCATATGCAAAAAACATTTCTACCTCGTCAGTAAACTACCAAACTTTCTCCCCCTCCTCCTTCATATCCTTTTATCAAATCACCTTCCTTTTCCGTTCTTTATGCTTCTATCTATTTATTAAACTACCTAACTTTTTTCTCTCCCTCCACCCTCTCTCTTCTTTTCCCCCAGTAAACTACCAAACTCTCTTCCCCTCTCTTCATACCAGCTTATTAACTACCTTTTCCTCTTATGTCATATATATGTATTATCTCCTGAAAGTCGCTATTGAGATTATCTCCCTTTATTTTAGTGGAAGTTGATTTTTTAATGACGAAATAATACAATATATCCTTTAATAATCATCTTGAAATCTATATTATTTCAAACTAACTTTTTAAAACGATACATCTCAAGTATATCATTTGGATATTTCGAGATAGCTTTAAAATATTCCCATCAAAATTTAATACAGTTGCTAAAAATTGAATGTATGTAAATAAAGGCCACAATCTTGCTGAAGCGAAATTTGCCAGTATATATCTTTCTGTTTCGAGAGAATAATCAGTCAAGTCAACTCTCCCTCTTCTACTGGAAAGATCACATGTATTTTCATATATTTCTAGCTTTTTCTGTGTTGCCAAACTCTCTCTCTCTCTCTCTCTCTCTCTCTCTCTCTCCACTTTGGACCGTTCAGAGCGTAAAGAACTTGAACATGACTGGTGTATTGATAATAGGGTAATAACAATTATTAAAGATGATATTTCTAATTTGAGGCGGGGACTACATAATTCACATAAGTATCAAGAAATTCCACTCTTATCGCACTCTTTTGATTATGAATATTTAGTCTGACTCTTAGTCATAGCCATAAACGCTCAAAAGAATTTACGTGTTTTAGAGAAATCACATTCTATTGATTACTTGTTGATATTTTGTGTATAAAAAAAATGTCACCGACCGGCAGTAATGTCGTGCTGGGAAAAGTGTGGGACCACAGGCTTACCTGCTCTCGGGCCTGAGGTTGAAGCCAGGATTGTGTTGAAAATTCAACCATTTAAGATACGTTTTGAGGTTATATGGGGTGAGTCTTTTTTGTTGTACTGGTTATTTTTTTTTTTTTGTTATCCTTGAAAAAGAACACTATAGCAATATTGTGCTGAACGGGATGGGGCTAAGGGGGGAATTACTGAATAATTTTCAAATAAGACTTGGATACACAAAGCCCTCGACTGCACGGATAGTTGAGGGGATAGAAAAGTCGATCTTGTCAGTTGTCCTGACTAAAGGTCTTTTCAACATCGTTGAATGACTTCACCGTTCAAAATACTTTTATTAGTTCTATAAAAATCAAAATTTAAGAGGATATCAACAATGGAACTCTGTTTGCCGTTTGTTCTCTGCTCACGATTCTGGTTAGTTGGGTGTTGGATTTCTGTACCCGACAAAGGAATACATTTGATATGCTACAGTTGAGTCAGACGAAAAATATGCCTCTATGTGTTTCAAAAAAATTGACCCTATTTATATATTATCAAAAAATGGATTTATAATCAGACAGAAATACTTATAAATGCGTTATATACTTTGAAAGTCTATGTGGAATGACTTCCCGTTATTACACGGTGAAAGTTTCACTTGGACAAGACAGAGTTAATTGAGTAAACAATTAAAGAAAAATATGCTGGAGCAGGAATCGAATCTGCACCCAATAAATTGTTGGCTTGATTTGGCGTCGGTTCAACATCGAGCTAAACGTCCCGCCGTTGAGACGAAAGCCCGAATAACTGCTTTAGGTCCAAATTCTTATCTTATTCAGAGGTGGCTGCCAACCAGTTCGATTCCGACTGCAGCTCCATTTTCTTTAATTGTTTATTCTATTCACGCTGTCTTGGCCAAATGACACATTCAGTTTCAAATGATATAACTCATTTATATATATATATATATATATATATATATATAATTATCGTGTCATCCACAAACAGCTATTTCGTTGTATTACAGCACTTCAGTGTGGCTATAGACTATCTATTATCCCATTCAGTACCACGAGACAGGATTGAAACCTTCGCTACCCTACCTCTGTGCCAGGTTGAATATAAGTAATATATTTATTTTAGCATATGTGTGTGTGTGCGCGTGTGTGTGTGCAGGGGGTGTATCCACAACTTGCCGAAATGAATTACCACGGCCCATGCATGTAGCAGAACTCATCATATAAAATTATCTAAAAATTATCTAACAAAGCATTGAAATACCAGCACAAGATTTGGGCATTGTTGGTCCAGAAGTACCATAGAGACCCTAAAAAGCACGTTTTTAGATAACGCCTGTTGGTGCACTGGTGCAAATTTTCAAGATGGGCGCTCCCAAAATACAGAGACACACATACGAGAAACATCTGTAGTGCGTTTCGTGTATTGGCGACGCGAAAATTCAATATTTATAGCTATTTTCAACAATTTTTAGCTATTTCCTCGCGATTTTAGTCGAATTATTTTTGTGTTTACCACACTGGCTCCAGCCCAAGCTGTTTTACCCAGTGCGTCATTATAGCATTTTGAGAGCTATACTCAATTCAATATAAAATCCACTGGGAGTGGCTACATTAAGTTGTCGGACGAATAGACAGATATAGAGAGAAAAAACATGAAAAAAATAGGACATTGTTTTGACATTTCGCATTTAACAGTAATAGACGATGACTAGTCCTTGCACATTATGTATGTATGATCAAATGCAGCTTTTATACATTATTGGAAATTAAAAATGGATGGTTTTTGCACTAACAGCTGTTGAATCTTACAAATTTTCAGAGGCTTACTTACCTCTATAAGTAGGACTACCCTGGTATTGTTCCATTGCTGTTTTAAGTTAGGTTTACTTGAAACCTGATAGAAAGGTGTCCTTTGATGGAATGTTTCTTACCTAGAGAAATAGTCTTCCCAGAATCATTTGATCTTGCAATAAGGGCGTTTAAACTTCATGTTTTAGAATCGATTTTCTCTGTTGTTTTCAGATTTACTTGAAACTTGATAGAAATGCATTCCTTAGTAAGATGCTTCTTGTCTAAAATTATCTTCCACTCCGAGTCAGGTAATCTAGCAATAATGGTGTTTGAACTTTAAAACGAATGTCTAAATTCGGTTCTTGTTTTTCAAATAACAATGCTCATTAAATAATCTCGACAACTTTCAATTCTAAGGCAGAGCCCGTTATAAAGGCACGTGTTTAAAAGGGGTCAGACTTTATAGTGTGTAGCAACGTGTCATAATTATCATGCAAAATAATTTTCCGTCCATCGTACAAAACTATGGCTTTGAGGTATTTCGATTTCTTCTCCTCAGTGTTGCCAATTTAGATATTCTATATCTAGATTTAGGCAATCCTAAAGAACGTAAGTAAAGTGATATGATTCATAGAAATATGAAAAAAAGAATTATAATCTGAAAATTTTAAGTCTATTTTCATTTGATTTCTCAAGAACCAATGATCTAAAATACTTTGTACTCAACACTGCACTGCCTTGTGTGCTGACTAATATATCAGGCAAATGCAATACAATGGCCAGTCGTCGAGTAATCGCAGTACATACATAAAGATCCCTTCAATAGTAGTTACATGAATAAATATTCATGCCTTACTAAATTTTTAAAAATATCTGAGTTTTACTTAATTTTGAAACCTTTACAAATGTCATGTTTTGACTTTACACGAGGGAGAGCTTGTTCACCCACCCTGATAAGTAACAGTAAATTTACATGATACGTCATTTCTTTTCACCACAGAAGTAATTTTGTTTAATCTATGCTTAAAAACTGTAAATCTTTGCTAACGCAGTCTTTGAGACACAGTTTTCAAATTATCAGCCAACCACTGCGGTAGATTTATACCAAAAAATCCCGATATATATATATATATATATATATATCATTATCATCAGTCTTTCAAAGTCTGTCGTTGGACATAGATCTTCCCCAGGATTTGCCACATTTCTCTATCATGGGTGTCGCAGAGCCAGTACTTTCTGAATTTGTCTAGCTAGTCTTTCCATTTAATATTCTGCCGGCTTCGATTCTGTATGTGATCTTGTCATGAGTCGTGATGTCCATCAGCTGTCCACCATTCGTGCAACGTGGCCAGCCCTCCGCCATTTGAGATTTTTAATGGATTCTATAAGTCCCTGACTCTTGTTTTTTCTCGGATATATTTTGCAGTCTTGTGGTCTTCCATGTGAGGCCAAGCATAATTTTTCTTGTGCACGTTAAGCGGAGAATTACTGCTTATTTTTTCACATTGGTCTTCAAAAACTCTATCGTACAGATATCTGTGCAGATAGAAATGTTGACCTTGCCAGTTGTCCTGACTGAAGGTCGTTTCAACAACATTGAACGACTTTAGCACTCAAAATATTTCAATTAATTCTATAAGAATCAAAATTTAAGAGAACATCAACAATACCACGCCGTATGTTTTTTTTATCCACTCACCATTCCAGTTATGTGGGTGTTGTATTTCTGGACCCAACAAATAGAATTCATTTGATACGCTTCAATTGTGTCAGTCCAGGAATGTGCCCTTCAGAGTTTTCGAATGTCAAAATCTTTGAACACACGCACATACGCATATATATATATATATATATATATATATGTTTCGATCCTGCCTCGTGGTAATGGATGGGACAATGGATAGTCTATAGCCACACTAAAGAGTTGTAATACAATGAAACAGCTGTCCGTGGACACAATAATTATAATATATATATATATATATATATATATATATATATATATATATATATATATATATATATATTTACTTCATAGTACTAATGTATTTGTGTGTGTATGTGTGTGTGTGTGTGTGTTTGTAATCCAAGATTTTGAGAACTACGCATCATAAAGGAGGAAGAAAGGCATGTCCAGATTCAATGGGTCTATAGTTACCTAAAGCACACAGTTATATGTCAAATTTTGCAAAGAAACATTTTGTCGATTTCTATGGGGTCGGGATTTGCGCTCTCAGAAAACAAGTCCGTCGAAAGATATTTTTTCTACATTTTTTTTTCATCTAGGATTTTTTCTCAAAAATTTATTTGATGCATAAGATCAAACCATATATATATATTTTCCATCAGCATAATCCTTTGTTGTGTTTTTACATTATTTATTTCAACATCCTCATATGTGAGAAAGGTTCAATGCTTTTTTTTCAAAATCTTTTTTCAGCAGTTATTCTTGATTCCTAAGTCATAGCATTTCTATAGCCGAGTGGTAAGAACCTTGGAAAATATGGATAGCGAAACAAGTTCAACATTCAACGTGAATTTTTTTTTCTTTTCCATTTTATATTCTTTCAAACTATTTGACCTTTAAACATTACAGAAATTTGTCAGTTCTGATAAAATAATTTTTTTCAAGTTTTAGAAGGGAGTTTCTATTTACAATGTAGTGATAATGCCTAACTGGACCCCCACTTCAGGCATAATCGAAATCAGCATCTCACAATTTGTCTACAGTACACATTTTAAGGTTGAATTTCACAAAAACAGATCTGTTGAATTCTATGGGCCCTGCGCTCGCACTCTCAGAAAACAAGTCCGTCAAAATCTTTTTTTCTATCAAAATTTCCTCTAAATTATTAGAGTTATATTTATGAAGTCAAATTATGCGTATATTTTGAATCAAGATAATCTGGGGAGTTTTTTTCATCTCATTTTCATTGGAACATACATTCGAAAGGGTCCAATGCTCTTCAAAATACTCGGATGGGGACAATAATTATAACGTCTTGTCAAAGTCATGGTGGTGCAATAGCTGAGTGGTTAAAACTTTGGAAAATGGGTATATCCGAAATCACTATATCATAATTTGCCTGCAGCACACAATTTTTGTTTTGAAAACAAGTTCGACACTCCCTGTGGGGTCTGCATTTGCACTCTCAGAAAACTAGTGTGTACTCAGTTTTGTTTTGCTTTTTTAAATTTTCTTTTCAAGCTGTAATTTACTGTTTTAAACTCAGAAACAATCAGCAGTATTCTGAGCATTAAATTTCACTAAAAAGTGTACAGTTGTCTTATTCCGATTTACCATCAATTCATACCTGGGTGTTAAATGCCTCAACGGCTTAGAAAGAATCCTTCTGCCATTTTTTTCAAATTAATTATGTTAACAAATCCTCTTTGCTGGTTTGTAAAACCAATATTTGAAACCGAATTCGTATTACTCTTTATTTGACTTGCTCGAAAACAAATCCCGTCTTTGTCGGCACAAGAGCAACTGAGTAGCAGAAGAGTACGTCCCAAATGATTATAGCACACGTGACCTCGCTGTTAGGTTGAAATTAAATATTTGCTGAACTGCGACCTTCTCCACTGAAATCAATGGTCCTCTGACACTTATTTCTCTCCCACTCGTCAGTACAAATGGCTTCTTATTGGACTCTTACCATTTGGATATTCGTTAAGTTTAGATGCACTTATGTTTGTTGTGATACTGTTAAGAATTGGCTTTTGTCATTGATGAAATAAAGAAGAGGCTCTCGACTATGCAGACGTCTGCACAACACTATACTGGTTTCATCTTCCTATTCGAAAGTAGCGCGTTCCTATGAAGCTCTATGTAAGCCGGAATGGTGAAAAGTAAAGAAGCGGTTACCAGTAATTCATACGTGAGAAAATGTTGAGCGTTCACTGACCCAAAATCGATCCCAATCTATGATCTGCTAGTTTTACGCTAAGCCAAATACCCTTGTGGGTTCTTCTAGACTTAGGACACATCTTGCAAATGGATGCACGAAATAAATCAAATTAAAGTACAGATACTCACAGACTCATTTCATAGTTATGAAAGCTGGAGATTTTTCGTGTATAAGTGAAGTGGCGTGTAGCAACTTTCGTAAATCGTGGGAAGAGCTCTCATTAGCAGAAAAGCTCCACAACTTGCCGATAATTACCAACCCAGAGCTTTTTCCCACATTCAACAGCAGCGACAGTAACCTGTCCAAACGCAAGGGTTAGCACATTGGTCACGTAGCCAATCATCAGTGAGTTCAATTCTCGCCGAGTGCCCAAAAGATGTTGTCTTATAGCAAGTTGATCATGATTGTAGTCATCTAGTCTGATAATGAACCGAGTGATTTTCTTGGTTTGTTGTTGTTTGTTTGTTGTTGTCCATAACTCTGGACTATTCAATTTTTCTTATGAAAACAATTGTTTCTCAATGCAGACAATTATATTATTAGAAATTGGATATATAATCCAGAATATTAATTTAGAATGTATTATATTATTTGAAACTCTATTTGAAATACCCTCTGTTATTACTCGGAAAATGTGTCTCTTGGCCAAGACAATATATATATATATATATATATATATATATATATATATATATATATATAACAAGATGAAAAGAAGTAAATTAATTGTTATCATTTACCGTAAAAGTCGAAACTTAGGCTTTAGATTTCAGTCCTAATAAGGAGAGACAATTATTTGTTCACACACTGATTACCCAGGGGGTTTAAATCGGGTCTAGCCGACCATTGTAGCCAAAGGGTTGACGTAAAAACATTTTTATGCTACTTGAGGTCTCCTAAAACAGCGCTGAAGCCTTAGATCCAATTGAACCTGAGGCCTTTGCGTCAGGGTCAGTAAAGCATTGCATACAGTTGATTGAATAACATACATTCGGAAGTAACTGTTTGTGGCTTAAGTGGTGAATTTCGATCTTATACAAGGTAGAAGTGGGATATGAAATGGAGATATGACTCATCTCCCTTTTTTTCCTCTCCTAACTATAAACATTTGAAATAATTGTTTTGCATTACCACCCCATTGAACTAAGTTCAAACTAGCATCTCAAGGGAAACTAAGAAACAATATCACCCTATATGCTGTGTTGAGGATGATCAACCAAAAAGTTGGGAAAAGGGATGATCAACGAAAAAGATACTCTTTTCGCCTTTTGTTGGTTTAGGATGATAAAGAAGGTCTTAAATTTCAGAAAAACAAGTTGGTACAAAATAGTGACGAATTTAACATAAACGTACATTGCACATTGAACCCGAAAATAAAAACCCATTTGGAAGGTAATTTTTGAAAAGCAAAAACTATTTTATGTACTCATTGTGAAAAGATTGTATGCAAAATTTTAAGAGTTTACTATGAACGGTAAAGCCTGGACGAAATCCAAAAGGATACAGACATAGATCAGCAGCAGCAGCATTTTAGCGTCCGTCGTTTGACAAAGACCTTCCCCAACATTCACTAGACTTGTGGTTACATAATAATGTCACATGAATAACCTAAACCCAGCAACAGTGATTAAATCGGTCTGTTGGGGGTAGCAGTGATTAACATGAGAAAAGACTTTTCAGCCAGTACCGTGGGAAAGGTTAAGAAGTCAATCACGCAGGCGCTTTCACTTCAAGTTGAGACATCGGCCGGCAAGTATATGTCAACAATGATTTGTTTGACTCAGTTGGTAGCAGTGGGACCTCATGCACTGTCTCCCTAAAAGTACGACCCATCAATCCCATTATTTAATCGATGGGCACTTCTGACATGCTGCGACCCAACCTCAAAAGATTTTTTTAAAGTATTTTTGACTTTCACGATTATTCTTTGTGCTTTGGATCCCTAAGACCTACTTTTCCTAGGAGAATTCGTTTATTTTTAAGGTCTTAAAAGAAGAACTGTTTACAATATAAATATAGTGTGAAAACGTACTCTTACTTTGTGCCATTTCAGCCATTTGTGTAGACGTTTTATCCTTCCTTTCTTTTAATTTCCAAATGCCCTCTTTTTATAGAAACATAAGCGACGGTATAAGTAGATTCATTTGTTATTTTTGAAAATTCGTTCGAAAAAACAATAAAAATCCTTAAAAGGAGGAAAATCATTGGTATGCAAAGTTTTCAATACATCAGTGTACACGATCGGCGGAATTGGCAAAAAATGAGAGTCCACTTTCACATTATGTTCATATTGTGAAGAGGGCTCCCCTCTAAAACTTTGAAAAATCAACTTTTTTCGAAATCAACAAAATCTCTGTCGAGAAGAAGGTCATTATAGGTTCGAATCACACAAATTAATCGCGAAAAGTTTTTTTTTCAGATAATTTGAGGTTGAGCCATGGTGAATCAGGAGTGCCAATGGATGGTTAGGATTTGTTATGGACCGGGAGTCCATTAGAAGGTTTAAATAATTTAACAGAAAAGAAGGAACAACTGATAAAAAGGTGGAAGGTGGATCAGTAACAAGATGAGTCAGTTCTTAACTTTTCTTTTCTCTGTTGAATTCGAGAAATTGACAGCACGTAGCCGACTGTTTGCCTTTTTGATTTGATTGAATAAGATAACAGGTCTGGTGAGTCACTCAATAGAAACTGTCACGTGGCCAACTGTTAGCTGCATGCTGTGTTGGGATGATCAATTAAATCATCGGAAAAAAGGGATGATCAATGAATAAGTTGCCTCATTCGCGTTTTCTTGTGCAATGATTACTGAAAAGTCCGAATTATCAAAATAACGTACATGAACTGAGAAATCAATTTTGATTGAAGTTCATTGAAAATTGAACATCCCACTAGAAACCTATTTGAAGGGTGATTTCTTCCGGACATGATTAGACATAAATATTTTTCAGTCTTCTAGCTCTATTGATGCTGCCTGTACGTATGATACCTACATACATAGACAACCCAACCACGTTTGAAACTGGAAAAAACCCTCCGCTGAAACAAGTGTTACGTACATCGTCGAAAAATTACTCTAATTTGTTACACGTAAATTTATCAGTTTATCTCAAAGTAATATTTATCATATTTGATAAGATATTTACTTCCAGACAAACCAATAAATTTAAAGTAACAATTTTCTAACAATGTAATTTTTTCAAGTTGGTCAAAGGAAAGAATTTTTTCAGTATACATGAACTATTTCATACAAGTCACAGATTATTTCACGATTTTGATGAATATCCAAAGATTGGCTGATTTCAGGAAACAGAATTTATTCACAAAAGAAAATCCAAATAATTCAGACTTCCTAAACTTTTCTGATCTATGAGCTTATTTCCACTGACACACACACATAATTAGCAAAGTGCATCGATCGTATGTCACACTTACGTCATCAGTGATATTTTGTGACGTAATTTAGTAGAAATGGAATCTTTTACATTAAACTTCATAAATCGTATCTTCACTCAATTTTACCTTTAGATTAGTTTAATATTCAGGAAATATCGAACATAAACAAGGAGATACTGCACTACATAATGTTCTGGATACAATGCAGTTGTGAATTTACTTGAATATCAAGTATGAATCAGAAATATATACATCAGTATTTTGTATTTTACATATTTTCCCTGTATTTACAAAAGATCATTCCCAAACATCATTTATAAACGAAATTTATAATAAAATCCTAGACATTATTTTTTTTAGATATGTTAATAAATCCGACGATGATTCTTTATAAAAATGAGGTGACGAATTCAATTCAATTTAAAAAAAAATTTTTCGTTGATTAGAATCTAATGAATTTTGACATATTGTAATGAAGGGTTCTCGGTATGGAATTGATAATACTTGTATTCTGCGAAAGTATTCGAAATCAAATTAAACTGTAACAGAAACACCTGGTTACTTGGATCGTAAGTCCTGTTTTCTACTAAGTGTTATTCACCACAACATCGATTTGACCTCCCAAAACACCATTCGACTGCTGACTATTTATACATCTTAACCTTTAGCTGAAGATTTCCTAAAACTTTTAACGTTTTCATTTGACTGTCTCAGATCTCTCCGGGCCTCATCAGGCCAACCGATTCGCCTGATGAGGCCCAAAGAGGATATGAACATGAACTAGTTTGTGTAGCGAATCCACATTCTACTATATATATATATATATATATATATATATATATATATATATATATAATTATGAACAACGATATTAAAGGTAATTATTATTTTCTTGACTCAAGAAAAAAGGTTTTTCTGTTAAATCCCGTTGGATACACCGGTTCTCGAAGATTATCGAAGTTAAGCAATATTGAGCCTGGTCAGTACTAAGCTGGGTGACCGCTTTCGAATACCAAGTGCTGTAAGCGAGAATGGGGTGGTGAATACCGCCATTGCGGGTGCTTATCGCCTTCAAGTCTATTTAACATATTGCAAGCTGAGACAAGCAAAACATGTAATATGGGCAAGCCGAGTAGGAATAGCTGATGCCAACGTAAGGGCACTAGCTAGTGAGCTGACCTGAAAAAAAAGCTAATATTGCAAAATGTCATTTATTATTTTTTAGCCGGAAATCGAGACAGAATCTGTTTAAAAAAACACACTTCTTGTCAGTTCTCCATATAAAAAACGTATATATCTTGATATTTTGCCGATAGATATTCTAATTTGTAGTCACTTAAGGCGTCCCCTTATATATATATATATATATATATATATATAGATTGATAGATAGATAGATAGATAGATATAGATAGATTTCTGCATTGATATTTATGATATGTCAGCAAGTAGTTAACACATAAAATCCTATCAAGTCAAAACCCAGATCAACTTGGTCTGCCTGTAGGGGTAAAACTGACAACAGAACTGGCTCGACTGGATGCTCCGGAAAGCTATTAGCCCAACCGTCACCACAAGTTTACTAAGCGGTTGCCCAGAGACTTTGTAACTTGTGTGATCGTGTTATAATGGATGGGATGGGGTTCTATGAAAAAGGAACCTTAAGGTGTTCATCAGGGTGTCACGTCGAGTCCTTTTTTTTTTCTTCTTCTTTATATACCTGCTTTAAATGGCGTGACATTCAGGCATTTTGAGTGTTAAGACGCCAACGAGAAATGTACAGATGGATATCTATGTGAATACATAAAATACTCGTCCATTAATAGGTCGGTGATGGCATTATGATCATCACGCATACATATACATTACGCACTTTTTGAGGGATTTATTTCCTAGCGCAATTTTGCTTCAAATGTGTGCTTATACAGGTTCAGTGCGTTCATTTTATTCCAGAATTTTCCATACTGTTCTAAACCGCTCGGTTCAAGATCTTATTAAAATTCAATGTGTTTTTTTTTGTTGCCCCGTTTATACTTTGTTACATTAATTTTAAGATCAGAATATTGACCATACGTCATCAAAAGCTCCACTAATCAGAACCGCACCATTAAAAGTATTGCTGTATATGTTACCGTGAGATTATGAAAGTAGTTATTCCGTCAACTGTTGAGGGATTTTGTGAAATCCTTAATCATCACTGTTGAAGTAGGAATGTTTTAAGAGCTTGTGATGCTGATTTGATCATAAATAAATCAGTAACGGTGTTATTATCATCATGCAAACATGTATATATACGCTTTTTTTTTTTTTAAATTATTACCTTACGCAATATGAACATCCACGGGACTGCCGACTATTTATACATCTCTGCCTTCGGCTGCTTGTGATTCTACAGTAATGAGTTGGATCCTTTCTATGATAGTCTGCCTAAATTTAGTAAATATCAGTTATATTTTGCTTCACACCTGATCATTCATACGAATGTTACTCTGTCGCCTACCACCTATTTCAGCATAATTGAAGTTCAGCTACTCTGCTTCATAACAACAGTCTTCGACAATTCATGATGAATATATCATTTGGCGTAAACAACGTAAACAGAATAAACAATGAAAGAAAATGGGGCTCCTGCAGGGAATGTTCTTTTATTGTTTATTCTATTTACGTTGTCTAGGCTAAATGCTGTATTCAATGTGTAATAACGGGAGATCATTTCAAACTAAGTTTCAATATGATATAATGCAATGTCTAATTTTTCTCTTGGATCATATTTCCTTTTTTTCAAAAACGTATATACGCATCCTCACACACGCTCGCACACACACACACACACACACACACACACACACACATATATATATATATATATATATATATATATTTTGGGGGTTTACAATATATATACGTATACAAATAACAGACATACACTTATTTATGTACTGTCATAAATATTTCGGGATAGGTTACTTGTTTCTAGCCTTATATACGAAGGAATGCTCTCTTCATTCTGGGGCATATATGATTACATCAGTGCACTTCATTCAAGAGAAATGTTTATTCAATTATATATGTAGCTGATAAACAACACAAAATGAGGAAAGGAACTCCGTGATGAGCCTCTGCCAATCACTTGTACTAGTTCCACCATAGAACAAACTAGATAATTGAAGTCATTAACCTGAAGCATATCAGGGTTTTTTTTGGGGGGGATGTATTCACAACTGACAACAATAATTATCCCCAGTTCGCTAGAACAAAACAAGGATGTGTTGTAACCGATAACATTATTTAACTTTTTTTTGTTGTTTCTGGGTAATAATTGGAATTTTCTGATTGATTATGCCTGAAAAGTATAGAAAATGTTAATTATTCCTTTAAAACTTTGCTTTTGCTACCAGGGTAGTATTAATTTGAAATATACTTATTTTCAAACTGACTTCTGGCAAATTTGCTCACTTTTAATCACGTAAAGCAAGAAAAACAACTACACATGAATATCACTATCCTGGCTGCAAAAGCAAAGTTTGAAGGTGATAATAGCCATTCCAAATCCTTTTTTTTTTCTTTTTTTTTTTACACAAGAGCAATCAGAAAATAACACAAATTCAAATGGCAATGGGCAGGCGATGTTGCAAGAATGAAAGACAACCGATGTAAATGACGACTCACAACATAGATCCCTAGAGATCATATGAGAAACCGAGGCCGACAGAACACAAGATGGAGAGATGAACTAGACAAATTCAGGAAATACTGGCCCTGTGACGCCCATGATAGAGAATTGTGGCGAATCCTGGGGAAGGTCTATGTCCAACAACGGACGTTAAAAGAATGATGATGATGATGATGATGATGATGATGATATCATCATCATCATCATCATCATCATCATCATCATCATCATCATCATCATCCAGGAAGAAGAATTGTATCGTACCAGATTATTTACTTGAGTGCATAGTCTAAGGTGCAAAATAGTCGGGTGGGTAATGGTATGGAAAAGGGGATCGGTGAGCCAATTAGTGTTCACTTCGACTGAAATAATTTGTATCAACTTTGTATTATTGTCTATGGGAAAGGCATTGATTCATCTTCCCTTTCTCTGCCAACAAAACATAGGCTAGTGGGCAAGTGTAAAGCCTGTCACCCTAATGTCTCACCACCTTGGAAAATGCTTATGTCCAACAACTGATTTCAGAATAATAAAAAACAGTTAAACCACAGTGACTAAAGCAATTGATAGGACGTATCTTCTCCATTTGCTTTGTATGTAACCAGGACCATAAAATCCAGTTTTACCAGTAATTAAAACTGACTTTTAAGTATACTTCTATGCATTAATATATGCCCAAGCCAGACATATATACATAAAAAAAACATAAGTAGGTCTCACTCAAATATTATATGCCGCCATAGACACTAAAATGAGCAAATAAACTATGCAAACAAATCACTTAATGGAGAGCTCAACGTCATTTGAAATATACATAAAATTATTATTAACTCGCCATCACAGTCAATGAATGAATAACCGTAGCGTCGAAATTGGAAGTTATGTAAAATAAATTCCATTGAAGAATGAATATGGTCCGAATAAATTGTATTCACGACACCACTGGCGTTTTCCACAGGAAAATATCTGAAAAGGAGTTTAAAAAAAGAACATTTAGAAACATCTAGATTCTGAAGAATGCTGATGTTATTATTAAACACGTAAAAGTAAGTCCTAATAGGTCCAGTGGAATGCTGATTTGTCTGTAGATAAAACAGTATGGCCAGGAGTACTGGAACTAATGAACGTAAAACGTATAATATAGTAATCACAATAAAAGAAAATTATGTTCATATAAAACGAGTAAAGATTTTTTTTCTATGGCTCATTACAGATAGTACGTTCTGGGTATTTTTTTTGCTTCTAAAAAGATTTTTAAATGAACGTTTGAAAATCTCTTTCAAGCAAAACAGAATTTCACAATCACTCTGATGGTATTGAGCATTCCTTGAACAAATGTCTACTCAATAAATTAATACTTATACACACGCTTGTTGTATACTAATTATATATATGTTGTATACTCTTATATATATATACATACGAATGTGTGTGTGGGTGTGTGTATGTGTGTGTGTGTGTGTGTGTGTGTGTGATAATCATAGAAACGCTTTAATAGGAGCTATATTTTGTTCGGCACCGGTTTTACGCCAGTTGGTTTATTCATTTACGCGATTTGAGGCTGTTCTATTTGCTACTGAGAGACACCAATGCCAAACAAAATATAATTCCTACTAAAATGTCTGTATAATTTTCAAATTCTGTTGGATATAATTTATCCATCTCCTCTATCTCTCTCTCACACACACACACACACACAAAGTCATGATAATATAACTGTTCTGATTTCAAATCCCCGAAACGGTTACATAGTGAACAACTGATGATCTCAATAAGAAAAATTCACACATGATACCATGATACCAAATTCTGTGTAAAATGTAAGAAAAAAAGACCATTGAAAAAATTGTACCAATTACATTGAGATGTATTGGGAAATAATTGACTGAAATGAGATAAATTTCGGACAATTTTTTAAAACGTATTTGATGTCTAAAACTGTAAAGCTTTCTGTAATATACACACACACACACACACACACACACACACACACACACACACATATATATATATATATACATATATATATATATGTATGTATGTATATTAGAATAATATATATATTACATAGTTAGTCAACATGTATTGAGTTTGTGAGAATTTGTTCACATGCCTATTAGTATGTTCCTTAATATGGACTGAGGTTTTAGTTTCTACCACTCATTATCGTGGAAAATATGTCGTCCTTCTCGGGAAACAGAGCAAATTCAGCCTCGGTGTGAGATTGTGGATTGTGCGTTGCAATACACACTCAGGCCAATCAGCGAACAACTGTTAAAAATCTTTCTATTTAAATAAGTTGATTGTAACCGTTTGGCAATTACTGGTGTATACTGATGCTTTGGTACAGAAATACCTGAAGTAATGACATGTCTCTTTCAGTATTTACACTTCTTTGATTTATCGGATTTTACAAGGATACAATCTGGTTACCGTAAGGGGTTATTTACCCCCACCTGTACATGCTTGCTCCAAAAATTATAATTAGAAAACAAACATTTTATCCTACCAAGTGTTTGCGATGAGTCCTCACTGTTTTAACTAACTTCCCTTGTGGCTTACTCAAGTGGAGTTGAGAGAGGCTTGTTACAACAAGCTAACAGTGCAGAAAAAAATATTAAGTTTGCAATATCTACACTGCATGAACCTTCTTGCGGAACCTATGTTTCAACCATTTTTGTTCCATTCGACATCTACAGGAAAGTGCAGAAGCTAAAAGAGTCAGCACATCTTTTAAAGAAAATCTCATTCGCAAATGAAGCGTGTAAACAGCTTCTAGAATGCTAAAATTCCCAGAGAAGTGGGCCGAAAATAGCAATGAGATATTACACAAAAAACTGAATAAAACACTTTTAGATATTAAAAATCATATTAGATTACTGGAAACTATGTAAGTGGATATTTTTTCAAATAATTTGACTTTATACATACTTTCATATTTATGAATCTGTTATATTGTTTGAAACTCTATTTTAAATGACCCTCCGTTATTACGCGGGGGAATGAGTCACTCGGCCTAGATAGCATAAATAGAATATACAATTAAAGAAAAATGGGACTGCTGCAGGAATCATACCTGGGACCGATAGGATAGCCGCTCAACGTAACGTCGCTCTTAACCATTGAGCTAAATAGTCTGACGGGAAGGTGAATATGCTCTCATATCTATACATGTGAGCAGATACCTTTATATAATCCATGTGGACAATAATATGTACACCTATACGCACAGTTATGTATATGTATGTACGTAGAAATGTACATGCATGAGTAATTTATACACACACACACACACACATATATATATATATATATATATATATATATATATATATATATATATACCAGTGTATTGGTATGGATTATGGATTGCCCTTACTTGAAAGGATTAGAGCCCATTTTGATCTAAATTATCCATCTCTCAAATTACACGCACAACCAAAAATACCTAACAGCATCAGCTACAAACCATCCCACCTGAATGACATGAATATGAAATTCCATACCAAAACTCCAATATCCCCGGGGAGACCTAACACATATCCCTGCGCAGCCATCCACACAACTCTTTACTATTCTTATTCACCAAAAGTCGCAGATCATCTAAAAATATGTCATTGTATACTTCCATATCTGAGGGTATGTGTGTGTGTGTGTGCCTACGCCTCGGTTTGTATTGACTTTGAATATAAAGATTAGTCATTGTTTGAGTCAAACCACTAAAAATCAGTCTAAGTCACTTCCGCAATTCTAGTATCAAACATTTGTTAACCTCTCTGTTGTGATGAGTGGCAGCGTTTGAAAAAACAAACCAACAAAATTTGCTTTTCCACTTGTTCCTAAATAAACAGGAACTTGCCTCAAGTTTTAACGAAATGAAAATATTAGGCTCCAAAGTGTAAGAACAAGGCTGGTATCTCGCCCTGCACAAGGACTTTGACTAAAAGCCTAATCAAAACACATAACAGTGGCTAGGGTGTGATATAGGTCTATACCCAATTCCCCCTTTTTCATGCCAGCTGATTGAAATTCGATGACAAAAAAAAACTTAACTTTGAATTGGTTCCATTATAAAGGTCTCAAGAAATAAGCAGAAAGCAATCTGAGGATGCATATTTCTTTTAACGTTATACCCCAAGGAAAAACTGAAAGAAAATCGGTTCATATGTAGCTCAGATGCAATGGGAGTAACCATGTTTCGATTCCTCTCGATTTTGATCTGTT
Source organism: Thysanoteuthis rhombus (assembly GCA_963457665.1). Classification (NCBI taxonomy): domain Eukaryota; kingdom Metazoa; phylum Mollusca; class Cephalopoda; order Oegopsida; family Thysanoteuthidae; genus Thysanoteuthis; species Thysanoteuthis major. The sequence goes on from OY735213.1 coordinate 50,314,354, forward strand.
GTCTTAGTGTATGGAAAATATCTCTCAACCGAGAAGAAATCCAGACCCCTGAATTCAATTTATTCTCCATTAGCTCGTGGCCCCACACAGCTGCAAAATACCATTAAAAATTATATTGAAATTTTAAAGAAATGGTGTGGACACACAGAAAAACATTGGTGAATTCATATAGATATATAAAAGAAATTCAAAATATTTTTCGGACAAAAAGAAAACTACCAGGATCCGCCCCGAAATGTAGTCGATTGATCCTTACCGCATGACCCATTCTTCAAGAGAATTACTTTGTTAGCAGAAGATATGATTTTAAATAGATTATGAATAAATAACATGTACTTGAAGCAAAATTGTTTTGAATACTTGTGACCGGAGTGTTTTTTGTGCGATGTTATATCGGCGAAATATTTCGTCAGCTGCCCCAGGTCATTCATTGCTTTTACTGTCCTGATAACCATTCACTAATTGTTTTCTATCCTGCCTCGTAGTACTGGATGGAATAATGGAAAGTCTATAACAACACTGAAGAGATGTAATACAAGGAAACAGCTGTCTGTGGATGACTCAATTATATATATATATATATATATATATATATATATATATATATGTATGTCTATCTCAAACTTTGTAAATCTATCTATGTATCCATCTAATCTCTATATATATATATATATATATATATATATATATATATATATATATATATATATATGTATATATATATATATATATATTAGATACATATATATCTATATTAGATGGATACATAGATAGATTTACAAAGTTTGAGATAGATATACTAAGTTTGAGATAGATAGATAGATAGAAAGACCAAATGAGGAATCGTGATTTTAATGTTACAGTAATTGGCGCAAGGGCCTTTTGTTTTATTATTGAATTCTCGAAGCCTATGTTTATGAAGCCAACTAGCCTGATATTTGAATTATAAGCCCATACTTCAACTTCGAACTACAGGCCTCTTTACTTCTTAGAATGAGTGTACAACGCTTTTTTCAAGTCAGTGACCGTCTTTCTTTGGTTTAAAATGAATTTATTTCCAAGGTACACAGCATTTGAATCAAATTTGATTTATTTGTAACAGGCGTAATTGTTGCCCAATTTAAATCAGTTGTGAAATATGAATTCGGCCTTGGCCACCTCGTCTCACTCTATCCCAAACCTGTCAAACGAGTGCAGCTTTAAACCTGCTGATATGATGATTGATTCGTTTGGTATGTTTCAAGGGAACACAAGCTGGTTATCAAATGCCTGATCCAAGGAGTATATCCAAGAGATTCAGGGGCCCGGGGAGTGGGGGCCTTTGAGCGGCCTCTCCAACATTTAGATATGTTATTGTCTCATGTCAGTAGAAATGCCGTAGAAGAACTACTGATCACAAATGTTTTTTTTTTATGGAAGGGGGCATACCTTGGGGGGGGGTCTAGATTCGTTTTCGAATAGCCCCTCTCCCCTCCATCGCTAGTTTAGCCATGCATCTGGTCTCATGTACTCGCTGACCCAAATGATTAGAATTGAAAATCAATTGAACCATGAGTCCTAATAGATTATTCTTACTCACTCAGTTCTTAGCTTTTTTGTAATACAATCAAAATGTTCACGGAATGAGAAATGCATAAACATACGTACTAAGAGAAAGAAGGGGGAGACAGGTTGAGACAGTGAGAAAGAGACAGAGAAAAAGAGAGTGAAAGAGAGATGGCGTCAAACTGATACATATATATATATATATATATATATATATATATATATATATATATATATATGTGTGTGTGTGTGTGTGTGTGTGTGTATCAGGAGACATGTACTCATATGAGTAAAAGTAGAGAGACACGAATATGAAGTGGGACAGAGACAAAGACAGACAGATAGACTGAGACTGGCAGAGACAGAAATCAATCTATTTGAATCTGATAGTATCAAACAAGTTTGGCATTGTCATGAGGAAACGTACATAGGAAAGTGTAAGGTATCAATTGATGGACATGATGGTAGAAAGGTCACAGTCTGGGGTTGAATGAGGTCTTATATCACTGGGGAGCCACATCTCATCGACATAATCTTGAATGCTGAAGGTTACATCAATATATTGGGAAAAAAAACGTTGTCTTCACTCGTTTTTTTTGTATGGGGTATTCATATTTTTTAACGGAAAAATATTGGTGCTTTTGGTCACAATGTTTCAATGCTGTGAAGTTAGGTAATGAATAATACTCATTTTGATTGTATAATTCCCGACTAGAAATAAAATCCTGGTGTGTTTTGTTTAGAAGGAAATTAACTTTTTACTGAAGAGAATTTGTGGGGGTGAACTAATTTCTGGGCGATACGATAGATACGAATAAGATATGTTTATAGATATGAATAGAATAGACGGATAGATTGATAGATAGCTCTATAGATAGGGACAGAAGAAGAGGGATTGGAATAGAATAGAATTGTACTGATAGATATGAATATAAAAGGAGAGGAATACAGTAGAATTGAATAGATTGATAGACATGAACAAGATATACAGATAGATATAAATAGAAGAAGAAAGATGGATAGGCATAGATAGATAGATAGATAGATAGATAGATAGATAGATAGATAGATAGATATAAAGAGCTCGCTGTGAAAGTTGTTGGTTTGACTGAGCCTCTTCATTTAACTTTCAAAATAGTTCATTAAGACTCTTACATATTTGTCCAACTCTCGAACTTGTATACTTAGGTAATAGAAATTGTCATTGCACAAGGATCTCATTCTAAAGTGCAACCCTGACGCAAACTGAATCTTCTCTCATGATATTGAATATAATCCCCCCCACTTGGGATATACCCATTGAGATAGTCGTATGACATGGCATGTGGGGGCGTGAATAACGGCCTTGGTGAATGGAAATTTATAGAAATATCTGTTTGAAAAAAAAAAAGACGCTTTATTCCCATCACACGCTGTTATCAAAGTGGCTGTGGATTTAGTTCCTGGAAACTACACAATCTACATTTTCACATAACTAGGCACCGCCCTGATGAAAAGACAATTCGTGACGAGAGAAAAACGTTTAAAAAATTATTTTTATTGCAAATAATATTTACCTTGTTCGTGAAGAGGATGAATGGCGAATTTTCTTATCGAAAATGATTTAATTGCTATGTTTAAAAACTGGACATTTTTGTGGGATGTAGTAATTAGTAAATAAAAACGTGTACGCAAAATACAACCAGATCTTGAAATTCTACCAAAAATTAAATAATTATCGTATTTCAATAGAATTTTTGGTTCATTCAGTTTTCAATGTATTAAATATAGGATAGGTGATTTCAAGAGAAATTTGAGTAACATTTTTCCAGATGCCCTTCCACACACACATACACTCTATTTGATTTTATAGAATCTCTATTGAATTCTAGACTCTGAGAAAATGTGTTCTTAGATGTTAAATAGCTCAACATTAGATACTATTCATCTGTTACTCCTAGTTTACTTCGAGAAAGCACGTATTATAGATACTAGTCCATGACCTGTTGTATCGCTGACGGTTATTATAAGTTTGTAAAAACAGGCTCGACTATTTATACTATGAGTTTGACAGATATGGTATGAAGTAAGAAGGGAAAGAATGTTAGGTGACTGAATAAGAGGGTAGGGAGGGAAACGTGAAAAATAGGTAGTTTATCAGGAGGTGAGAAAGTAGAGAGGAGAATTAAGTAATCGATTTATTCTGCTCCGTAGTATAACACAATCATCTCACTAGTTTGGTCTTGTACTTAACTCAGCCAAACTTAGGATACGTATAATTCTTTCACTGTGATATACGAGGTTTGATTGAAAGAAAAAATACCCCGACAATCCCGTACAAGTTTGGTTGAAAGAAAATTCAATCTAAATTGAGATTTTCTTTGCCAAAGTAACCCCCTGCGGCAGCTAAACATTGCTGTTAATGTCTTTTCAACGTCTGGAAGCACTCCTTGCAGTCACTTTTAGGAATTGCATTCAGATGCACCCGCAAATTTCATTTTTATCTCTCCAGTGCTCTAAAATGGCGTCCTTTTGATGTCCATCTTAATTTGGGAAATAAGGAGAAGTCACATGGGGCCAAGACAGGTGAGTATGGTGCGTTGGGGAATAGGGAGTTGTAAAAACTCAAGTGTCCAAGTTCAGATCAACCTTGATTGCAAATAGCCGACTGCTTATATAGCTCTCGGCCAGACAATTCTCGTGTTTTCGAGAATGTTCTATCAAGGTCGGTAACTCGCGTGCTATCGAGAATGTTGGATCAAGGCCAGTAACTCTCGTGCTTTTGAGAAAAGTTTTTAACACGGCCTGTGCTGTACATGAACAGCGCTTCGGTGGCACTGCGTTGTACCGTGGTTACAAGTGGCCGAGGTCAAGTAGTTTTTGTTGCTGAGTTCTTGTACAGTTGTTTACCAATGGTAAAGGAGTTATTTTTGTCGCCGCAGCTGGGACTGTAATTCTTGGATATTTCTGATCGCGCGTATCGTCGTGGTCCTCGCTGATCTCGTTGTCAGACTACTTCCACAGGCTTCAGTCCCTCGTGCAATACCATTTGTGCGTCCACTGCTGTGACTTTTTCTGTAAACCCTTAAATCCCCAAAATCGATCTGATTATCCGGTTCTTTCATCACGTCAACGTCACTCAGCGAAATTTAATTCGTGATAGCTTCTTTGTCGTCGGGTGTTGTCGGATTTTCTTTTCCATCTCTGTGCGTGCCTTGTTTTTCATTCGTCCCCTCTCCTTGCTGTGATCTAGTGTCCGTGCACTTATGTCACCGCCAATGCTTCGATTTGATACGGTGGACAGATTTTGGTTAGTGTCTGTTTCGGCAGTACCGGATCCCCAACAGCAATGCTGTAGTGAAACACCATTTTCTTTGCGTCCTTGTGGGCTTTCTGGCGTCCTTTGACTCGTTTGTCGCTGAAGCGCACGTCGTCCACTTGTGCGCTTATGTTCCGGTCGACTGGGCGAAAGTCAGGTTGGTGGCCGTTGAATGGGTGACCGAATAGTAGTACCATTCCTGTGGACGAGCCTTGACATTCTCAGGTTTTCGTTATCTCGGCCTTGGGGTTCTTGCTGTCTACTATTGAGTTGTGCCAGATCTTGATTGGGTATTTAATGAACGATTCGGCGATGCCGTTGGCCTCAGGGTCTTCTGCGCTGTGGACAGCATTGTGGTTGATACGGACCCATTTGAAATATTTTTCCTAATCTTGTAAATCTTTCCCGTTGAAAGGTGGTCCACCATCCGTCTTTAGTGTCTTGAGAATATATCGTCGAAAGCTGTGAAATTTGGACCTTCTGTTGCACTGCTGACAATCATGGCATCTGTGACATCTAGGTATTTGCTTAGCTTATCGATCACCGATATATTTCCGGTCTTATAGTGGGTCCCAGTGGTCAGTGGCAGGAAAATGCAGTTCTTGAACAGCTTATCCATCCCCAGAAACCAGATCTTAGACCTTAGTGACCATTTTGTAGTGGTTTCACCTTGATGACCTTCGTGACCGGTGTCGAAGAGCCAGAATCTGACTTTCCTCTTCCCACATTCGTACTCGCTGCCCGTAATGACTATCTTTGTATCCCCCAGAAGCAGGTCGTTCTCGACTGACAATTTGTCCCAAACGTTTCGGTACGGACTTACATATACGTCTTTCGGGTCGGTTCCTACGCGTATGGCTGTCTTCAATTTCGTATAGAAAGGGGCGTTGTTGCCCGCTCTGATGATTTGGTACGGAAAAACTTTTGGACGGTCCTCAAAAATGATGCAGTGGATTTGTATGATGTCGCCATTGTCAAACCCCAATATGTCTTGTTTGTCCGTACTTGTATGAAAGGGATGTTGCTTCCACAGTCGCACGGCATTCAAAGGCCTGGCGGGTACTTCAGGATAGACGGAAGATCTTGTGGTCTATGAGAATGAGGAGAGGATGGCTGGTGACTTGAGGAGACTTGCTGTCACTCAACCTCCAGCGGTCACCACCAGGCTACTGGTGTGAGATTGCTAATGCTAATAATCATAATGATGATGATGATGATATTTTTCTCTTTTCAGGTCCGAAAGAGGGAGGAACTGTTTGATGCGCAGAAAAAACTCGAAGATCAAATGCGTAAAGAAGAGGATGAACTACTTAAGTCATTCCAGAAGGAACGTCGGGCAGAAAACAGGAGACTCTCTCAAGAAATCGAAGAAGAATGGGAGAAGCATTTGGTCGAACTGACCAAACGATTCAATGAAAAAAACAAAAAGAAGATGGCTGACAGCGACAAAAAGGTGAGTACAGCGAATCCTAAAACGGGTCGTGGGATAAAAACAAACCTCAAAGTCAAATCCTAGATGTGGAAGAGGATGAGTAAGAAAATGATTTTCTCGTACAGCCTAAAAAAAATTCATTTGATCCAATGATATCAATCTTTAGTATGAGTATCCCCAATAATCTATCAAGGTAAGATAGTAAGTTGACAAGGAAAATGGTGTTGAAGAAAAATACAAAGTCCATGTTTCCCGCTTAGATATTAGGATTAGTTAGAATTTTAAGTTTTTTCAATGATTGTGGATTGAAAGATTTGCTTGGAATAGATGCAGTGTTGAGAGAATAGTTTGCTTGTTCAAATACATATGAGCTATACTTTCTGTATGATGTTGCTCGTAAGTATCCGAACAAGTGCAAAATCTGTTTTTATTGCGTTAGATTGCAGCGGCTATTAAGGAATTTGAGCTGGGTGGAACCAAATGAACTTACTAGTTCAACAACTCTTTCAAACAACGGTGTGAGTTCGGTTTTTCAATATCCTTGATCAATTCTGAAGTGATTTTTAGAAAGGAAGAAAAGGAACTTAAATCTCATTTAACAATTCAATTCTGTTAAAAAAAATCCAGAGTTTTAACATTTAGAACCAGAAAACCACGCAATAATAGCGAAGCCTGTACTTATGAGAAGTTCTGTAAATCTGGCAAATTTCTTATAGTTTGTTGAATAAATTCTTTGATAGTGTTATATCAAATGTGTTATCTTCTTCGATTCTTATTTTCACTTAGTCGGCGAAGATTGTTTTCTTTCACAAGCAACTGAAAAGGATTATTATTGCCATGCGAACTTCATTACAAAAGATCCTTTGTCCGAGACAGCTCCGGATAGCCTTACTGCTGTAAGAACATCCTTACATTTTTTTTCACGCACATATGTATGCGAAGTGACATTGACACACACGAACACAAAGAGTCTACAAATATATACACACTGATATTCTGTTAGTAAAGGAATCTCCCTGAAACAGGAATCTGTGTTTTCTTCCTTTGTCAATATTTGGATAAGCGTTGTCGTACGGTCAGAACACCTGACAAATTCTTGAAAGAAAATCAACTTATTGCTTGACTGAATAAAAATAATCTCCTTTGATTGGGTGACAATCATATACGTCGTTTGGAAATGCTCTTCTGTGATTGGATGAAAATGCGGTAAAACAGAAGTAAGCGTTTTCTTTCAGAAATGTGTTCTTTATAACAAAGATAGATAGATATATCATTGAATGCATCTAAATTACGTGACGTGTTTTTAAAACCGGAATATTTGAAAGAGTTTATTTTGATTATTGAGCGTTGTTGTTATTTAAACTTTCTTTAACCCGTAAAATATGTCCTTAGCATCCAGTTCATGTTTCTTTTAACAAATATTACAAATGGCTTTTTGTATGATTAAAGGGAAAAATTAATAACATTCGTGCTGATTCACGCTTGCAGATCAAGTAGTACCCCAATACATGTACACACACACACGAACACACAGAGTTGTTTTCTCAATGAAACTGACAGAGAACCAGAAAGCACTCAGAGAGTGCATACTTCCATCAACACCGTTGTCACTAAAACAGCATTCAGCTTACAGATCCCAGACTATGCTGTGATAAAAGTTTGTAATGATTTTCCATCAGAAACATCTTTTTGAACCTTGATTCATTTCGTCAGTTGATCATTTTACTGAGACTGTATAACTTTGCCATTACCTGAAGAGCCCAAACATTGTTCTATCACACCAAATTCGAAAATGAAAATTCTGGATCCGCCCCCAGAATCAAATCAATTATTTATTGACACATGGTGCATCCTTTGGTGTGCAAATCATGGCATGGAGAGACCACAAAACAGCACAGTACATCCGGGAAAAGACAAGAGTCAGGGACATCATAGAATCCATAAAAAATCTCAATTGGCGGTGGGCTGGCCATGTTGCAAGAATGGTGGACAATCGATGGACATCACGACTCACAACATGGATTCCTCGAGACCACATTCGCAACCGCGGCCGGCAAAATGTTAGATGGAGAGACGAGCTAGACAAGTTCAGGAAGTACTGGCTCCGTGACGCCCATGATAGAGAAGTGTGGCAAATCCTGGGGAAGGTCTATGTCCAACGACAGACGCTAAAAGACTGATGATGATGAATGATGATGGTGCACCCTTTCACGAAATGTCATTAAAATTATTGAAGAACTATTGGGGGAATCGTGTGGATAAACGAACAAGCAAATACACAAACTGAGGTAAATGCATAACTCCAGTCCAACTTCATTAGCAGAGGTAATAACGAATGAATATCAAGAATTGTGATGACTGACTAACATGAGAAAGAAGGTAGTGCCTATAATCCCGGGAACATTGGGGATAAATCCAGGGACTATTCCAAAGTTACGGGAAGAACTGAGATGACTAAAACTTCGACAGAAGCACCGAGGATTGTTCAATTGGTCTACAGGAATTACAAACAGATTAGTGCAAATATGTAAAACTAACTAGGTTGTGCAGTGTCGACATTGAAATTCTCTTTGGTCACAAATTGTCAAGAAAATCAAATAGAAACAGATAAAACTCTATACCAGGGTCAGTAGACGAAAATCTGTCAAAATTTGAAGTCACGTGAGGAAATTCAATCGAATTATAGATATGGTCAGAATGAATTTTGTTTATGACATCACTGATGCTTTCCACTGGAAAACATCTAAAATAAAGTAAAGATATTTAGAAACACAAAAACAAACACAAGCACACGAAAAAATGGCATAACACTTCGCCATCTTTGATACAGTTTCTAAGAATTACAGATTACTGAATTTTATAGTTTCTATTAATTATCTCCCTTGCTAGAATCATTTCAATTTAGATATGAAATATTCAAGTTGGAAATACTGAAGAGAAGTAACCGAAATGCTTCGAAGACATGGTTTCGTACGATGGACGGAAAATTGTTTCACATGACAATTATAACAGGCTGTTCCACACATCCCACTAGATATCTGGCGCTTGACCCTGGAGTTTGAGTGACAACAAGTCAGTTTGAATCTCCAACATCTCTCACAGTGTTCTCCATGTCCCACAGTTTTCTCAGCTTCTGAAAACAAAATTCAAACTTGATACTAGACTACAATGTGTGGTCACTAATATATCTGGCAAATGTCTCCTTCGTACAGCGGCCAGTGGTCAAAAAATCTTGGTTCGTAAGCATAGACACAATTACACGCACATAGAAATTTCTTCAATTAAAGAGTCAGATGGACCTTAACTTTCGTTATTCAAATTGAATATCGGGGCCCATAAAATTGTTGGGCCCCAGGCAACTGCCCAAGTATGCCCGTGCGATGAGCCAACGGCCCTGCCCACAATCCCCAGCATAAAAAAAACACTTTTACCGGAAAACTCCAGAGTGCATGAAGTAAGCACGACCTTTACTGACGTCTTTATCGACGCATGTAAACCACGAGAGCACTGTTAATGATTCGTTGGAATTCGGTGAAGATAGATGTTTACATTTCTGGCAACAAAATGCCACGTTTCTTAAAATAGACAAAAAAAAAAAAACAAAGAAAAAAATGGAATTGTATTTGTTGGAAGTTTATTTCCTTTCCACGCATACACATATACCCACCCACGTATAACATACGAATATGTACACGCATACATTGAGATACAAGTAAATATAAATATGAACTTGCCATCACAGTTAATAATTGAACAACCGTAGCGTCAAAACTTGAAGTCAAGTGCGAGAAAAAAAATAATCAAAGAATAAATGAGGTCTGAATAAATTCTATTTATGACATCATTGGCGTTTTGCACTGGAGAATATCTGAAATGAGGTTTAAGAAATTAGAGAATCTAGATGTTATTAATAAACCCGCCAGAATGAGGTCCCGCAAAGGTAAAAAAAGCTTCTTTTATGTTCAAAAGATGAAATAAAAAGGATTTTTAGAAGGGATCTAGTTGAGTTCTGATGCCATGTCCAAATCAGAAGACAAGAAGGTGTGGCCAGGAGTGTTGGAACCCACGAACACATAAACAAACACACAAAACACACGCACATATCAAAAAAAGGATTGAACCTTTCCCTATCTTAGACTGTTGTTCATTAAGTCTGTTTGGTCACTCAATAGAAACCGTGACGTGACAAACATCTTTTGGGAGCATGCCATGTTGGGGATGATCAATTTGGAAATTTGAAAAAGGGATGATCAACGAATAAGTAGCTTCTCTTGACTTCTTTTGGCAGTGAACACTGAACAAATCTTAATTTTGAAAAGGCAGCATACACGAACATTTTTTTAATCTCCCCTAGAGAAAAACTACTTGTCCGGGAGGGGGTTAAAAAATATAAAAAAAGTTTTTTTCTAGACATAATAATGTGTGATTGTTAGAATGTTTAACTCTCTAGCTATACAGGTGCAGCCTGTTCGCTTGATACATACATAGCCAGCCAGACAAACAGACAGACAGCCAGCTTGAAAACTGACAGAAACCTATGTTGATATTTTTTGCGACAGTTTTGGTTGACGGTTTCCAATATGCAGGGGCCTCTTAGAGGAATTTTCGAAGGCGGTGCAAAGCGAATCATCCAAATATACAATTTGTACAAACATTGTAAGCCATTCGGCATCCTATACTATGCTCGCTCGCCGGTAAACGATAAAGTCAACTTATTTTGTTTATGGACATATCGTATCGACTTAAAAAGTTTTGATACACAGCTCTACCCACTCCCCGGAAAAACAAATTTCAGGTGCCCTTTATACCTCAGAGTCCCGGTGTTATGCACCGGTTGCAACCTCTTCTCAGAGGCCCTGGTTTAATGTTCGTCAACGCTGATGTGTAATTGACGAAGTTAAGGATATCAAAGATGCTACCTAACAATATAGAGATAACGTGTACAAATAGAGTGAAACGCTTATTGTTAAATGCCACCCTCTGTGAAACAGTCATCGAGAAAGTTTCGGACGGAATTCAGAAGGGGGGGGGGTTGACATTATATTTTATAAAAAATTTAGATTACTCTCACATCTACTTATATGATACGCTACATGCATGTATTTCTGTCTCTGTCATTCGTCAATGGAAATGACTCTTCAATGCAATCTGCTCTTTTCAAACACGTTCAACATCTGGGTTTGTTCTGTTTAACTATAAACAAAATGATTGAGAGCGACATATGTTCGATATTCTGTACCTACAATGCCATTACAAAATTATTTGAATACCACCGACATTTTTTCATAGCCCTACGTAAATCCTTTTCTTATATGATTAAATTATATAAGTAGTGTTCGTCTCTTGCAAAATGATGATTTGCTAGATACTCTGCCAGAAAGCTGCTCTGCATTATGCAGTTAGTCCGATCAACGGCAGACAGACGAGGGTGGCTTGCCCCAGATGACACCATTATAGGGGTTGACACCAAGAGGACGATCTAAAGTATTTTTAAAATCCCCAAAATTTCTCTATGAACTTTGGTGAAATATTGTGAGAGGGTAGGAAAAGTTGGTTGAATTTTGGAGCGGATCCAGAACTTTTTTTTTGACTGAGGAATATTCCCATTTTTTCATACACTTTTACGTACGCTAATGATTGTCCACACTATATCTCTTAACGTTCTCAAGGAATTATGATGGACATTTATGGAAGAATTAACAATAGGCTCCTGAAGAAGTTATTGAATTTCAAATGAAAACATTGTCATGGTATCCATGCTTATTTTCTTTATTTCATTTCTCAAAGACAAAACCGAAAGAATGATAACCAAAGATGAATAGAATTGAAAGTAAATGTAAGTTCATGCCTTCACATGGAATAACATTGGATAATCATGATGAATTTGTTCAAAGACAAACAACATACAGTACAGAGTAGAAAAGAATCACCAAAAATTCTAGAAATTCTGGGAGAAGAGGTGGATCTGGAAGTGGGTTGACACCAACCATAGACATTCCACTGATCCCAATCCCAATTAGTGTCCAACCACTGGAAACATCTACACAAGTACCTCACTATCGGTGCTTTGTAAATAAAAAATCTATGTCCTACTGAACTAGTTTTAATAAAGCATTTGTTTCATTGTAATGTTTTTTTCTTAATTGTTCCAACCCAATGCTCTATGGATGTAGCTAAACAATAAAATCTTTGTTTCTGCTGAAATGAACCAAACCGAACACAAAAGCTAATTTGTGGAGTTCAGAATGACGACTGAAATGACTTTCAATGACACGTGAAACCAGTATGCATGACTTTTCACTACCACATGTGTCTATTCTATGGAACCTGAACACAAATCAAGTGTACGCTTAAAAAAACAGTTCTTTGTCGGCTTTTGAAAGTCCGTTGTTGGACAAAGGTCTTTCCTAAGGTTGTGACGCACAGGGAGTAGTGGAGCTTACCCATTGCTGGACAATTACGTGTTTGCAATAGGGTGGAGATTGATACATGCCTTTCCCAGAGGCATTAGTGAGAAGAGGGAATAAACTGTCTCAGTCAGGGTTTGAAATCAACTAGTCGATCTCATTCTCCACGCCCTTAACCACTTACCACCCCACATATCCCTCAAAGGAGCGGTTTCAAACCGGGGTTCATGGTCCGCTAAGGGTCCGTCAAATAATGGTCCGGGGTCTGCGGCAGTGTTCCCTCTGAAGCTAGCATTGCGAATCTTGTGATAGAGACAACCCACCGTACAACAATCGAAAAGCATCGAATAAATATAAAACCATTTTAAATGAATATGATTTTTAAAGGTCCAAAAGGTTCTTTGTTGTTGTTGTTCATTAATTAGTGTAAAAACTGAATGCTGGAAAATAGAGCTCAACCAGAGTATTCTCTTCATTGACAGGGTCCTTGAGTTTTCAAAGTTACAAAACTATTGACATGAATGAATTAAAATTCGTTCTCATAAAAGACGATGACGAAAGTTAAAAGAGCATCAATGAATATCCACCAGTAAAGACTTGCTGTGTATGAGACAAAATACATGAAAAGACTAGCTGAGTCTATTTTATAGCCTTCCACGGAATTTCTTTGAAATTCATAGAGAATCCCAGTTAAGCCCCCAATATAGGTTTTGTATCTCATCTTAGACACGCAGATCTCTTCTGCATACTCTCCTATTAGGTTAACCGAAGTTGATCGTTTTTTGTTTTTTTTTTTCTCAAAAACCTATTCTCTGATTTTGGAGGACTCCTTCTATACAATTTCTCAACTATGAACTGATTTTCATCTTTATGCGAATTTGTTCAAGGTCTCCTCTCAATTCTACTCGGTTGCTTTGAATTATTCAATTTCAGCGGTGTATTCCATTACATAATAATGTGTTAATATATTGAAATATATTCAAAAATCAAAATGGTTAGACTAGAATTACATTAAGTGATAGGTTTTATGTGAGAATGTCTGTGTTTGTGTAAATGGTGCGTTTTTTGGAAATTAACCAGCTTTACTTCAATACGACATAAATTTATATAAAGAAGTGTGCGATTTTTCTTATGTTAGTTTCTTTGTGTCTCTGTCCTTAATACATAATAGAAGTTAAATGAAAATTTATATCTTGTGGATGAAAATATTTCTCACCCACCATTGGAAACAATTGACTCTTCCACTTGAACGAGTGGGATCACTTTTAAATAAAACCTCAGATGAAATTGATGAAATGTAACCATTTATTTACGCTTTTAACTGCTTTTAAGTAGTGAAAGATTGTGAAGAAATCTGAAGGAGCCACTCCCCAGAAACATGGGCAGATATTTTTCCAAATGTATCACAGACTCCAGTATTGATACATATAATACGCCAAGTGTATGTCTTCATTTTATCTCTGTAACAACTCAAGGGAAATAACCTATTTTACCTTGGATGATTTTACCGATATTTCGTTATTTGTAAGAAAAACATGTTTATACACAATAATATTTGAATTCTGTACCAATTTCTCTATTGATTTAGCTTTACACCTTCTCTTTATATTCTATACTTTTACGCAATCGTAATAGATGATTACTTGAGTATTTCCTTATTTTTTTGTTTGCAATATATATATATATATATTTGTTTGTTTGCACAATATATATATATATATATATATATATATATATATATATATATATATATATATATAGATAGATAGATAGATAGATAGATAGATAGATATTTGTTTGTTTGCACAGTTTATATATATATATATATACACACACACACACACACATATATATATATATATATATATATATATATATATATATATATATATATGCGTTGAATGAACAAAAATCAAAATTTAGAAATAAGCAGTTAGATAGATATAGTCTGATCTTCTTTAAAAAGAATCTCAAAGAAATTCCAATACATATGCGGATATTCTTCCCCGGAAACTATCTGATAATCTCATGAATCATTCATGTTTTCAGGAATTAATATTTTCACACATAAAGCTCCCTGATTTGCTCTAATTCTTCAGAGATTTTTCCTTACGCTTTTCCTCTTCATTCTGCTTTCATTTCCTAATTAATGAATCACTTTTTTTCCAGGCAATGACCTTGCAGTTTGAAAGCCAAAAGAAAGATCTGGAGAAATCCATGACCCTAAAACGCGAGCGGAAGAAACAGTCGATGACAATGCGACTGCGCGAGATTGAACAGGAGAGGACTTCCACCATGGTTCAGCGTCAGAGCGTGCAGATGCTAAAGCTTGTATCGGATATGAGAGACGAATTGAGGGTGGAACTCAAGAAGGAATTGCTTCAAGAAAAACAAGTGGAGGAGGAAGACAACATCGAGGACGGAGTCAAGGATCATAACTCAGACGTACGCATAACAAACTCTCTTTTCTTTCAAGGCTGAATTTTGTTAGACGGTATTTAATAATCATTATGTCTGATGTGGTCGGACGTTGTGAACGAATAGCCGAGGGAAATAGTCCGACCACACCATACACAATGATCAGGGTTGGCAACTTTTGGAAATGAAAATATAGGACTGGGAAGGAAAGTCATAAATTTAGAGAAAAAAATATCACATTTTATCGCAAAATTAAATTAGTAGAATTGAAAAGTGCAAGATTTTCACCGCATCAACCAAAAGAACCAGTTTGCATGGAAAGAAACAGATCTGGTACGAAAGTACCAAATTGGGTAGCCTTATCTGCTAGTGTTAAAGCACTGTATAAAGAATTCGTATTGCCTTAATCTTGGTTATTATTTCTCTCTTCTATTTCCCAAATCCACCAAATAAAGGATTAAATGATCATCATTCAGTACAGTAACATAAGCCAGTTGTTTTTTGCTCTGATTGTGTGCAATTTTTGTAACTGTACGGCAAAGTTGGGGGTGGTCTGCAACCTGAACCCTGCGAAAATTTTATCTATCTATTTTCGGATTGTATATCTACAAGTCAATATAGGACAAAGTATTAGAATAGAGGATATTCACGAGTTTATATAAGATATAAAACAATACACTGAAATATAGTATTGTCCTATTAAATATAGGACAGTTGGATACTCTAATTATGACCCTTTCGCTTCATTAACAGAGAAACCTCGATTATCCAAAAAAAACAATTTTGTTCGGATAACTGATCCAAGAAGGAAGCCAAAATGAACACAATTACGGGAATTCGAAAAGTTGTTCGGATAATTCGAAACTGGATAATTGATGTTCGGATAATCAAAGGTTTTTCTGTATATACTTTGTGAAAATAACAATTATTGCTTAACCACGTCTAGGTATTGAATACTAGCATTCGTATGTCATATAAATAAACGCGTACATACAAATATATAACTCGCCTATGCACTAATACGTGCATGCATCGCAATGTATATGTCTGCTGAATACGACGGACAAAGAACATTCTGTTAATTCTTTTATTAATTTTCTCTTGTTTCCGCATAAGAAAATATATGCTTGGATTAATTGAGTATAATTTTGTCCCAAGAACAGAGAGGACTTTACTCTGTGTTTTGCATATCTGAACGCTCTCCAGAAGTGATATTATTACACAAAACAGGGAGGAGCTGAAAAATTCGTTTTTTAATGATATTTCAAAAGCTTCGAAAATTATCCTATCAGATTCATTGAAGTATTTTCCTAAAACTTGAAAACGAAACCCGGCTAATGAATTGATACATACAAGTAGTCTCCATTTAGTATTTTATAAAAAACAGAATTCGTTAACGTATGAATTTATCATTATTTAGGAAATATAATGCTGTTTTACTTTTGTTTTTTGAAAAGGGCACTTTTATCTCTATGTGACAAATTTACTGTTGGTATAATATTATAGCTATTGAAATAATTCTATTTTATAAAACCTAACAATTATCGATTAAAATATTATGATTAAGATAGATTGCTTTTTTAAAATTCTAATATATTTGATAATTATTGCGATATAATTATGTATTTTATGACACAAAGTTGATACTTACTATAAGGAAACATTGACAAAACATTACAATTCACAACCCACTGCCAACAGAAAATCAACATGGAAAATTGAACGCTCAGCTGTCTTCGTCACACCTTCAAATACATAGAAACAGAGATATTAAAAATGTTGTATAAAGCACTCGTCAGATCGCAATTGGAATTTAACTCCTGTGGGTGGTCGGCCCAACACAAATTCAAAAAAGACTCAACAGAAAGAGTGCGTAGAAGATCCACTAAGATGATATCCAGCGTCAAACACTTGTCATATTCAGAAAGGGTAAAAGTGCTCTTTTTGGTGACACAATCCGACAGAACCCTTGCTGATTCTCTCTCTCTCTCTCTCTCTCTCTCTCTCTCTCTCTCTATATATATATATATATATATATATATATATATATATATATATATATATACATATAAAGAAATGGATGTATATGATCCGACAGAATGATTATAAATTGCTTTACATTATATAGAAACTCTCATTCGAAATTATCTCATCATTACACGGTCGATGTATCACTTGGCCTACACAACGTAAATAGAATAAAACACACACACACACACACACACATGCACACACACACACACACATGCACACACGCACACGCATATATATATATATAGAGAGATAGATAGATAGATAGATGGATAGATAAATAGATAAATAGAGAACTAAACACCATCGACCAAGACTGTAAGTGTACTATCTATCTAGATAAAATCATACAACTGCCACCCCTAAGCAGTGCAACTAGAGGATAAAGAAAGAAGCTACAAATCAAAATAGACACAGGAGTTAGAAAACCCTTTTTCTCAGCCAGACCCCCTCCTGCATGGAACAAACTATGAGAAGCCGTTGTTTCTTCTCCAAATATGAACATATTCTGTACATATCTCAGAAAAGATCCCGGACATCGAATGTTCGAATGCGAAATTTCGAACTAAATAATGAACAGTCGGACTCCATAGGTTGACTTCACTAATGTCATTTCAACCATTTCATTATTAATTTTATACACATCACATTGTTGATTAATCAATATATGATTGTTATTTTGGATTTAACTCTTACTCATCGCAAAAAAAACGGAAAACATCGAAAATTGAGTAAAAAAAACATCAATAAACCCGTCAGAATAAAGCCCTCCCCCCCTCCAAGCCAAAAAGTTTGTTTCTTCAAAAATAGGATAAACCCTTTTTAAAAAAAGGGTCTTGTAGAGTTCTGATGCCAATGTTCAAGTCTGTCGACAAAATGTTATGGCCAGGAAAACATATAAGCAATAAGCAAATATGCAAAACTTACAGACAAAAACTAATCGACCGATTTAGCACAGGTTCATATAGTAAATATAATCCTCCGCTACGACACCTATTTTGAGAGAGGCGTCTAAAAAATTTTGCTCTTGTTTTTCTCTCATAAATTATCTTATTTCTTGTTATTTGAGCACCGTTTTTATCATCGTATTGAAAAGGTGTTAAACATGAAGGTCAAGGTAGTGGCAATAATTGTAGGCGCACTCGGAGCTTTTCCAAAATCATTGAAAACAACAATGAGTGAGTAGGGGATGTGGGGATTAGATTTTTTTTTAAAAGCATTACTTTCAGCTTCCGGACAAAACTGATCACCATTTCTTGCTCATATGTAAAAATAAGAAATCTATTACGAGTACCTAAGTATTGGTGTTTGTGTCGGCACGTTCACTCTGGTTACCAGGCCGTCAGATATGAAGCAAGAGAGGAAAATAAGTTTAGTACCGAGAAACCATCGTGGCACCTTCGATTTCTTTCATTATTCTCTCGTCTTTAAAGACTGTAAAAAAGTTCGATTAGTCCTTCCCTCTCCCGGGCAGCCTCTCGTTGATCAATATCTTTCTTCTCATCAATATAACAAAAACGGAAGAAAAAAAAACTAATCATCGACTGGGACCAATGCCAGTAAATAGTCTGAAATAATTATTTTTGCCCAGCCAGGCGCGTTGCTGAGGTGTAGCTGAGTAGGAGGAAAGAGGTCGGGCGGGGTTATTTGAAAATGCCCCACCCCCAGGCCTTTAACTGAGCGGGGCTGAAAGCCTTATAAATAGTAGTTCACATACTACTTTTCTACTGATAAATCTCACAAAATGGTTGAACGGAGCCCTTGAAGGTTCAGCCCTATCTTCTGCTTTATTGCTATTTCCACTTCCTATATATATATATATATATATATATATATATATATATGTGCGTGTGTGTGTGTGTGTGTATGTGCATGTACATCTGTGTGCATGTGTACAAAAATACACTCATATTAATGTATTCGTGCTTTCATACGCGTGTCTTTACATATACTAATACTCTCAAGAGACTTTCGACAAAAAGCGACCCATGTCGATGAATGCATCCGAAACTTGAAGTCTATTAATTGTACCGTAATAATCTTTATGATATAAATAGAAAAAATATTATACAAAAATTATCAACTAAAGATTATTTTTCTGGATAATATAAAACCGGATATAATGGGGTTTGAAAATTTGCTTACGCACTCGAACCGATGAGTTAGTAGAATTTGCAATGAGAAATTGTTGCTCAATTTGCACTGACATTTTTAGGTTCAACAAAAAATATGCTAATGGGACAATTTTATTGAAAATGTTCGGGGTGTGTTCAATTTTCGGTGAATTTTCTCACGAGAAGGGTATTCAGTGAGAAAATCTTACGGAAGTATAATATTTCAAGTGATCGCCCCCCCTACCATTTCAATTTGAAAATCTCGCGTGGATCTGCAACAATATTTACACTTCTATAAAGGAAATTCCCAAGAGAAATTAAATCCGTTGGAATTATCCAATCATGCTCCCTTTTATTTCAAAAAGGCTGCGAATCGGAAAATAAGTAATGAAAAGAAAACTAAAAAATCATTTTCTGTTTAGAAAATTTTCTATTTGTTTTTTCATTTGAATCTTTAAAACAAAATTGTTCAATTACCTACAATACATTTTGTCAGTTACGGTAGCACGTAATTCAGAAATGTGATTTTCCTTCCCTGGCATTTATCAGATGATGTTGAAGGAATTAGATGAGCTGTTGACATTTCCTGTAATCCATCAAGAATCTTTGAACCCCCCCCCCAAAAAAAAAACAAACAGTGGATATGGCTCGGGAAAGGGTTGTGATAAAACTCTATTACTCGACGCTCGAACCTTTTTCACCTGTAAATGACATCGCTGGTAAATAAATCTATTTTCCTCCAATTTTCTTGGGAAAGCATGCAAGTTGAGTCAAACAATAATTGAATTGACTAATTTCCTTCGAATAAAAATTTCTCTGAGGTCAGTTCAATTTTTGACAGAATTTTAAAACTCGACTACATTTTTTCTGGTGACAATTCCATCTATCATGGTGGAATCGATTAAGGTTTAATAAAAAACATGGACATGGCATTAATCTACGCTATAATCCTCTGTGAGTACGCAAAAGTTGTTTTTTTTCGACGACTAATTCTATAATTTCTCGCAATTTTATTGGCTGATAATGGCTAATAATAGCACGAAATATTGAATTTTTCGAGCTACCAAAACTAAAAACGTGCTAAAATCAGCGCAAAGGGCTCTAGAATTTGCAACACCAAAACTGATTTCCCTATGCGTATTGCTCTAAAATGTTCCTAAACTACTTCCATGGTTTAATTCCCTGAAAAGTATTTCCGGCAATGCCGAAGTCACATGACTCGATGAATATAGACTGGATCAATAAAAGATGTTGATTTCTTTCGAATGCCTCTGAGTTCTATTTCGAACCTCTTCTCTGTTTTCCCATTTCGCCCTTGGAATTAGAAACCGCCAACTAAAGCTGTCAACGTATGTTTCTTTAATTGAGTCTGCCTGGTCGGCTATCAATCTATCTATCTATCTATCTATCAGAAACTCTTGCCCCAGAAATGGCCTGCCCGTTTATTTGAGGTACGGATCTATCTATGTGTTGTACGTGAAAGCCGCGTCAATAGAGCTACATGATTTGAAATTCAAACAATTATTCCTTATTTTGTCTAAGAAAAAATCCATTATTTCCTACCCTTCTTTCCGCCTACTTCAATTATAATGCAAGTTTACGCTAAATTGGTCCCTTAGTTTGTGTTCAGTAGCGTTCACGTTTGTTTCTTGGTTATTCGGATTTTTTGTGATCACTGGCCGACAAAAAGCTGGAGAAGTCACCCATTCATCGATCAACCCTTTGCCATTTTAAATTGATCACCCCATCAAGGCATGCTGCCTAAAAACGTTGGTCACGTGATGGTTTCTTTTTTGATGGTTCCTCCCTCTTTTACTTTGCTTTTCACACCTTCCAACTGTCTGTGTCCACTCTACTATTCTAAGCATTTATATATATATAGGTCTGGTTAGTCACTCAGTAGAAGCCGTTATGTGAGAAACGTCGTGCAGGAGCATGTTGTGTTGGGGGTGATCGATTGTAAAATTGGAAAAAGGAGGTGATCAGTGTATGAGTTACTTTTCTCGCGTTTTGTTGGATAGTGATCACAAAAAGTGTCAATTATGAAAAATGATGAACACAAACTAATGGATCTATTTAGCATAAACCTACATTGTAAGCAGAACCTTCCCACTGTAAAAACTTATGGCAATGTATTTTTTTTGAAAACAAATGAAGTA
This sequence comes from Thysanoteuthis rhombus, assembly GCA_963457665.1. NCBI lineage: Eukaryota > Metazoa > Mollusca > Cephalopoda > Oegopsida > Thysanoteuthidae > Thysanoteuthis > Thysanoteuthis major. Next base: position 50,335,758 of record OY735213.1, read on the forward strand.
TTTTCCTGGACATTATAAAGAGTGAATGCTGAAATTTTCAGTTCTCTAACCCCTTTTGAAACAGCCTGTAGACATGATACATGAAACGAAAGTAGCAAATACAATAGAAAAACCTGGAATAGAACCTACAATAGAATTAACCTATGAAAAAGGAGACAACAAAACCTTATCATTTCTAGATATATTCCTACATATAACAGAAACCAATTTAGAATAAAGAGTTTACCTCAAATCAAAATGATTACACATACATACATAACCAGCCAGACCAACTCAAAAATTGAAAAACCTATTTTGACACTTTTTGTTGACTGTTTCTAACATGTAAAATACCCATTGCTTCGCTAAAGGTATATCTAAGAGCGGAAATCAAAAGCACATTTAAGTTATAATCATTTATTTGTAAATCATTTTCAATCAGAATATAAGTATGAGTTGAGTTTGACCATGCAGCAGTCCGGCTTGTTTATGTTCTGTATTTATTGTTCCAATTCTTCAGGTCGGGAACACAAATGGAACAGACGCCTTACTCAGCGATGTGGACAATTTGCGAATCGAAGAAGTCATTCACCATTTTGCTTCAGTTCCGATTTCTTCAGAAATGCCCGCCATTCATCCACCCAGTTGCAGAAAGCGGGAACTATACACGGATGCATCCGTCTTCCATGATATAGATGAGCATGTCATAAAGGTGAGTCTTTCCGCTATGCACCAGGTCTGTCTGAGGAGTATCCACCCAATCTAGTTCCTCAGTTCCATTTAAAGTACACCCCCGGGACCTCTAGCACTTGCCCCCGATTCTTGAACGGTTTGCAAAGTCCTAATTTCAGTGATGCTATCAGTTGCCTCGTCACATTCTCCTTAATTTTGTTCACTGTCTGGAATCTCTGTGAGGGAAGAAAGAAGTTGTAGGGATCCAAGTCTGGACTTTAAAAGGGGTGAGGACTGACAGACCTCTGAGATGCAATGTTTTGCCAAAGAAAAATATTTGTTTGATGTCAAGAATAACTTGCTTTATCTCCATGAATGCAGCAGTCAAACAGTATACAATTTCACTCAATTAGGTCTCTCTAGCGACTGAGAAATCCCACGGGAGAGCGCTTGTTCACTCATGTCTGATTGGTTCTCAAGGCAACGTAACCAATGCTCAAGATATTCAAAATGGACGGATACTTTCAAGACATACTTTGTATTTGACAAGGCAACAGGAGTGTGAAGGTGTAAAGAGTTTTAAATAGATAAAAGTCTGTTTCTCGAATGTAAATGTCCAAATATATTTATTGAATAAGTTGCCTAGTCATGTTAAAATAGGAATAGTGTACTGAGTTTTAAAAATAATTTAGATAAGTTTAGAAATTATGGAGAGAGCTATGAGCTTACAAGAACATATTTTGAATCTGTCTGATGAGATTTTAATGAGAGAGTGATCCGTTAATTATGTTAAATTGTAGATGTTATTTATATTTATGTAATTTTAAGTATGTTTTTATGAATTTCATATTTGTTTTCAAGTTGATATGTAAATACTGTGTATTATTGAAGATGCCCCAAAAGCCTTGATAAAACAATTGATAAATGAATGAATGAAAGGCCATTATTATAATAAATTTGATTTATCGGTTCAGATGTAGCAGTAAAATTGTCTATTCGACAAGAATGGTTATCTCTACTTTTTTTGTAAAATAAGTACGATTCATTTGTGGGTTGGATTCACAGCAAAGAAAAATAACAGGTGGTACAAAAAGTTAGCCGGTCAATGCCCAAGGGATATCCAACGCAGTAGGAGAAGACCTCACATAAGATGGAGAGATATGATAGAAAAGTTAGAAAGTCCATGGCACGGATGGAGCAGTGAAAGGCTTTTGTCCAGCAGTGAAGAGTAAATATGTAAAAGAAATGATCTAAAATTAATTTAGAAAAAAGTAATTTTTACTAAAAATTATCTAAATTAAATTGAATTGGGCATTGTTGTCCAAAATGACAAAAGAGGAAAAATAAGTTTATACATGACACTTAGTGGTATACTCATGCAAAATTTCAAAGTTTTATAAAAAAAAAAAAATATGAGCAGGAGTACCTGAACACACAGATGAGCAGAGAGAGAGGGGGAGAGAGAGAGAGAGAGAGAGGAATCTGTAAATTACTTGGCTGATTGGTCGGACCGGCCATTTGTATAGCTACAGTGATTTGATAAGAATGCAAAAAATGTATTGAATTTTGCTTGTAAATCTCCAATTGTTACATCTCTGGTATATTGTGCCGGGTTTTTCTATTTATTATACATTGTTTGATGTATTGGAACGGTTCGTGGATGACAAGCGATCTTCCTAGTGACAGTTTGTTGGAATATATGCAATCCCAACTTTTGACATTGTGGTTGAGAGGTCGCACTTTATTCGGGTGTAGAATACTGAGTGAATGAAAGGTCAAACAAGGGATGATATTTCCTCATTCCAAATCGTCTAACTACTCTGACCACATTGAAAGGTGATGCTGCGAAACCGGGATAGAATCTCCGTTTTTCATGCTTGCTGGTCATTTTACATGGATTTCAGTGGTCAAACCTCTTAACAAGAGATTAAGTCATGTGACTGAATTGTGTGCCATGCTTACTTTTGACCACGTCTAAGACTGGCATGTCTTTTTGAACAGACTGCTATGGCCTTCCATGATCAAGCTGCGCCACTGAATACTATGCAATTGATAAATCTAACTATGTTTTTACCTACCTACCTAACTTATCTATATCCATAATTGGTAAATCATTTGCATTTGTATCTGTAATTTTGCGTTGGGTGTTATATCCATTGTATTTTTTTATTTCTCCGATTTGTCTAATGACATAGGCTTCTATCACAATGTTTCAGTCGCTGTACTCCACGACCTCCTACACGTGCCTGTTGCGTTTTATAATAACGAACCTTGTCCTTGGAGGGTGGGTAATCCCCATCCACTACACATCGAATATTGTGTCTATGCCTGTGAACTTCTGAAACAGACTCTCCTGTCACTCATGACAAATCATTTAATGTTTCTCAGTGGATAACTGCTTCCTGATCTTACTGGTCTTACTTTCAGAGGGTTGGTTTTTCTCACCCTTGTATTTTTTGCCGCAACTGCATGGAATGTTTTATACACATACCAAGCTATGGCATTAATAGCATGTGGGAAGCACTAGCAAGAAGAAAAATAGAACGAATGATGAATTTAAGGTTCTAAAAACATTACACAAAATGAGAGCCGATGAAATTCACCTAGTTCACTTGAAGATCACTGGTTTAATGCATAAGTCAGTTGAGGTCAGTTCTGGAAGTGTGCACTCACACTCACAGGATGTGACGTGTATGATAGATGAGGTGCATGTTCCCTCAGAACAACGTTCGACATTCTGAGGTTCAGCAGACATCTGACAAGGTTTTATAATAAACAAGAAGTGCGCCTGAGACAGAAAAATATTATTAAAATCATTATATCTGATTCTCTAAATAAACTGCAGTTTCAAACTAGTATTCGGGAGTAGAGAGTCCCTATAAGGAACCTTTGTAAGCCAAAATAACATGAAGTGAAGGAGCAACTACCATTAATTTAAAAAGATATATATTTGAAGGAAAAATTGAAAGTTCTGAGCCCCAAGAAATGCTGATGATCTTATGTCAAGTCGAGTCATCACAAGTTTTGATGATAGGAGCCTGGGGTGTGATAAAGGGGCAATAGGGTGCCAGTTGTGGGTAAAACAGCCCGCTATGGGGGATACTTCTGTAGGCTCTTCTTATTTTAGATCAATTTAATGTTTATTTTTTTTAATATAAAATAACTATTTTTCAGAAATTTGTGACATAGTTTTAAAAAATGATTTTTCTCCTCTGAAATACGTAATTTACCTGTTTTATATTTATGCTTTTAATCTGTTTGTGCAGCATTGTTTATTATCATTTAAAAGGGGGAAATCCCATATAAAAGTATCCTGGGTTCGACTAAATTGTTTTATTCTTTTGAAAATACCCATTGCTTCCTTCAACAAAAATATGAATGAAATTTCATTATGTCCCTTGTCTTGAACAAATACAACGATCCAACATTAAAGGCCATCATTCAACCATAATTTGATGGATCAAATGTAGAATCCAGACTGCAAAATTGATCAAAGTAAACATCACAGATTGTCAAATCACACTGTAATCAGAATTTAAGCCCAAGTAGAGTCCAAAATCTTAACATTTTGAGCTTGTTATTTGCCTCTGACTCTTGGCATAAATTCAAATCTCACAAAGGCGAGTTTGTTCTTTTTTTAAAATAATTTTGAAATTTACCTATAGATAGCTCTAAAGAGGTTTATTGATAATCTGGTATTTTTCCTTAACAGTTTGTTTATCTTCATAAATGTACATCTTCCAATGAATATTCCTCTATGGAAATTGAAAGATGAGTTCGTGTCACCATTGAACTGAATGAGTAAGAACAGTTCTATTTTATAAACACTAAAACAAAACAAGGGTTCTTGTTATACTATTTCTTCACGATAATATTTTATGTAGTTAAAGGGGTCTGAATTCTACATTTCATCCTTGTTTTGATTTTTGATTACTGTGTAAACTGGACATTAGCGCTTTTAACTTGAATCAATTTCGAGGTCCACCTTCTACATTTGAACCAAGTTGATTCAAGGTCCGGATTCTACATTTGAACAACGTTGATTTATATTTCATCATTTTCATGTGATTTTTCTACATCAAAGGTGGCAGAAACTGACCAAGGCTCCTACACCGAATTGATTCGTCAACTCACCGAGTCATGTATGGGTGATTTAGAAAAAGCAAGGTAAATGTTCAATAACCAATAAAAATTATACTGTTATCCCTTGCCATTCATGTGTTTTTCATTGGTCGTTTCGATAATTTGCAGTTCAATTTTGAGTAATTTAATCAGAATATTTTTGGAAGTCTTGCAATATTCCACAGGAAACCGTACCATAGAAAATACGCTGTACTGCATAAACAGAAAGAAAAAAGGTTTAGGGAATTATTAGATCATACATATTTATAATTTAGTAACTATCACGGACTTTCGAGAAAAAGTGACGTGTGTCGTTAAAAAAAATAGATCTTGTAATGTATTGATTTTATCATAATAATCTTTATGTCATTAAGAAGGGTTGAAGAAAACTATCACTTAAAAATTATTCATTTAGACAATAAAATCACAGCGATTATTGTGGTTGAAAACTTGTTAACACTTTCGAATCGGTTAGTCGAGTGGTATTTTAGAAACTAAAAATCTCTTGCCAATTCACTTGTACTGTAGTTTTAAAATTATGGTTTTCACTTATTAATGTATATATTTCCTTACTACACGCTTTACTGTATCAATTTATTCATTCGTACATTTACAATTTCTGAATGATAATGTGTTAGTTTATCAAAAGATTAGTAGTATGAATTTTTATGGCTTCTGCGGACCGAAAGTATTTTGGGGGTGGAAGGGATCGATAAAGGGTTTTCTCAGACATAGTGCATTCTTGTTCCCTTGGCACCCCTGATCCTCTAAATCAATGAAATTCCCATTTTATAGTGATTGATGACAACTCTGTTCTATCTTATGAATCGAAACTTTTATCTTGCAATTGATTACTAGCAATGAATTATCTTGCAATGGGAAAGGGCTTTTATCTTGCAATTAATAACTATTACTCTTCAACAATTGTCGCAGTTAATGAGTTACCATCAAATTGATACATGCAAATGACACAAGGACACAGGTTTGGGCACCAGTGAAGATCGGGTTTACTTATCAATATTCAGTGAGATTAGCTATTAACAATGGTAGGCGTATGTTTGGTGTCACCCACGACAGAAACTCATGGTATCACACCCATCCAGAACTTGCCCTCTTCTCAAGATACCTAGAATGTTGGTGATCTTTTTTGTTGCTCCAATCACTTCCTTTGTGGCATATACAAAAAATATATGAGAGCAAAACAGACGTATGCTTCATCAGAAAAAAGAATAGCCAAGAAACTTAATGAAATATTTTGGCGTCACACCTTCTGATGGCATCACCTGGTCCACCACCACCCACCCTCTACCCACTTCTTTGTCCGCCACTAGCTGCTCACCATTGCTTCACAACGAGATACCCTGGTGTTTTTTGTTATTTTTGTTTTACTAATCTTTGCCAAGGTAGACACAAGGTCACTATAAAGGGATACCTTGTAAGGATAGAGCTCACTACAGCAGTAATTGATTGTGATATTGGCTTGTTAACCGTAGCCTTGCTGCGAGATGTCACAATAAGTCAAAGAATAACTTGGTCTGACACAAAGTCACGGTTGAGGCATGCCTAGTGAGAAAGGGACATTACAGTAGTAATAATCATACAATATCAATTTATTGGCCATTCAAGTAATAAAGTCTGGCTCAAAGTCGAAGGTATTGGACACCCTGTGAGAATAGGGCTCACAACACAGTAATTGTTGGTGAGACACATTTGTTAACCACTGTTTCACAGCGGATCAACCAAATAGCCTTTTCTGGAACAACGTCAACGTAATATTTTTTTATTCATTTCATTCCAAGCGATAGAACAGGTTTACAGTCGACTGTGCGGCTGCTGAGCTCGAAGAAATGTCCCTGCTAAGATTGAAAACTTTACACTTTTATGACGTCATAAAAACGTCCATTGAAGAACAATGGGAAGATGAAAAAAAGACTTGAAATTTGCACAAGAATCATCATAAAAATCTTTCTATGGGCATCTCCTTAAACAATTTACATTAGACATACGTTTTAAACAGAGATCACAAGACAGTACAGTATATTAGAGGGCTGACAATGTATAAGATACAGGAGTCTGGGATATTATAGAATCCATAAGAAAACTTGAATGGCAATGGGCTGGTCATGTCGTGAGAATATCAGACAAGCAATGGACATCACGACTCACAACCTGGATCCCCAGAGATGATATGCGAAACCGGGGCCAACAATATATAAGATAACATGACAAACTACACATATTCAGAAAGTACTGCATTCGTGACGCCCACGATAGAGAAGTCTAGCGAATCTTGGGGAAGAACTATGTCCAACAACGGACGCTAAAAGGCTGCTGCTGCTGCAGCTGGTGATGATCATGATCATGATCATGATCATGAAGTATTGTTATATGAGTCATAAAAGTGTACGAAACTTGATAAAAATTACAGGTTTGTCAGTACAGAAGAACGTTTACCAGGCACATTTTACTCATTTATTTTTCCTAAATTCTTCCATATATTTTAGATGATGAAATTCGCCTATCAATCTATTTCCATCCCAGATGCTATAAAGTTATTTTAAAAACCATTTATGCTTTTACTATTCATCTCTCTTAGAATTCTTAAGGAGAAAAAAATCAATTTGTTTTTACGACATTGCTTTTGCAATAGACCTAGCTTGTAAATTTCCTGTCCTATCTGACTTATCAAACATAAGAATTTTGTAATTACACCCGGTGAGTTTCGAATTCATCGCATTAGCGAATAGGTTTATAATACAGACTTTCTAATCATCACGCTACGGTAGGAGCCCTTTCCCAAACATTTAAAATACTAACGCCCCCCCCCGTTAAAAAGTGGGTGTTGGGGTCCAAGAGACCAAACCATGTTACGACCAAGCTGTGATAATCAGGGTTACCAATTTAGCTATTTTGGAGCTAGATCTAGCTATTTTAGATACAATATTTAGAGGTCCGTCATCTACCCGTGTCATATCGTGAACCACGCTATAACGAGCTATGTTATAACGGGGGATGTGTGCACAGGCCTACATTCATCATCATCATCATCATCATCAAGAGTAGCCTTTTAGCATCTGCTATTGGACATAAACTTTCCCCAAGTTCTGCCTGACCTCTCTATCATGAGCGTCGCGGAGCCAGTACTTTTGTGAACTTGTCTAGTTTGTCATATTTTCTGATATTTTTGCAACAAGACCAGCCCATTGCTATTCGAGTGTCCAAATGGTCTCTATGATATCTCTGATTTCTTTTTTTTTCTCTGATATACTTCGCCACCTTGTGATTTCCCCATGTTACATTGAGCACGATTCTCTCCTGTGCACGTTGCGTAGTGCTCAGTTTGAGTGTCAATCTTGTGGTTAGGATCCATGTTTCAAGCTGTCGGGAGGGTGTATTGGTTGTTTACCCTTCTCCGCAGGACTAATAGGATTTTTTTGTTCTTGACCTGCTATTTAACACCTGCCTTCATCTAATTTAACCCACACTGACCTTCCGAACATCGACCAAATAACACCAGAGTGGCAGGCAGTCTGGCTCGATCAGCTTTATTGACAACTCGCTCACTAAGTAACATTTCTTGTATTAGAAATCGCCAAAGAAAACTGCCATCGAAACTTCCAACATAGGTTTCTTCAGTTTTCAAATGATTCTAGTTGCCTAGCTGTCTGTCTATCTATGTATCTGTGTTTTTGATGGGGACTTCTATTTATAATGTAAGTTTATCCTAAATTGGTACCTAGCAGCGTCCCATGCTTGTTTTTTTCTTTAATTCAGATTGTTTCGATGATCATCGCCCAACAAAATACGATAGGAGTAACTTATTCTTGATGACCCGTTTTCCCATTTTATCTGATCACCCTAACATGATATGCTACAAGAAGACGTTGGTCACTAGACACTTCCTATTGAGTGACTGACCAGACTTATTTGTATGTCTCTGTGATCGAAAATGAAAATATGTTGATTTTTTTTTCAAGTGCTTTTTTCAATGGAAAAAAGATTTTCGCGTCTTTAAAAGTCTATAACTTCCAAGGTTTTGAGACGAGCATTAAGCTGGGTGAATACCCTACATAACTCAGGAATCATCACCACCAACATGAACATCAGACATGTTTTAAGAGGATTTCAGACAAGAGGATACTTAATCGATTTCTTCCCCAAGAAACGGAGTTCTCTTTCTTCAAGCAGATTATCTTGAATTTCAAAAAATCATTTGCAGTTGAGTGACGTGTAAATTGCTACAAACATGAAGGCAGGAGAGAGTCCTAACAAAAGGCTTGTCTTCATGCAAAAACTGGAAACCAGTTAGCATCTCAAATTCTTTACTAGAACAACAGCTGAAAAATCAACCTTTAGAGAAGACAGGTCTGGTTGGTCAATCAATAGAAACCGTACCTTGACCAATATGTTTCAAGATGTAACATCTTAAAACACCTAGAAACATCTCTCAGTAGCGTATTACGTTTTGTATCTTTGGTTTGCTCTATGCTGCAGATGCCCTAGAAAACGTAAAAATATTTTAGTGTCTGAAACAGTAGAAGCTCTATTGGAACCATATAAGGATGGTGGTCCCAATTGTGAATTTTCACACCCTTACTTGTTCGATGTTCCAAACAGCGTACAAATAATGCTCAATATATATATATATGTACATATATATATATATATATATATATATATATATATATATATATATATATATATATATATATATATATATATATATAAAATCTGGAAAATTCAGTTGAACGCGTTTCTAATGTTCAAAATTCATCTTGTCAAGATGTTTCTAGATTATCAAAAATGTTACTTTTTATAACTATGAATTAGATAAGAATAGGTCTGGTTAGTCACTAAATAGAAGCCGTCGCGTAACCAACGTCTTTTGATGGCATGCCCTGTTGAGTGTGATCAATGAAAAGAAAATATGGAGAAACCGGTGAAACAATGAATGAGTTACTCTTCTCAGATCATTGAAAAATTAAAAAAAGAGAAGTTTGAACGCTGCCGGACACAAACAAAGGGATCAATTTACCATAAACTCCAAATGTAAATTGACCCCCCCCCACGTCCAGCCCAACAAAAAAATGTATCTGAAGGGAAAATCTTAAAGGAACAAAAGTTGTTTCCAAACATGGGGAGTAAATATCTTAATTTTCAGCTTTCTAGTTCCATTGGTCTGTACACGTGATGTATCGATAGATAGATAGATAGATAGATAGATAGATAGATAGATATCCAGAATCACTAACTAACCTAAGAAACTTATGTTGAAACCTATGGTTGATATTGACTGTTTTGGTTGACGATTTCAAACAATTGGGCTCGTTTGGGAACAATGGCTTCCTTCACTAAGGCTGTTTGAGAAATTTGCAATAACGACTTACTTTCAGTTTCTAAATACAATTTACACTATTTTACGATAAGATTCCTTTCCTCCTCATTTTTCTCCCCCCGCTAAAGCGCTCCTATGGGTTCTCTCTTTCCCTTGGGGTTGCCCCTCTAAACATTCTGTGTCCAGATCAAGACATTTTAAGTTACATAAAGGTATTGAAAATTAGCGCCTAGACACTGCATACAAATCTAGTTGCTCATAGATAAAATCTACATTATCCTAAAAAAAAGAGTCGTGCTATCGTAGCCAAAATACTTCCATCGTTACCAATTTAGATATTTTATATATAAATTGAGATATTTTTGCTGCGTTTAGATATTAAAAAAAATGGTTTCAGGTATTAAACATCAGTTTAAGTATTTTTTATGGGACTCACGTATTTCTAGATTTTTTTTCGACAAAATTTCAACGTTTATGGATTTTCTTTTGTGAAATCTCGATATTCCCAAATATCTATCCAAAATCTCAATAAGAAAAGTAAGTTGAATTATGAACTTCGTATAAATATTCGATGAAATTGTTTATATTATTCTTTCGTATTGTAATATAACACGCAGTAAATCAATTTAAAAAGAATGTGCTTTTACATAATTTTAAAAGAATTTTCTCGAACAGATATTTTTCTGTTTGCCTTTACTCACCTATGCTCGTTTTTAGTAGCGGACTGTGCTGGAATTTCCTTCCTCCTTCGAAATAGATTTACTTGACTAAAGACTTGATATACTTTCAGATAAACTGATATATTTAGGTGTAACAAATTAGAGTAATATTTGTAAGTTAGCCTAAGCAACATTTTTTTCAGTGTAGATAGATCTATTTATACATGTATACATGTGTAGATAGATAGATAGATAGATAGAGAGAGAGAGAGAGAGATAGATACATAGAAAAGAGACAGAAATACCCAGAGAAAACTCTGTTATTGTTCTGCTGTTATACTTCCTCTATATCAGAAGAATGGCTCTTTGAAAAACATTTTTAGAAAATACTCTAATTTGTGGCATCTAAATCTATTAGTTTTTTGTGGATACTGAGAAAGGTCTTACGTAGTCCAACTTGAAAAACAAACAAACTCTGATTTACTACACGTAAATTCATTAGTTTATCTCAAAGTAATAATTACCATGTTTGATAATAAATTTCCTTGGAGACAAACAAATCTGAGTAATGGTCCGAAGAAACATGATTGGATAATAAAAATTGAAGACTATTTCCATTGCAACAGATTAACGGACGACGGACTGAGTTGATTAATGTAACCTCTAGCTAGAGGTCACATGGTCATCTTGTTATGCAGCTATGCGCGAGGCAGATACTAAGAAAAAAAGGAAGAAAAAAATAAGTAAGAAATGAAGCATATATTTCGTTGGACAAAGACAACTTGAAAATAGAATGTGCAGAGATTTGATTGAAAATTTAAAGATATTGAATAATCATGATATTCATGTTGAAAAAACTTATTTATCCTATTTAATGGAAGAAATAATCTAACAGTACGCCCCAATATATTGATGGATTTGTTTAGCGAAAGAATTGTGTACTATTGGAAAAAATTGCCTGGATATGTGAAGAATAAAAATATCATTAACAACTCGGAAAATAGTATTGACAAATTTCATGAAAATGGCATAAAAGATTGATTAAAAGGTCAGTATTGTGAACTCTTTGGAGAAATCTTTCAAGGAATTTAAGTTATCAAGTATTCAGTATAGCGAGCCACTGTGTGATGAGGTGATGTTGAGTTGGAATAAGATTTTTAATTGTTTATAAGACAATACAAATAATGAGATGCGCATAGAAGCATTATATATGAATGAATAAACAGACTATCCTGAAAGACCTCCGCAGCGCAAAACTAGAAAGCACCAAGAGGGAGTATATCCCTACCAGCGCCGCACATCAACTGAAAACGGAATTAAAATGAACAATTGAAAAACAAGGGAGAGAACTGATAAACGTACAACAGGAGAAGCTACTCATGGTGGTGGAAACGTCCATTTGTGGAGTTTCTTCAAGGCAGCAGTCACTGGGATTGAGTAACGGGATCGAGGGGAAAATGGATTCTTTAAAATATTAGTCCTTTCTTTCGGAAAAAGATTTCTACCCTCTGCAACCGAACATGGACATGATGACGATTCATCCTCCAACAAAACAATAACTCGAAACACACTTCGAAAACCGCTTGAGAATGGTTCGAGAAAAATAAAGTTATTGTAATGGAATGGTCTTGTCACTCGCCCACTCTAATTCCAATCGAAGCCATCGAATCTCAACTAAATGAAACGATTTTTTTATCGCAGAATGGTTGAAAAAATACCCGTCGAGAGATGCAGGAGTCTTATCGAAGGCTGTAGTAAACGTCTATTAGCAGTGATGGGAGCCAATAGACCCCCAACAAGTTATTTGTTGAGAGGGTGTCGAATACTTGTGAAAAGTCATTAAAATAAATTATTGATAATGATCAAAATAGAATAATTGGTAATATTAATTCTCTCTAATCAATTCATGCACTAAACTGTTTTACTGATGGTAATTAAGTAGATATATGTCATCATTTCAAATTCAGAATGATTATTTTGAAAAATACTTTTGCGTTCAACTCACTCTCTCTCGCTCTCTATCTATCTATCTATCTATCTATCTATATATATATATATATATATATGTGTGTGTGTGTGTGTGTGTGTATGTGTGTGTGTGTGTGTGTGTGTGTGTGTGTGTGTATGTGTGTGTGTGTATGTATTTGTGTGGTAAAATTGACATTATTGCGATGTTCAACTTACGTTATTTCCTTCATGATTTTTTTGTAGAGCTGTCTATCGTTGGATCACTGTAATGGATCTTAATGTAATGAACTTTGCGGCGATTGTGGACGAAGACACACCCCTTGGATTACTACGGGGCATAAAATTGGGTACTGAGACCTACCACGTTCTCTTCATGCGATTATGCAGGTAAGATTGAATTCTCTTTTGGATCTATTTCATGGCTTTCCACTCTTGTTAAAGAACTACACAACTTCTTTGGAGCAAAACACCACATAACAAACCCTGAAAGTCAGACCACAGAGAAACTAGCTCTTTGTGTGAAGATCTTGCAAGGGTAGTATTACCGATTTCATTTCAAGTTTACATCAAAAACATCTTCGAACACCAAGAAAGATCTGTAGATATATATCTAAAATCTAGGAAATATATCACATTATTATTAAACTGAATGTGACTTTAACATTTATTTTATCAAGATTTTATCTCATTTAATTAATGATGTTATTTCTTATCTTATGACTATAAATCAAATGGAAATATTATTTATTGTATTACTCTAAATTAGATTAAAATATTACGTATGAAAAATCATCTAAATAGCTGTATCTGACATCTAGATGCAACTAAAGACATCTAGATTTAGATGAAAAACACCTACATCGTCAAAACTGAGAAAAGAATGTAAATCGGTAACTTCTAAAATTGAGCAAGGGACGTAACTAATGTTTCCGTGTGTCGATTAATGACGGCAATCAATGCTAGAGATGCTGGTGCCTCTAAAAAGACAACCTACTTCCATGGTGATAGTCACTCAATTTACAAACGATCTTTCTTCAATAACTCTCAACCGACGTAATTGTATTAGGATGTTCAAAAAGTAATTACGTATTTTGTGTCCAGAAAGAAATTTCGCATTTCCAATCCTGAAAAACCTTTCAAACCACAATTAGCATCAGGATACACTTTACGAATTTAATACCTTCTCGAAATTCATACAGTTAGCAATGACGAATATATTGCTTTTTAAAGTCTTTATCTTCGGTGGGTTTTTTTGTGACATATTGGATAAACACAAAGGCGACAAGCGCCTAAAGTATGATCACTCACTTCACCATGCGCTATTTTACCCGGGGAGAAGAGTCGGATTCATGTTTTTCCCAAGGGCATCAGTCTATTTGCTGCACTGTCAACCAAGTGGCCATCGACACTTCCTGGGGCAAAATTTACTATACACTATAAACGACATATTGGCGGATAGAAGAGATAATGTGTTGAATCCAGACGTCGTTTCATACCATTTAACCCTGGTCTTTGCTTTAATTAGTTGGTTTATGGTATAAAGCAGTGAAATACATATTTACTTTCCGAACAACTAAATGCAAGCTGCTCTAAAATATTACGGCTGATTTGGTGTCTCGTTGATTTCTTTGATTTTTGTCGAACTCCAAGCCAAATGTGGAGCTGAATTCGTTTTTTTACCGTGACAAGAAGAAAAACAACAACAACAATCCTCACCAAGTTTCGAAGAGTAAAAATTAACATCTATCTATTGCGATGTGAAACCCCGACCAATTGACTGTCAACCGTATCTCTTGCCGACTGAGCTAAAGTCTTACATCCCTACCAAGATTTACGTTAAAATACATAAGGGTTTATATCACTCTAATAAATGAATAAGTAAATGAATACATTCATGAAATTAACATTCTCCTTCGGTGATTTGGTATCACGGGCAAATGATTGGTAGGTGGCTCTTTTACCGAATGAGCCAAATTGACAAGTCTTATCTACGAAATAACTACGAGTATGTGCGAAATCTATCTCACAGATAAGAAAGGGCTTATTCCATTGTAATCAATACAATTATTCTTAAAAAGGAATGTTTTTCTAATATTTTTTCATTCTTAAAGTTAAACTCATCATTTTCTGTCGGAATGGGAAGTAGAGTCGAGTTTGACCCTGCAACATTCACGCTTGTAAACTTTCAAAATGAACTAACCATCACGGTCAATTATTAAACAAACGTACCGTCAAAATTTCAAGATATGAAATTCCATCAAAGAACAAATATGGCCAGAAAAATTCTATCTTTTCATTTTCACCTGGAAAACACCTGAAACAGAGTTAGAGGAAAAAATTTTAAAAACAAGAAACAATCAGAGATCAAATTTCTAAATTTTGGAGAATCTAAATTTTGTTAATTAACCCATCTGAATCAGACCCCCATTAGGTCAAAAAAGCTTTTTACGAAAAGTAAAAATAAAAATTAGAAGGGAGAACTGATGTCAATTTTCAAGTCTGTTTACAAAACGGTATGACCAGGAGCGCTGGAACTCTTAAACACATAAACAAACGCATAAACGCCGACAAATATAAAAAAAAGCGTTGAACTCTTCGACATCTTTGATGTCCATCAATTTTATTGAGAAACGAGAACCATAAGTTGAATTTTTTTTATGATACAAAATGCCGAAATCGTACATTTTATGATTTCATCATAGCATTAATAAGGTCACTCCTTTAATGACATCACATCTCTTCCTCCCTATTCCCATTGTTTAATATAAGTGGGACCGACCGACCGGAGAGCGTCTAATAGCGTTGTGTGGACACATCTAAGAACAAGTCTCAACATGTCTTGTTGTAGTGAATAATTCATCGATGATTTTCAATGACAGTCATTGCTGACTTTTCATTCTTACAGGAAGGAATTGATTGGCAGAAATTTATTATCGATGGATGTAACTACAAAAATTCTCTCTGTATTACAATCGCTAGTTTGCCCCAACCGTTTAAAATGGCGGTATATATGAAATATATGGATATATTCAGTGGCTGGCCTATGGTTGGTGTCTCCCGGAGCGGTAACTCATGGTGTTCAGAACTTGCTCCCTGGATATCTTGAATTTTGGTGATTTTTTTATACTACTACATTATTATCATTATTCGTCATGATTCTCCCACATTATTCAAGTTGATGGTTCAAGCCTACATTCATTAACAATTCTACGCACCCTCAGTTTTCAGTTTTTCTGTTCTGGCTTTGTGAGATAAATTGAAGAAATTAAGTATGGGTACAATGAAGATGCTTTTATAAAAAATTTAATCGTTTCTCCCTCTTGGTGTCACCCACTACCAATGGTGTCACCCAGGGTGGGTCACCCTGGATGGGTCATCCCGTTGGTCGACTACCAGAAATACTCATTGCATTTTATATACAAAGGTAATTGCGATTTGAATCGCAGTGATCTTGGAGAATAGATTTCTATTGACCACAAACGTTTATTTTGTTTGTCTTTTTTTTTTCAAATTGTTTAATTACTTTTTATGTCTTTTATTGTTCTTTAAATCCAGCATTTTAGCTGTGTCATCTGAGCATAAAATTCTATTTTAATACGTCAGTTGCGGCTCTTAGTTTGACAGAGTACAAATAAACTTTGCAAATAATTATTTGTTTATTCTTTCTATCACTGCGTCAGTTACACCCCCCAGCATGAGAGAGTTCGAATACACATCGCTGATTATTACATGGTTATATTCTTGAAAAAAAAACTATTAAAGTGATCATTCATGTAATGTGTCTGTATTGGGTACTCTCCTACTACTGTGACGTCACCTCTTACCACTTTTTATTCTGTATTGCTAAGTGTATAGATGGAAGGGAGCAAGCAGTCAAGTCGTCGATGAGACTTGAATTTCAAGTCTTGCCTTAAGCTTCAAGTTTCCTTTTTTTTTGCAAAGTTGCATTTTGAGCGAAACCTCGTTCTGGAGGCAGAGGTTTGAGTAGTTGTGAACAAGGGTGAGTGCGAAGTCGTTCATGAGCGACACCCAGAGAACTGGAGTTACGGTTAAAGTAACCAGACGTTTTTTGTTCACTTTGTGCAGCCAGAGAAAAACAAGGATTAATACGTTCAAAGCAATCAGCAAACCAGGGTGGTTCCAATGTCATATGGGCAACAAGGAACACAGCTCTCATAACAGTTTGAAGTGTTGGAGCTTGAAGCTACAATGAGGGAACCTTTGTTTTTCAATACTTATTTAGAAACCGTCAACTAAAAATATCATCACAAGTTTCTTGCCTCTTTAATCAGGTCTGGCTGACTGGCTGGCTATGTATCTATCACGTGTACAGGCTGCACCAAATTTCAACTTGAAAGTTCAAGCTAAATTGGTCACTTAGTTTGTGTCCGGCAGCGTTCACGCTTGTTTTGTTGTTTTGTTTTGTTTTGTTTTGCTTTTTGTTTAAATCCGGGGTTCTTTTTTAAATTGATGCCAAAAAGAAAAAAAAACAAAACAAAAAAAACGTTGTTTTCGTGATGATTTCTATTTATTGACTAACCGGACCTGTTTAATTTCATTTATTTATTTATTTATTTTAATCTATTTTAGTTATGCTGGTCTCCGGTGTGTCGAGATCAAAGGTCACTCAAAGAGCGTCGGCTACGAACCTGGGATGAGAATCAATCCTGACAGTTTTCAGAATACATGGAATGCCGTCTACATTGATGGGGATTGGCGACTCGTTCAGTGTAACTGGGGGGCAAGGTACGACAACCGGCTATTCGGCTTTTTATTCGAAAATTTATTCTTTTAAGGTAGGATTACAATATTCTCCAACAGTCGTAAAAGTGGAAAAAAAAGCTACTCTCTGGATTTTGCCCCCCCCCCCCAAGCTAGAACGAAAAAAAAGTCTTACCCTGAAAGTGAACAAAGATTCCCCTTGATTACGACCCCCCTCCCCCTCTCAAAGTAAAAAAATGTATTCTCTATTAAAAAAAATTCAACTCGGTTTTGACCCCATGGATTTGAAATTGTGGACAAAGTCATAATATCAGGTAACCCAATGAGGATCAAACGCACGATTCTAATAGTGATATAGCGAGACTTTCTTAGTAACGACAACACTACAGTAGGTGCCCTACATGCTTATTATTGCATATGTATATATTAATGCATTCAGAGAGCATGTTTTGCTGGTAATAGAGTATATTAGCTTGCAACACATACACACCGTACATGAAAATTGCATAACTGTATGTCCTATCAATGTCATGTTATAATCTCAAAGTTATAATAGATTGGACCGTATGAAATAGATTCGCATAGCTAAAACATAATTGAAGGGTTGTAATAAAATGAGATGAGTCTATTATGACATAATAATGGATAATACGTCACAGAAAAGCTGGTCCTTCGAAAACTAAAACATAAAAAAATGTATGAGTTTATTCTATATAAAATAGGATATATTTTTGATAGAACACGTTTCTTCCAACTCTTTTTTCATGCTACACGATATCAGTAGTGATTCTTCTTACATACCATTTGTCTTGAGACTTTATGTTCGATCACCCTTAGAAACAGCTTTTTTCTTCAACTTCATACCTTTCCTTTTTTAATTTTTTTACTTTTTCTTCACATCACCCCCACCCTTGACATTAGCCGTCTTTTTTTCCAAACATTGACGCTTTTTTCTACATTAACTCGGCCTTTTTTAAACTTTAGCCCTAACATCTTTTTCAACATTAGCGCCCCACTTTTTCAACGTGACCCCCCACTTTTCTTTACACTGTAAATAGTGGTATTAATTCAATTTTAAAAACAAATCTAATTAAACACAATCTGATTTCCATCCATCTTTCTGTTTCTTTTTTTGGGGCGGCGTTTTTCCGTCTGTCAGGGCGGATATTAAATCTAGTTTTGGTAATTCCCAATTTTTCTTCTATTTTCCAGGCATCTAGTCTTAAATAAAGACAAAGTGCACGAAAAGTTGAACAAAAGGGATCAGATCCGGTATCAATACGACGAGCATTACTTCCTCACTGACCCGGATGAATTCATTCAAGAATTCTGGCCACATAACCCAGAATGGCAGTTACTCGATAAGCCGATCACCTTGGAGGAATTCAAAACAATGCCTTTCGTCCGGTCCGTGTTCTTCCATTACCAAATGAGTTTCGAGGGCGTTTTCAAATCAGTGCTCGAAACAAATAATAAAGGTGGAGTTGACGTCAAGATCCGGGTGCCGGAGGAATTAGAAAACTCGCTTTTGTTCTTCTACCAACTACGATCGGCCGACAAAGAGAAAAGACATGATACCACTTTTAAGGGCGCCAGTCTTGAGCGTTTTGTCTTCCAGACTATGTTTGATAATGTGGCAATCTTTAATATCCACGTTCCAGCACCGGGAAATTACTACTTCGAAATATTCGCCAACAAAATTGATGAAATGACCAAATTGTCCAACGAAATTAACGCACCCTTCCGGCTCAAGTGTGCTAGTAAGTTCAAAATCGTATGCAAACACATGTCCGGTAAGATGCATCCACTCCCCAATTGTGCAGCTGGGGAGTGGGGTCCCAAGAAAGCTCTGCGGCATTTTGGCATCGAGCAGATCTACCCAGACAGTATGGATAGCCGCGCATCAGAGAACCTAAAAGGTGGCCTTCTCGACGTGTACGATCGGGCTGAGCTTCATTTCAACGTATCTCGTCCGCTGGTATTTGTTGCTAAGCTTCGTATGAATCACGTGGAAAACAACATCCTAGAACCCTACCTGTCGATCACCAGTGATCATAATAAACTGACTATCTTTGTCAGTCTACCCCAAGCCGGTCAGTACGGTATTGACCTGTACGCACGGACTCAGGGCAGCCCCGAAACTGCCCCCAATTCACACATCTGTAAATATTTGATCAATTGCTCCGGTGTTAAGGTTCAGCATCCTTTACCCCAGATGACCCCGAAAGAAAACATGTGGGGTCCGACAGAGCATTTCCATGACTTTAAACTGCAGACGGCATCTCACCACGATCCTAAGATCAACGCACGAGGCGTGAACCCGTTGAGGATCAAGATGATGGGTCCGGAAAACCTCGAATTCTCCTGCCACATGGTAAAAGAACCGAAATCTGAATGTCTGAATTGTGTGTCTGTAAGTCGGGATTCCGAACCCGGAAGTGTTGTTTTTGTGGTCCAGATGCCCAACTACGGGACCTACATGCTGTGCATCTACGCCAAAGAGGAGAAAAGTCAAGACAATACTTACTTTAACGTATACAATTATATGGTGAAATATTTCTCCAAGGAAACGGGAGCACCCGGAACTTTGTCTGCGTCGCTTCCAAGTTTGAACAAGATCGAAAAATCACAACTCAAAAAATTGTTTGTGAGAAAAAGCGAAAAATAACGGAAGAAAACTTGAGTTTCTTTTCATGGAAAAAGTTTTAAAGGTTTTGTTCAGCCTAATTTGAAATTGGGCTTCACTAATTCTTTTAAATTCTTAATAATTTGACTGGATGTACCCGCAGGATTTCGGGAAAAAGATTTACTATTTAATGAACTATCAGATGTAAAACGAATTTAAAATAAAAACGTTTGAAAAGGGGGCGAACAATGAATAAGTTATTTCCCTCGCCTTTTGTTTGGCGGTGGTCACTTGGAAAAGGTCTGAATTTTGGAAAAAAATAAGCAGGCACAAAATAGGGACAAATTTAGCATAAACTTACATTGCATAATGAGTCTCTCTCTAAAAACATATCTTGGGGGAGAGTTTGGAAAAAAAATTCCTTAATCATTGAGCGGAGTGTGTGCACAAAATTTCAAGTTTTGACTATGGACAGTAAGGGCTAGATTGATAGATAGAACATGAATAACTTGGACCCAGCCACAGGGATCAAACTGGTTATGGGTAGCGGTGATTGGCAAAATTCAGAGAAAATAATATGATGATGATAAATATGGGAAATTTTAGAAAAAAAACATGCATGTGAGAACACCCGTCCTATTTGATTTTGTGAAAGCACTATAAAATATTATTTGTTTTCCTGTAGTAGATGTGGAGTTTTTTCCTTAGGCAACACCAGTTACCACAGGTAGTGGTAAATGTAATGAATGAATTCGTAGACATGTGAGACTTTACAGTGGCTCAGTTTTTAATCTTATATGGCTGAATGGCCATGCACGATTGTATCACGCGTACAGGCCGCATGAATGGAGCTACTGGGCTGAAAATTTAAACATTTACTTTTAATTACGTCTAGGAAAAACGTTTTGTTTTGCAGGGGGTCACCATGCTTCCTGCCTTTCAGGGGGGAATCAATTTACAATGTGAGCTGAGGCTAAATTGGCCACGAGTTTGTACCCACTTGTTTTAGGAAATTCGCAACATTTTAGTGATCCAACAAAATGCAAGAAAAATGATTTATTCATTGATAATGCCTTATTCAAATTTTTGATTGATCACCCTCAAAACGGCTCGCTGCCAAAAGATATTGGTCAGGTGACGGTTTCTATTGAGTGACTAACCAGATCTATCTTATGAATTGGTTTGCTTCTGCAGGACGGTACAGACAAATAGTAATAAGTTTACTCCCCTAAATAAGGGAGGATTGTTCTTGTTATTGTTACACTAGAAACCAGGACTAAGAAACAGATGAATAGTTCACCTTCGTTAACAGTGTATGAGAGGTACATGTATATTGATTGCATCTTTCCGTCTGTCCGTCCATACGATATCGCCGAAAGTACAAAATGAATTCAAATGAAATTATATGGGAGGGTTAGTCATGTGGAAAGAAAGACATGCTTGAATTTGAGAGCGTATTCGGGAATCTTTTCTTGATTGAGAGATATGTTTTCCAAAATTTCATGTCTGTTCACAAGATATCCGCAAACAACCACTGCGAATTTCAATGAAATTCTGGAAGGTCGTGCTATAGGCTACAGAAGAACTGATTGGATTTGGGGGGCATGTCCACAATTACTCTTGCTGAAAATGGCGTTGGCAGAGTTTCTTCCTGAGTGCCTTTTTAAGTAAAGAAAAACTATCTGAAAAAATCGATTTAGACTTTCAGGTCGATTTTATTTCATTCCCATTTTTATGAAAAATAAATATTCCACTTCATTCTTTGCATGCGTCCGCAAAATAGAGATAACTCCTATTAGCCTTAAAACGAACAAAAGATTATCTCCCTTTCTTTAAAAAAAAAAAAGAAAGGTGCACTAATAGATATTTTAAGAATTTGTGCCCCAAAAAGCCTTTACCGATTCACATAATCACTAATTCAATGTTAAGAACGATACATGGGTATCCTTATGAATATATAGATTTGGTTGTCTGTATCACCATCAGCAACCATTAATACTGTGCCAAGCGCTGGCCAATTTATTTTTTCTGTAAGATTGAGTATTATAAACCAGCGCTTCTCAAACTAGGGGTTGTGAGACACCTATGGGGCTGCATGAAGATTATTGGGGGGGGGGGTTCCGGAGAAATATTAAGATTGATTGTATATAGTTTTTTTTTAAATCTCTGTGCAGATATTTACACCTATCGGTGCTTATTGTGAAATGACTCAACGTTATTTAATGATTTCATGAATACAAATTTTGTTTCCGTTACATTTTTGCATTTTAACATAAACAGTCAACATCGTATTTAATATTTTGCAATTTCTTTCGTTGTTGGGTGGGGTTAATTCATTTCTATGTTCAGTTAGAGTAAGTTTACGATTAAAGACTGATAACACTGAGTGAGGGGTCGCGTAAGTATTTGTCTCATCAGTCACGAATTGATTATGTTCGAGAAGCCCTGCTTTATACCTTAATTCATTTTGCCTATTTTTTTCTATCATCATATTTTTTAGTTGTTTTTTTAGATTATGATTTCTTTTATCAGTAAAAACAAAAAACGTATTGAGAATTTATTTTCCAAAGAACTTTTTTGTGATTCCAATCGATGAAACCCCTGTTAGGTTTGGATATGTGTCAGTTAAGAACAATGAATTGTGTTCAGGGATGCAATTTATGATGTGACTATAATCCTGAACTAGAAACTTACTTCCCATCCATCGTACGACCGTGCAAAATCTTTTTTTTTTTAAACTCAACAATTTTTCTGAATATGATTAAAAATACCCCCCCAAAATAATTTATTCCACATTGGCAGTAACATTAATGATTCAAAGACGTATTTTCGTACAACTGACGTAAAGTTTTTATTATAGCAAGAACGTGAACAGAATCCTGTGGCCCAACAAAAGAAACTAAAAATGAGTCCTTTTCAAAAGCTGTCATTTTCACAAATGTAGCCGGGGTCTTATTGATTCAAAGCACCGCAAATTTCTTGTGAATTTACAGAAAAAAATATCAACAAAAAACACATGTTTCACTGTTTTTCTAACTTGGCCGTAATTCTTGGATATTTTCTAAACAGTGCTGATAATAATTAAAGAATAAAATCTCGGTATAAATAACTTTTTTTCTCCAATTTGTTTAATTGTGTACTAAAAAAACATATTAAAGAATATACTTTCTTCTGGGTTGTAACATTTGGATATATTTTCCCTGGAAAACGCTGGGTATCCCCGCTAGTGATGAATAAAAATAACTTTAATGCGAAAAATCCCCAAAACTTGAACTTTCCACACATTCGCCCACACGATCTTGAAAACAATGCACGCGATCTTAAAAACAATGCACAAATAAAAACGGTTCAACAATCCAATTTTCTTCAAGCATTAACAATCTGTTCTTCTCCCAAGGGGAGGTAATTGATTTAAAGGCTAAAAAAAGTTATATTCTTTTCACGGGTGCATTCTAGGAATCTGCGAAATGTTACAATCGCTAACAAATTAAACATCCCAATCAACACATTCAGACTTTTACAGACAGAAAATGATACTAATACTAGTGGGGTCTGAACAACAGAAAAGAGTTACTCCCCTTGAATCTTCTTTTTTTCTCTTTCAAATTTGAGGCTGGACGTACATGAAATTAGAATGAGACCTTGCATGCATAAAAACATTAACTTTCGTAGATTTTGAAAGCTTTAAACGGGTGAACAATGCTGACCAAAGTAAATAAATCTATGCTTGGAAGAAATTTCGTTTTGATTTTTTTATTGTTTCCCCCCCCCCCAACTTGACTTTAATCATAATCTGGCCAGAAAACTAACATTTTGTCACCTTTGCCCTCCTACTCTAAGAAAAAAGTAAATAACTTAGTGGAAGAGAAGTTTTATCATAACTTTTATTCAGACAGGTTAAAAGCAACAAAATAATTAAACAGAAGGTAAAATGTAGTCATATAATGAATGATGACGATCCATAAAACTTCATCGAATAAAATTAGATAAAGAAAAAATTATTCAATGCCCACAAAACATTCAAGGGAAGTAACTTTTTTTTCTCTGTCGTATGGACCCAACTCTTGTGCAAGTACCTAAAACATCAGTGGGAATAATAAGGGGGAATAACTAGAAAAAATATCTGAGGTCAATGCAAAACATTGATCATGTAAATTTTTGTCTTTACACATGATTTGATTTTATAAAATTTTTATTTAAATACTTCATGATTACAAGCAAGAAAACCGGAAACGTGTCTTTAGGAAATCTTTGGTTTGACATAGATAAAAGAGAACAGCCATTTTGAATGCCTAAAAGTGGTTAGATTTCCTAATGACAACACAGTTTATTGAAAACGGTTTTATTTTCATTATTTTGTTAATATCTGACCAATACGTTGTATAATAATACCTTTTGAGGCCTTTGTAAAAGTTTTGGAGCGTATACAATTTCCTGGAACTAAAATCTAGCCAATTTTATCCATTTTAGGAGCTATTCCTCATGAGAAATCTAGCCATTTTTAGCCTTTCAGAATGGCCAAACTCTTGTAACAACATTAAACCAAAGATTTCCAATCTTCTAAGTTAAATCCTAAATTAAAATCTTACTTTTTATGCATAAACTGTAATATTGACCACTTTTTTCATATTTTTCCATGATTTGCGTCAAAGTTCCGATAAACATAAGTAAAAATATTAATCTCATTTAATTAAATGTATCTTTCAAGATCATGACCAAGGCTCTTTTATTAGAGGCATTTTCCTGATTATATTTCAAGAATAAAATAACTCTATGCAACCTTCTAAAAGATTTAATTTGTTCCTGGGTAATAAGTGTCATTTTCTAATTGACTATATTTGAAAAGTATGGAAATGTCAATCATTTCTGTCAAAAGTTGCTATGGCAGCCAGTACAGTGACGATTTGAAAACCACTTATTTTCAATTGGACAAGGGGCAAATTTACACACTTTTATTACACAAATAAGAGAAACAATTACATGTGAATATCATTATCCTGATCATAAGAGCAAAATTTAAAGGGGGTGATAGCCATTTTGTATTCTGTTTACATATAAGCAACCAGGAAATAACACTAACAACCCAGGAACAAAAATTGTGTTGCACGGTATTAATTGTTGGGTTCGATTTATATTTTTTTATGGTTGTAACTATTAAAGAAAAAAATATTATTTAATTGTATTTTTTCTTCATGTTTCTTTCTTTCTTTCTTTCTTTCTTTTATCCAGATGGAAACATTCTTGTAAAAAGTTTGATTATAACAAATCCATGTATGAGATGGAATGTATCATAACTTTTAAAATCCCAGCAAAGGGAAATCCTTGCAAATAAAGAATACAAGTATTTTACTTACTTCGTTTGTATAAGCCAGCTAGTGAATTAAATTAACCAGAAGTGCTCTGAGAGGAAAATGTACATGCCGAACGAAAACTCACATTTCTGTGCGAGTGGCACAAAACAAAAACACGCTGCGTAGAAAAATAAATGCTTTGTTTTTTCTTTTTTCTTTTTTTTTTTTGCGCTCGGGAACCCTTTTCTTGTTTGCAAACGCATGAGATAGATGCAAATAATACCAATGCAAAAGAAATGTCTACCCTGATTCGTCACACATTGCGACCACACACCAATACCTTTCTGCTATTTCTTTCTCTTTTGTCAGCTGAGTTTCTCCATTCACTGTCGCATGGCATTCTGTGACAATCTTAGATCACAACTCATCGTCCTTTCTTTATTTTCTGTTGGCTATTTTATTCCCCCTCTCTCTTTCCCTCCTTCTGTCCGTCTAGGTTGGTGTTCCCTGGCAAGAACCTTCTCCAAGTCCACGGCTATCCGAAGACCCCATTTCTCATTGAGACTTTGCTCTTTTGTTCCCTGAATCCTCATTGGAGAGGTATTTTACATTTCCGCCCCTCGAAGTTCTCCGTGAATTTTTAAGTACTTAGAAATTTCAAGCTGGCTTCCTTATCATCGTCCTCACTTAACTTCGGCCTCTCACAGCCCAAATTTCGCTAGGCGAACACGCACACACACGCAAATATATATTTGTAAAGTAGATTAAATTTCCCTGAGACGTACAGATATGCAAAAACACCTCGCATGCATGCAGAAACACTCTGCGTGCATCTGACCATATTGCTACAATAGATTATAAGTTTAGCTCAGCACAACACGAGTACTGATGAGGGTGGATGAGAATGAAAAGATTGTGTTGCGCCAATCTTCTAATTAGAAAGTGCCCGTTTGTCTTGAAAATAGTTATTAAGAATCCTGACTCCTGCCTGGGCCCCAATTTTATCCACTGGCTCCTGTAGTAGATACCCAGCAGGCAAAACATTTTAGTTATTTTACCAAGATATGTGTTTGTTTGTTTTTTAATAGATACCCATGCATTTGTTTTTGCGTTCCAATGAACAATATGGATGAACTTATCAATGAAGTGAATATGACGACTATAGGATGAAGTACACAAACGTTCTTCTGTCGAAGCAATCAGCTTACTGGACATTGATATCAATGGCATCTGGGAGCCTCTCATCATAAGAATCTTCTTGAAAAAGCATAATGGATTAGCTAATGTAAAGGAGGCTATTCGGAATCACCCGGATCTACAAAAATCGGAAATGACGTCCTAATTCAATTGAGCATGCGATCTGAGTAATGATTTTGCGTTCTAGAACCAACAACATCTGATGAAGGTAGCTGGTTACTTTTTAAACGAGCCAATCACGGCTTGGTTATAACACGGATGGCTTTCTTGGTCCAAAACATCCGCGTTATATCGAGAGACGCCTTTATTTACCGTTATCTCATTTTTTCCAGTTGCTTTTTATCTTCTGCTCAGACTGGCTTCTCTTCAGCAGTGAGTAAGTGGCGTTGACTTGAAATAAAGAATGAGCTTCAGGTGAGATTATAACCCACATCCCACCTGGGAGTGCTGGCTAACACCTTGCTGTTCTGTTTATTTCCTAACGACGTCATCCCCTCGCTGTAGAAGGGAAGCCGGCCTGAGTTGCGATTAAAAACAACTAGGAAAGCAAATGAAAGTAAATAGTTGAATAATGATCTATCCACGTAATAAGCATATATGCTAATTTTTTCTCTGTTTGTTTGCGCTCACGTATCTCATTGGTTAATTTACCTTCTTTTTTGTGACATAACAATAGAAATTACGTCGTAGAAACACTTTAGACTTTATGTCTGATCACACATTGAAACAGCTTGTGTTGAGTTGGAACTGAATTAGGATACGTGAATCATCAAAGATAACTCACCCAATAAAATAGCTTTAGGTTCCTTAGTGCTGATCTATACATGAATAACCGTGTCATTTTTGACGGGTATGTTCTAGTGATAATAATGATTTACAATTCTTCAATTATTAGAAACAAATAATGAAAATAACTGCTGCAAGTTCCATGCATTGCATAAATGAATAACCGTATAACAACAAATTATTTGAAAAATATGTATTATTATCCGAAAAAGTAAAAAAGATTATCTCACATTATCTAAGAAAAAATATCTTCTATCTAAAATTACCTAAAAAAAAAGTACCAGCCCAAAATTTAGGCATTGTGAGTCCAGAATGACCACAGAGACCCCAAAAAGCAGTTGAAAATAACTTGATGTCTGGTGGTGTACTCACATAAATCTCCAATGTTGTAGCACTCAAAATGTAGCGCCTGGGGACACCACCAACCCACAGATATGCAGACACCCAAAGAGTGAAGAATGAGAAGTTCATTTGACTGGTTGGGGCTACGGTGATTCGATAGAATTTTTCATGAAGATCAAAGTAGTTGACGATCATTCAGACGATGTCTGTGGCTGTGAGATGATTCAAATTGCACCATCCACCCAGAAAATAAATATTCAATCTCACACCATGAAAGGTTTTTTTCCCCGAACACCAAACTAATTTCCGCAAAATATGCCATATCAACTGTATGTCACTGATAGATTCTGAAGGCTTATAATCTAAAAGATTGTAGGAACATTATCTGTAACTGATGTGAAGTATTCGTTTTTTTGTTTTGTTTTGTTTTGTTTTTTTGTTTTTTGTTATTTCTTTTTTTTTTTTAGATCGATTTGGTTGGAAAAGATGAGGTTTAGTCAATTCTATATGTGCAATATAGTATTTCTGGGGGAAAAAAAGGATGAAAAATCTTTTCAAAAAAGTATGTAAAGGGTTATAATGCTGTCTTTAAACCATCAATACGGTAATTTATTCCTCATATCGTCTTGATTGGGCTGTCCTATAATGCAAATTTAGGCAACACAGTGAAATATAAATATTATCGTTGGATAAAGCAGGACAACATGTCAGTGTACGATCTTGAAGAGATCCATGATTCATCGGTAGAAAATGGGTTAATATGCATATTTGTACAACTTTTGAATTAATACAAACCTAATGTTCCATTAATCAACACTCATAACTTTCATCTGAGACTAGTTTCATCTTGTTCTACTGCCGGGAGGGGTAGATCATTTTTTAAGCTCTTTTTGAAGCCTGGTCACTGTACTGCATGCTTATTTATGATATATTTACAAGGTCTGTCCGGAAAGTATCCAGCTATTAAAAATCTCCGGAACCCGTTTTGTGGCTTCCATAGCACCAAGCAACCAATCAGAGGAGATGTTGCTATGCATTCATCAACAGTCGTTCTCACGTAGATAGTGAGACCCCATTGAGTGAGTTCGTGTACCGTGTGTTCCCCGTTATAAACCTGGCATCTGGCGCTACGACTTCTGGCTTTTCCCAAAGAGATTTTAGATCGTTGCTAAGATTGAAGTGATCAAGAGGAGATAGCCGAAGACGATCCTGAATTCAGACTGTTTCGAAAAGTGCGTATGTTGGGGGAGGGGGTTGATATGAGTATGAGAGTTCCCTAGAGTTGCACTTTGAAAGGACTAAGGCAGGTTACTTTTCGACAATATCAAATAGCTAGATACTTTCCAGATAGGCATATGCGAGATTAGAGACGTTCTCAGTCCCCAACATGGCTGAAAGAAGACGTAGACACATAGAGACATAGACCTTCCCTGGGATTAGCCAAACCTCTCTATCGTGGGCGTCGTAGAGCCAGTACTTCCTGAACTTGTTTAGTTCGTCACGCCATCTTATATTTTGTTGACCACAGTTTCGCATATGATTTATTGGGATCCTGTGGTTATCTGACATTCTTGTAACATGATTAGTCCATTGCCACCTAAGTTCTCTAATGCATTCAATAGTATCTCTGACTTCTGTTTTTTTCTCTAATATACTGTGCTATCTTCTGATTTCTCCATGTGATGTCGAGCATGGTTCTCTTCTGTCAACGTTACATGGTTTTCAGTTTGAGGGTCAATCTTTTAGTTAGGTTCCATGTTTCAGCTCGATAGGTGATCAGAAAAATATAATGGTTGTAGACGCTTCTTTTTAGAAATGGGATTTTCTTGTTTTTGAAAGTTGAAGCAAAGAAACTCTCCAGGTTGACAAGCTTCAAGATTAAGTAGACATCTCTCTTCAGAGGTGTAGCAGAGAGGGGGGAATGAACCCCCCCCCCTGTCTGCATGGAAGCTTCATGAATCGTAGTTTACCAACTGCATTCCTACTAACATCATACAATAACGAATCTCATTAAATGTTTGAATCTCATTGAAAATTTGACCCTTCAAGGAGCTAAGCTTCGGGCCCCAAATCCCTAGCTACACACTATCTCTATTGTTAAACAAGTGTAAAATGCAAAATAAAGTTCAGGGGATTTGTTATTAGCATATTTGAAAAGCTCTTAACATTTTAAATCAAATTTATCAGATCTTTCTTCACTTCTTGGGATATTCGACCAGACTGCAGAGCACGAAGCCAACCTGTCGTTGGAGGTTTTCATGGCATTTTCCGTATTCAAGCATAAGATGGTTCACATATAGTCAGAAGGATTCGGGAATTCCTTCTTTATGGGCCAAGAATAAAAGGAACGATTTACAGGAATTGTCTCCCTTCTTGCCAAATCTAGATCTTCTTGGTTTTGTCCAGATCCAAGAAATCTTACCCAGATGATTTCTCATAAGCTAAAAAATGTAGGTATTTATTTGTGTTTTCAGGTGTTTTTACTCAATGTTAAGATGTAAACTTGGAAATAAATTTGGCAACACCGATTTTAGTTGACTTCAAAAGTTAAAAAATGGCCAAGTTAAATGGCGTTGTCTTGAAACAAGAAAAAAGTTAAAAGGTTTTCGAAAAATTTTTCAGATAGTTTTGGAGTGTTTTCAACAATTTAGCAATTTTTTGATTGCTCTCATAAATTATGATTTATGAAGGCCTTGCAACTTCTTGGTTATTGTTAACGTTGCAAACGTGAAATGAGGTCGCTTATTTTATCAAAACTTATCTGAATAGCATTTTCTTACACCTCGATGCAACAAAAAATATTTGGATTTAGATTGAAAAATGTAAACTGGCAGAAGGGAGATAATTCATGTAAGCCGTAGTTCATTTTATTTGAGGCCCATAAAACTGAAAATTACCCAAGATTTATACCTGGACACTGACAAGGTTGTGAGATTCGCTACATAGGCTTTCGGACGTTTTGTCCCTGAATCTTTTTTTGTTGTATTGCGTATAGACCATCATCAATGAAATGAGTGCTGTTAAGCTCTTATAACTGTCCGTGAATATGAGGGGAACTCCCCCCGCGGAGAACGGATGCATACTTTTCTGTTTTGATCACGCGAGAAGTCGTGTAACGACGTGGCATAGAGATAACCTATGTAAAATAACGTGGAGGTGAACAGACGATTCCTCTTCTGACTTTTACGCGCATTGCATTGTGGTACGAGTAGTTAAACTGCCGAATTAAACAGTAGTTTTATTACGAACTCGAAAAGAAAACGTGGAAAATCTCCCACCGCCATTAGATAAGTACTGAACATTTTACTAGAATCTAATGAATGGTTGA
>OY735213.1:51109284-51294284 GCA_963457665.1 Thysanoteuthis rhombus
TCATGAAGTCACAACGTTTTTATATGAAGACACCACGTTTTCTTATGAAGTCACTATGTTCAATTATGACATCACGGCTGGTGGACACAAAATAAGAGTCTAGTTCAGCATTATAGTTATATTGCAAATCAAACCTCACCTCATAAAACATAATGCAACTGTTGGAAATCACCGGATTTATTAGAGCATTTGAAAGGTATAGCATGAAATAAAATCTGCCAACGATATGCGATTTTTGTTGTGCAATGGTATCAACATGCATAGCTAAAAACGAACAAAAGCTATTTTCATAATATAGATTTATCAAACTTAGATTATTCTGGCGGTAGGCTACGAATGTCGAGCGACCAGTGAAGACAGAACTCACTTCACAGTCGGGTCGGCAAAATTAGCTCACTCCACAGCAACGCATCCACATCTATGTTATCTCGTTATAGTTATTTACATTGAGAACTACTTTTGAAACAAGGAAGACTATCAAGAAAAGATAGAAGCAAACAACCATTTAATTGGGACAAGTTGTTCTATTTCTTTCTTAACAGAATCACGTAGATTGTCTGTAGGGGTTGACAAATTTGATCAGTAGGGGACATAATCCTAGCTTCATATCAGAGACTTATCCAACATAAGCATTGGAATTGGGAGGCAGAGGTTCAGTACCAGCCTTTTGAGGTGAGTGATTCTGGAGTCAGTGGTTCAATCTCAGTCTAATTCGACTCAATTCCAATATCTCTGTTGGAAAAGTCAATGAGAAAAAAGCTTGGATTATCTCCCCTTCTGACCAAACGTGATAACACTGGTATATGTGCCCAGGAAGTTATTATCTCCTCACTATTTATAACTCTTGATGTGAACGTACAATGAAAATATTAATCTTAAGACATCCAATAAAGATTGAACTCACTATATTTATCATGATTTATTTAATGAGCAATCAAGGCCGGTTACAAGTCAGAACGTCCAAATATAAAAACGTCTATTTCTAAAATGTCCAATTTATAACAGATCCAATGATAAAAACGTCGAACAAGCACAGTACGGTGCAAAAAAGGCTAATATCCAAGGGGACAATACAATAACGTCCTATACAGAAATGTCAAATGCAAAAATGGTCAATGCAAAAATGCCCAATGGAAAGGGGGACAGTGCAATAACGTCCAATTCAAAAACGTCCTGACGTACACACATGCACGTAAACATACGCACATGCATGCACACGCTTTACATGCCCACACTGATAAATACGTATGTGCACACATGCACACATACACACACATATAATCTGCGAACTGAAATGGATTATGGTTAATCGGACGATACGAAAGCGAAGGCCTGCTGTACAGATGATTCCTTTTATTTCGACGTTACACCCAACTTGGCTTCATCAAGCAATGTGGAAGTTATACAAAATATTGTGTATATATATATATGTGTGTGTGTGTGTGTGTGTACAAATAAGTGGTCTGTGACTTGAGGTGGGTGGGGATAGTAGTTTATTATATATATATATATATATATATATATATATATATATATATATATATATATATATATATATATATATATGTATATCAGGTGCAGATCTTGGGGTAGTCCAGAGGGATTCAAGGGTCTGGATCTGCTCGGGCAAAATAAAACAATTTTTTCCAAATACATAGAATCTAGATATTTTTTTTAACTGAAAACTTCTTAATTTTGACTCTATATAGGGAAATTTTGATAAATACCCACCCAAATAATTGTAAGTAATCATAAATACCAGTAAAAACAAAAATATATTATATCAATTTTCTGATTATAGATGGAGAAAAATGTCTACTCCTTCTCAAAATCCTGGATCCGCCCCAATATATCGAGAAGGGGAGAGAGAAAGGGTTGAGAGACATACACGTTGTGTATCAGATAAATATATTAAATCTTCATCAATGATTTATGAGTTGCATTTATACTGCTTATGATTTGAAAGTCTATCAGGAAAACCTTTTGAATCTCTCACTACGTACGATGACCTATTATAACCTAAAAACAACAGGCGGCTGTTCATCTCTGCATCTAGAGAACAATATTAATCCGTGATCTTTTTCTCTTTCAGGTGCACAAGCGTCATAGAATTCATGACAATTGCACAAACATCCGGCGTCGATTCTCCAGTATACAAATTTTAAAAACATTTTGAAATATTAGATTGTTCGGGAAATGATGGCTGGTCAACGATACCATCGTCGAGTACCAATGTATTTGTATTATTATTATTATTATTATTATTATTATTATTATTATTATTATTATTATACTTTCGAAAATAACCCAGGTAGACCAGTCATTTCCTCCACTTACTGCCACACCACCGAACTATCGAAATATGTTGACCACTGCACTCAACTCCGATATACGCAGGTTAAATCCTACTTAAGAGATACCACTGAGTTTTTTAATGAATTCAAGCACATCAGAACAATCCTAGAAAAAAAGCGTTTCTAATTAATGTGAATGTCAAATACCTACATTCTAATATTGAACATGAAAAAGGCATTCTAACCCTCAAAGAAGCCCTCAATAATAGAATCACTAAAGAATCTAAAACAGAAACGACAACCACCCTTACGCAATGCGTACTCACCCTGAGTAGTTTCAACGTTAGAAATAGACACTTGCTCCAGGTGAAAGGTTGTGCCATGGGCACACCATGGCCCCTTCTTATGGTAACAGCTTCATGAGTAAATTCGAAGAAACCCATATCTACCCAAAGAATGACAAAGACTGCATCCTCTATGTTAGATATATCGATTACATCCTCTTAATATGTACAGGAGTTGAAGCCAAACAAGATAAATCTTTTAGACACATAAGCTCTACACACGACTCTACTAAATTTGACTATGGAAAATCCACTGACTCAATAGCCTTCCTAGACGCCTGCATATACTTAGATAATAGAAACCTCCAGAACAACCTCTATACTAAGCATACAGGCACCCAGAACTACCTTCACTCTAAATCAACCCACACCAAACACCTGAAAAAACTACCATTTCACAAGCACTTAGAATTAAGAGAATTTGCTCTGCAGATAGTGAACTTGACAAACATAACTATATCTTGCTACAACACTTCACTAAACAAGGATATTCACAAGAATATATGAATAACCAAATAAAAAAGCTACTGCAATACCCAGAGAAAGAACCTTCATACTCTCTAACAAAAAGAAATCCGATCGCATACCACTCATAACCACCTTCCGTAACACACTCCCACCTCTGTCACATATAATTAATAAAAGATGGAAGATACTTACACTTGAAATAGTCTCAAAGAAATATTCCAAGAGCTATACGCCATTGCCGACTGCAGACCTAAAAAAGATATTATCAACAGTAACACCTTAATAAATGACAAGATCTCGCATAATACCATCCCTCATTAAACTCGACCAACCTTGCAACATAAGAAAAAAGTTTTGTTGCGACCCCTTAAACACAGTAACACCTCTACCTCATCTATCACTAACAAGACTTCCAACATCTACCATATGTAATTATGGAGAGGCGAAAATGCCATCTACCTCCTAGAATTTACTAAATGCAAACAGCAATATACAAGTAAATCAGAGTGGCAATTCAACATTGGACTTAATAAGTATAGGCACAGAATTGAATCACCCAAAAATTCCAACAACTCGCAGCTGAACAACACTTCCGTACAGTTGGCCACAATTTTGGCACAAACGCAAGATTTACTATCATCGAAAAAATAGAAAAAAATACACCTAGAACGACTAAAATTCTGGTATTACATGAAGATATGTGGAAAATTAAACTTTCTATCTCCCTATCGCTCTCTTAGTGGATTCAACACTAAACTTTACAGCCCAAATAATACCGAGCTCCAAGCCTATAATTCTCTCACTGTTAATTGCTCTATGTTTACCAACTCACTATCTTTAAATCTGCACATAATACTATACTTCCACTAATACCATAAATACGAAGTATAACACCCCTATACCATAGCATACCTCAATATACATATTCTCCACAATAGCCCCACGTATACAATTTGACCCCCAGCCTACAAATAGTTAATGTTACGAACGTATCTTATCCTATCCATACCTAACTCTCCTTGAATGTATACCAAACATTGGAAACATCATACTTAGTCACCGAGTCCCCAACCAATAGACACCTATGTATGGTCCATTTACTTGTACTATTCAAAGCTATCTGACTTTTCAGAAAATCTACAGTGACCATTAGTTTATATAACATGTATTTCCCAACTAGTACACGATCATTCATTACAAGGACCCCTCTAACATATATCCCACCATCTTGATTATTACTAGGAATAAGTTCAACCGCATAGGCCACCACTGGAATACTCCTAAATAATTTTCAGGACTTCACCCTCATTTTACCGAATCCCCTTCGTATACATGGACATACTAATTATACACCTACAGTTCTATTCCACTATTGGTATCCATATTGTTAGGTTATGCATTCATGTATACACCTATGGGCAATTTGAAGTATAAACATATATATGCAAGGACACTATATGATCTTGCTAAGTACCTAAGTAGCTTAGTAGTGAACCATGACCTAGATTCCCAACAACCATGACAACCAATTCTTAAAAATACCTATCCCTCTTGACCAAGATAACCCATACAAATCACATGACTGTTGGTACTACTTCTAACAAAACCACCATAGATTCCTTCACGTATAGAAAATAGTCCGGACTCATCACTAAGGCTTCCTGGGGATTTTCATTTTTGATTTCCACAACTACTAAAAGGTGCACACATATTACTGAAGATTCTCTTGTCTAGCATACTAATTAATAATTTATCTATCAATCAATTAAGTAATAAAGTATCTATACACCTTTACTCCTGGGTTTGTCTCATTCCCAATAATTCACTTTTGAAGCTATTGCTCTTTTTATTTGGAGATGAATAACTACACATCACTGCATTATACATCAGCGGGTTTCATGCAGCAAAATAATGAAATTTAATTCTAGCCTAGGCTCACTGAACCTATGAATGTTGGTAATTTTCATATTAAAAAAAACATACGCATTTCCATTTTTTTTCTTTAAATCGTAATTTAGTCTAAAAGATTACTCTTACGACTCGCGGCTAATTTACTGCAATCAATGTGGGCCTTGCCGCTTTTGAATTGTGCAGGGCCGATCTATAACAAGTCTCAAAGTTTTAATAATTGAACTTTAACTCATGTTTATATACTTACTAGCATGGTACCCTTAAAAGATGACGCAATTATTATTTATTACTTATTATTATTTACGCATGAATCAAGTGTACCAATATATATTTAGCATAAATTTATTCATTGAAAGTGAGGATTATATTTTCTAATCATTTAAACTAGAACAAAAAATATTATATTAAATCATATCTAAATTAATTTTTCTTTTTTTTTAAATAAAATTGAAAAAGAGAAAATTGATGAATCTGGGTCAAGTTGTCGAGAGAAATGGATTGGTGCTTTTTATTTTTTTTATTTTTTTTCTATAGAAACTGTCTGCTGAGCAGCTTGCATGGTGGCATTTAGGGTGGGCAGTCTAAGGTGACCTGTAGTGGAGTATTGGGGAGTATCGGAAAGCTGTCGTGTTATTTATCTTCCTTCTTTTTGTCCTCTTTCGTTTAGATTTTACAAAAATGCATTGTGGATTTATAAGACCATTCTCCTCTTTCTGAACAGATAAACGAATTAACCAACAAATATGATTATGGCATTTATAAAATGAAATGGACTTAATCGTCAAAAATGCAATGGCACCAACTGAACCAAAAGATATGTGATAGTTTACGCCTGAAACTCTCTGATCTGCAATGAAATATCGGTGGGCTTCTAAGATATATTATCAATTATTAGGTCGTGAGATGTCATTTTTTTTGTTGTTGTTTTTTAATAGTATTATTAGGAAGGATATAAACAACAAACCGGTATATATTTGATCAAAAAATGACCCATTTTGAAACAATACCCTTTTTCTTATGACATTCTAACGACGATATGCCATCTCTATTGAATTCTTGAATGGCTTCCCTATTAGTGAACCTTTTATAACGGATATGTATTTGAAAAAAGCTTGAAAAGATCCTAATCTCCAGAAGGAATGTCAAATGAATTTGGGGATAAGAAAAAACTTCATATCTCAATGACACCAAGGGGGGTGTTGTCACTGTCATCGAGCATTCCATTCAGTTCATGCGGAACACATTCTTCAATATTAAGAATAGATTTGAGCCTTGGGGGGGTCTTATCCATGTCCATATTACCATACCTAAACCCATTTGAACCGACGCTGTACGGTCCACACTATACCAGTGTTCACTCCAAATGTTTTGTTGGCGTTACCAGCAGCTTAAACAGTTTTATATCCGAATTTGAATTCGTACTTGAAAATTACGCTAACTTCTTGGGTAAAAAACTGTCGTTGTCACGTGATCATAAAGCAGCAATAATAGGGAATCATTACTATCTACACTGAATCTACAAAATGGATGCAATTACATAAATTGTTCCCTTTTAGCATCATTCACTACGACGTAAGAAAGACATGTTATGAGTAACAACATAATGCACATTTCTATCGGATGAAAATCATGTGTATTTTCGAGCGAGATAATATGGTCATCGAATATTTTAGAAAAATATGTATTCATAATCTGCCTAATTTGTGAGGCTCGTCAATCTTTGAAAATCAGCATTTACTGCTCAAATTCAAAGTGCATTAAAGCATGGAGAGACCACAAGACTGCACAGTACACCTGGAAGAAGATAGGAGTCCGGAACATCATAGAATCAATTTAAAATCTCAAATGGCAGTGGACTGGCTATGTTGCAAGAATGGCGGACAACCGATGGACATCGCAACTCACACCATAGATCCCCAGAGATCACATGCGCAACTGAGACCGGCAGACTGTTAGATGGAGAGGCGAGCTAGACAAATTCAGAAACTACTGGCTCTGCAACGCCCACGATAAAGAAATGTGGCGAATCCTGGGGGTAGTTCATGTCCAACGACGGACGTTGAGAGACTGATGATGATGATGATGATGATGATGATGATGATGATGATGATAACTTTCTGTGAAAAAGGCAACCGTTTCAACTACGAATTGACCACGGGAACAGAGAGAGACAGATAGACATACAGACGGAAATCAAAATAGATCGAGAAGGAAAATGTATGGCTCTTTCCGTCTTGCGAACAGTCTTAGTGGCTTCGGGACTTTTAGCTGCAACGCCTGGGTGCTTTGTCTGTAGAAAGTGTTATGCCTAAGTTCCACTTTCTTCTACCTGGCCACGCCGAAGGGTTACAAAGGTGAGAAGTGCTCAATTCGTTTAGACATCAGCATGACTGCAGGTGTTCCCAAACAGTGACCCATCAAGGTGTTGATCAAGCCCAACGTTGCTCAAGTTCGGTGATCATATGAGAACCAGTGTTTTCAGCATAATTTGACCGTGCCAAGAATAGAAAAGTGCAATTAAGCAAGTAGATCACAGAAAGAGAGATGCGACAAAAAAAGCATGAAAGTATGCGTAAATAGATGGACAGATAGATGTGGTCATACTGAGATAGATAGATAGATAGATTGATATGAATGGGCTTAGATACATATTATTGGAAGGAAGATTAGGTACGTATATACATAAATGAAAAATAGATATATCTATTTTTCGTCTGAATTTTTTTAGATATGTAGATAGATAGATAGATAGATAGGTAGATAGATAGATAGATAGATAGATATGTAGGGATAATCTGAGATAGATAGATAGATAGATAGATAGATAGATAGATAGATAGATAGGAACAGACCAAGATAGATAGATTGGTAGGTGCATGAAGGGAGTACAAATGAAAACTTAGATGAAAATCGAGAGAAAAGAAATTAAAGGAGAAAAGTAATAAGATAGGAGGAGGAAAAGAAGGAGATAAAAAAGGGCAGAATTCAATGGAGAGAAAAGGGAAAATAAAGAGAGAGAAAATGATATGAACAGAAGAAAGGGGGAGTAGAAAAAAAGAGAACAAAAAAAGAAGAAATGGAAAGAAAAAAAAGGAGCTTCGTATGTAATGAATACCTAATCCGATGTTGCTAATTTGCAATAAATAAACTTCTTTCTGAGTCCATCACTTTACTCCCCGCTTCTGTGTAAATATAAGGATATTTACCTCTCCTCTATTCACGCCCGTCTCACTTACACATGAGAGCAAATGAAACAATGTCAAAAGTCGTAGTTGTTCTACGTAGACAATTGTGCACTCAATTGCAGGAGTCATAGATTTTTGTGTACTCAACAACATCTGAGATTGAAATATAAGTGACAAAAGCACAATAGAGTGGCAAAGTGCTGACGTCACTAGACAAGCAATAACGCCATCAGACTTTGACAACAAAGCAACATTTGTCGATAAAATGCCCGAAACTAGTAACCATGTCAATTCTATTGTAATGATCTCTGGGTTGATAATGAGAATAAATGTTGTATAAAATTTTGATCTAAAAATTATTGGCTTAAACAATATAAACTCGTTCATATGTATTCGAAAACTTATGCGTCTAACGTGACATGATAGTTAAGCTACTATTTTTAGCCCAGAACACAGAGACTTTAATTTTTTGTCCATGAATTTTGAAAAATAGGCCGATTTCAATAACGGCCCGAGTATTACTAATCTTGAATAAATATCAAGATAGAATTAGTGTATACATTATCCTTCAAATGATGAGCTTTCAGGATCTGCTTCATGGCACACTATGGATGCTCTTCACGCTATAGGTAATAAATAGCTGGTATTATGCATTGATTGTATACTTCACGTTTTGAGCATATTGGCATCTTGCTTTTCAGTATATTTCCATTAATACCAAATAATTTCCAAATCGTTATGCGTTGCTTTATTCCCTTTACTTGGCCAATCTCTAGTTTCATTGTTTGACCTGAGTAAATATATCCCTTAACCTTTTCTAAGACTTTAACGTCTATACTTATTGTCTTTTTCGGAACGTCATCATGTGCATGTGTGTAAGTGAGAGGTGTCACGTCGTTTGTCTAGATGTCACGCTACAAAAATCATTTGAACATTGGTGCAGCATGACCATATATATATATATATATATATATATATATATATATATATATATATATGTGTGTGTATATATATACGAGAAGGCAGACCAGGATAAATGCTATTACGCAAATGATTAAGCGGCAAAAATGTGGACGGACTGGATATTTAGTAAGAAGAACGGACAAACGATGGAGCAGAAGTGTGTTGAAAAAAATGTGAAGAGCAGATTTGATAAATATTGAGAAGAACAGGAGATTCTATACAACTACAAGTCCACAATAAACATTTGGAAATCATGTGAAAATCCAAAGTGATTTCAGGAGTCTGGAGTAGGGGATTTACCATGAATCCTGTTCCAGAAAATATCACCAAGTTGAGCTAAAAGATTAACCGAGTGGTGCTTGTGGGACAGTAAACGTTGTGGGAAGAGAACACACACAAAATGGAGGAATGAGATAGGAAAGTTCGCCCGTAAGACATGACAAAGTTTGGTACTAACACGGTCATCATGAAAAAAGAAAAGAAGAAAGGCTTTTGTCCAGCAGTGAACATATAATGAATAATGATGGTGATGTATACTTTAATATGTATGAATGCTCACTTTGGCACTTTTACAGAGATTTTTTCCTGTATTAAGAACGTCCCTACTGTTGACACCTCAAACAATCACCTAATTATCAGGAATAACTCATGCGAGAATACTTCTGAATATTGTAATCCCAGAAGCCCATGGCGTTTTCCACCGCTTTTCTAATAACACGACTGCAGTGCATTGACCACAAACAAATCTTAAAGCCAACTACGTTGTACTATGACGCATTCTGCATTATTACTGTCTTTAATGCCTTTTTATGATTGACACCCGCTTTAGGTGACCAATGAATACCCAGATGTATATAGTGCAAAACACTGTACGTGTTTCTGACATCTACAATGAGCTGCGAACATCCATACCTCATCAATATTTCATATGACGTTCGCCTCACATAGTTACGGTAGCCCGTTTCTGCCGCAAATCGAAAACGATACACAGTGTTATTTTCCATTTGTCACTACTGGTGGGCCTATAAGTGAGGAAGCAGACATTGAACAAACCATCGCCTTTGCAACAATGGTTAGATGGAGATACATAATAACTGATTTTCTGGTCTACTGACTTCTACATAAATGATTTTCTAGTCCACTGACTTGTACATAAATTAAATGATAAAGGTGTTTATATCATTGTAAAAGACTTTTACAAGCATTGGCACAGATGAATACATGGATGTAAAAGATTTGCCCTGGGCCTTTATGTCTACTCACAATTTTTAACGAAAACAACTCATGATGCACCAGGTGTATTTGTATATACGATTAATTAAATAAACATTGTTACTAAAGGGGCGTAATGTACTTAGTGCTGATATCAAAGAGTTGTGCCCCTTGCATAATCTTTTCTATCACCTACTAAGATAAAACGTAATGTGTATCCATGTACAAGGTCATTTCTGACGACATGGGAACACTAATATTTATATGAAAATGGCTAATCAAGCGGGTGGATGGGAAATTGTGCCTAAGTAAATATATCACTTGTATTCAGCCAGGGGTGGTATGCCTCTGGGTCTGAAATGAAGGTTTCGATCCTACCTCATGGTACTGGACGGGATATTGGATAGTCTATAGCCACACTGCAGAGTTGTAATACAACGAAACAACTATCTGTGGATGGCTCAATTATTAATTACATATATATATATATATATATATATATATATATATATATAAAAGATGGAATGACGAGATAGAAAGGTTTGCCGGTTAAGGTTACTCTCGGTCGATATGGAAGAAACTGGGAAAGTCCTTTGTCCAGCGATGGACATAATGGATGATGATGATGATGATGATGATGATGATGATGATGATGATGATCATAGTAGGGTCGAAGGGTGAGAAATGAAAGACAAGAATGGAATTCCGATGATATGTTTGCGTATCGCTGAAAAGGAAACTGTGGATTGGGGGCACTGAAAGGGTTAACTGCAGATAAGGGGGACCCCTGAAAGGTAAACCGCGAATAAGGGGTACCACTTAAATAGAAACCGCGAATAAGGAAGTCGCTAGAAGAGAAACTATGAATTATATCTTCAAAAAAATTCATCTATAATCCTATGCTTATGGACACCGATGACGTAATTTCAAATCAATCATGAGAATTGATCCAAGAAAAATAGATGATTGTTCTTTGGTGACAAAAAACGTACGACTGGAAGGGAAACTGCAGATATTTTTTCTCTCACGAAAATTGATTTTGAAAAAAAGAATAAATGCTGTCAGCTAATTGGAGACAATTGATAAAAAATAAGGATAAATTACATCAGTTAAATGGGGGCAGACAAAGTCTGTTACAGAGATGTTGGACGCGTCTAAAAATAGGTGATTTTCCAGTCGAACTGTTTCTGGCTTGATCTTCGATTATCAAATATGCATTAAAATTTTTGAGTAAATAACCTCCTTCCTTGATTATATCGAGCAAAGACATAGATAAGTCTTGTTATTGAAAATTTGTCTGGGACAACCCGGAACTTTCATTGTTAGAATCGGCAATGGTAAATTACTTTATCATAATAACAGTGGTATCTGTCTGAATGCTACTCTGTTGGTAATGGAGCCACAGGCGAAACATTTAATTATTGTATTAATTACTTGTTGGTATCAAAGAGAGATGAATCACGAAATTCATTACATGGATACATAGTATCTGCAGTTGTTTGAAGTTATTATTTCAGATATATCATTGATCATATTTGAAGTCTATTTCTAGATACGCTAACATCTCTAGCATCGATTGTCGTCACTGACTGACATTCAAAAATGTTAGTTACGTCCCTTGCTCAGTGTTACCAATTTAGATGTTGTCGAATTACGTCCCTTGTTCAGTGTTTCCAATGTAGATGTTTTTTATCAAAATCTACTTGTTTTTGGCTGCGTCTAGACGTCAGAAATCGTTATTTAAAACGATTTTTCATGAAATGAGAAGTATTCTTTATTTAATTCGTAGTAACAAAGT
The DNA here is from genome assembly GCA_963457665.1 of Thysanoteuthis rhombus. Taxonomy (NCBI): domain Eukaryota; kingdom Metazoa; phylum Mollusca; class Cephalopoda; order Oegopsida; family Thysanoteuthidae; genus Thysanoteuthis; species Thysanoteuthis major. Next base: position 51,121,460 of record OY735213.1, read on the forward strand.
TTGAAACATCAAAGGGGACATAATCGGTATTAGCGAAATGAGAAGACAAGGAGAATTACTGATAGAACTGAAAAGCAAACATCTTCTCCGCAACTGTGGAAGAGAGAAAGTAAAACAAAGTGGGTCAGGCTTTCTCATCAATAAAGACCTCAAAGACAACGTGGTAGGTTTCAAAGCTCTTTCAGACCGCAAAGCCAGCGTTACCATACAACTCTCAAAGAGGTACAAACTGAATGTCATACCTGTCAACATCCCCATCTTGCAATCAACCAAAGAAGAAATAAACAACTTTTATGATGACTTGAACTTCCAACTGCACGATACTAAAAATACTTCAATGTCATCATGGGAGACTTCAACTCACAGGTGGGACAAGGAAATGAACGTGGTGTTGACAAGTTCGGATGCTAAGTACGATAGAGGTGAAACTCTTGTGAACCTTGCAACTACGAGCAACTTCAAAATCATGAATACTTTCTTCTAAAAGAAACCCAATAGTAAATGGACTTGGAAGATCCCCAACCATGAAACCAATAACTGAATAGACTACATCCTAACGGACAAAAGCAACACCATCAAAGACATTCATGTTCTACACCAATTAAACAGAGGAAGCAACCACAGAATGGTAAGATGTAAACACATATGAAGAAGGCAGAAAAATGTCCTACACCAAACTGCCACCATTAAACGTACCAAATGAACTCACCCGATCCTTCATGCAAAAATTGAAAAGCAGGTATAAAATCCTAACCGAACAGAACGATACCAACATCAACGAACTTAATAGCAAAATAACTATCTCTCGAACCGAGGCCGCCACCATGTTTAAACCAAGAAGCACACAAACCATTAATAAGATTTCAGACGAAATCAGGAAACTCATTTAAAAGCGCAGAAACCTCAAACCACCGATAACAACAAAGGAAAAAATTGAGGAGACTGAACTGAAAAAACACAATCAAAAAGAAACTTAGAGAAAACAAAGGAAGGTACACAAAAGCAATCATCGAATCAACTCTCGAAAAATGTCTTTGCTTCAAAACTTCAAAGCTTTTAGAATAGGAAAGAAACCATAAACTAGCATACTCGAAGAAAGCAGAGACAGAATTATCGAACGTGCCCAAGAATTCTACCAAAAACTTCACTCTTCAAGATATGGACAATAAAACACCGAACATGATACGCAAGACGCGGTCAATCAGTTTGAGGATTTCCCAGAAGTTACACCATGGGATGTAAAACAAGCCATCAAATAGACAAAGAAAGGAAAAGCCCCTGGACCAAAAATATTACCATTGACCTACACAAAAAAGCTAGTAAGATCGTCAATAAAAAATTTAAAAAAACTAGCTATTCTGTTTAACTTATGTCTAAAACTGAGCAAAGTTCCGGATAACTGGAACACGTCAGTCATAATGCTTTTACATGAAAAAAGAAACCCAAAAGACCTCAACAACCACAGACCAATAAGCCTACTCAACTGCATCTATAAACTTTCCACAAAAATCATCACCAATCGGATCACTGAAAAACTAGATGAAAACCAACCACAGGAACAAGCTGGCTTTAGAAGAAGCTGCTCGACCATGAACCATCTCCATTCAATAAATCAGCCGAAAGAAAAAGCAGTACAATACAAAATGCCACTTGCTGTAGAATTTATAGACTTCAAGAAGGCTTTCGACTCTGTGGAAATTCCCATGGTCATGAAGGCAATCACTCTGTAAGGTGTAGACCTTGTATACGTCAGAGTACTGCAAGATATATACAATCACAGAAACTCCTTTATCAGGCTACATAAAGACTCTGAGCCCTTGAAGCACCAAAAAGGAATAAGGCAAGATGATATCAGCTCACCCAAACTCTTTACAGCCTGCCTCGAGATGATCATCCGAAAACTGAACTGGGAGAACAGAGGAATCACAATAGACGGCGAATACCTGGACAACCTCAGATTTGCAAACGACATCTTCTTTTTTGCAGAGAACCAATACAATCTCCAACTAATGCTAGATGAACCAAACGAAGAAAGCAAAAAAGTCGGCCTACTCATGAACTTCCGTAAAACAAAGGTTATGTGCAACAAGAATGTCGAGAATAAGAAGATAACAGTCAAAATCGAAGATGTAAAACTGGAGAAAGTAGACCACAACATGCAACAAGGACAATGGATCTCTATGAAACCCACAAAAGAAGAAACCAAGCGAAGAATCACTCTAGGATGGCAAGTCTTCGGCAGAGCAAGCTCAACCTTCAAAAACAAGAACTTCCCATTAATCCTAAAAAGAAGAGTATAAAACAAATGCATCCTCCCGACAATCACTTATGGAGCTGAAAAATGGAACCCAACCCGCAGACTGAGAAGCATGCAACGCGTGCATGAGAGAATCATGCGCAACCTCACATGGAAAGATCACAAAACAGCACGGTATATCAGGGAGAAAACAGAATTCTGAGACATCAGAATCTACTAAATAGCTTGAATGGCAATGGACCGATCGTGTTTCAAGAATGGCAGACAACCGATGGACATCACGAGTTACAACATAGATCCCAAGAGATTACATGCGCGACCGAGGCCAGTAGAATACAAGATGGAGAGACGAACTTGACAAATTCAGAAACTACTGGCTCCGTGACGCCCACGATGGAAAGAATTGGCGAACCCTTGGGAAGGTTCATGTCCAACGACGGACGATCAAATGATGAATTACATGAATTGTGTCCGCCCGCCCTCAAGTACTGTGTACATTCTGATCACTGTATTACGAGAAAGATGAAAATCTTTTAGAAAATGTTCAGAGGTGAACAGCTAAATTAGTACAAGAATTAAAAAGTATGAGTTTTGAAGATATGTTAAAGGAGTAAAGGTTGACATTATTAGAAGAAGGCAGGATCGAGTGACTCAATACAAATATTTAAGATAATGCGTGGTATGAAATTAGTAAGTCCTAATGTATTTTTACTAAAAGTGGGTACGAAGGACTGAGAGACCATATAGTTAAAATATCTGTTAATATAGGGTTAAAGATTGTCAAAGGTTCGTCTCCTTGACAGTGACAGTGAAATGACAACTATATTGTAAATGTTTCATTACTGCACCAGCAAAAAAATCATGGGATCTGTTTATCACCAGAGTCACCGCTGGGAAGAAAGTCGGAAACCTCCCAATCACTTCCAGTTAACTAAATTGCTTTTTTCAGAATTAGATTTCTCATTCTTCTTCTAGATATATAGATAAGAAAGATAACTGAATTATCTCCCTTTTTTCCATATACTTTGTCATCAGCTTAGTATTCACTGTGCTTGCTCCAGCTTCTATATTTGATATCAAAGGACTCCTTACTCTCCTCCATTCACGATTTCTTTCTGTTTTCTCTACTTTCTGAACCTGCATCATCGTAATCTATCTAAGCATCTATTCTTTTCTTTTTAGCGTTTCTTCTGTTCAGTGATGGTGGCAATTTACTTCTGGTGAACCATACTGGTACGTCAAATGTTTGCTTTTCGCATCATTTACATTAATAATTGCTGAAGGCTATAATTTCGGCATAAACTTCAATGCAGCGTTAAGTTCCTGTTAATTGACAAGAATTTCCCGCCTCTAACACTCCTCAGAAACTTTTAACTCTCACTTCGTCGAGAGCTAGATAACCCCTAACTGTTGTAGAGAACGCAAACAAAAATGTTGATAATTACAATGTTTGGCGTAATTTTTGTGGTTCAATGAGGAGATCTGATTCAGCATATCCCTCTCGGACTGGAGATATCATTTTTATTTTCTTCTTTTGCAGCTGATACCATCGCAAGTATTGAGGAAACGTCTTTGAGATAGGTAATGGTCGTTTTTGTTTCAGAGTTAACCTCTGTTTTGGTTAGGTCGGTAAGTAAACTTTCAAATTTTGATGAATTTCTCCATTATTAAACTCAAGTTGGTTGTTTTCTTGGAGAAATGAGAAAAGACAAATCTCGTGCTGTAATGGTATGACAAGCGGCTATTGTCGCCTTTCTCGTTCAAAGATCAAAAAACATTTTTAGGAGGGTTTTAGATGAGCGCCGATGCCAATTTCCAAGCCTATTAACAAAACAGTATGGCCAGGGGCGCTGGAATACTAACTAATCAGAAAGATGATATTTATCTATGTTTGGGATGGACAGTTGAAAGATGAAGGTAGGGATAGAGGTAGGTAGTCTCATATAGATAGATAAATAGATAGGTAGATGGATAGATGGATAGGATAAGATATGAGAAGATAGATAGATAGATATGAACAGATTGGATAGATAGATAAGATAGATAGTAAGATGAGATAAATCAGATAGATCGATAGATATATATGAACATTGGATAGATAGATGGATGACATAGATAAGATAGAGAGATAAGATAAATTAGATAGATAGATGACATAGATGAGATGGAGAGAAAAATTAAATAAATAGATGGATAGATAGATAGAGAGAGAGATAAGATAAATTAGAAAAATCAAATAGATAGATAACATAGATAGATAGATAGATAGATAAGATAGATAGGTAGGTGAAGGTAAATTTGAACAGTGGAACATATACTTAATTTGGAATTGAAAAATTAATACAAGAATTAAATAATAAAATTCAATATTGCCAAAGAAACGAAAAACGAACGAACAAAAGTTTCGATTTTAATGAAATTAAAAACAGGAAAATACGCACTGCGTTTAATTAATTTTTCAGAAAAACTAAGTTTCTTTAGTTTTTAATTTCCTGCAATGCAGGTGAATTGTCAAGAGCGCTGAGTTCTTCCGCTGAACATGAAGAAGAAGAAGAAGAAGAAAAAGAAGAAGAAGAAGAAGAAGAAGAAGAAGAAGAAGAAGAAAAAGAAGAAGAAAAAGAAGAAGAAGAAAAAGAAGAAAAAGAAGAAGAAGAATGAAAGAAAGAAAAGAAGAGAAAAGAAAAGAAAAGAAAAGAAGAAATCCAATTCTAAAAAAAGCAATTTAGTTATCGGTGTCATGGCAACGACTTGCTCTTTTTCATTTAAAATCGCAAATGCCACTTTAAATAATTTGGATTGAAATAGAAGTTGTCGTAATCAATTAGCAATTACATTTCTCAGTTAAAAGAACTGCATCCTGTGGCTTTTGTTCTCCCCAAAACAGACAATATCAGATTGAACCAGTGGGTTCTCAACCTTCTCGCCGCAGGTTCCACGCGAATAGCTTGTCCAAAGCATATGCTGTCTAGAATAAACTCCTTTCTGAATGTTTTACCGACGAGTACAATCGCGATATTTTAAAATCAAGAGTGAACAAGTGCCTTATCCAATATTAGTTTTTTCAGTCCACATTTAAACATGTCATGTTTAAGTGTTTCCAACATTACCAATTTTAACATTCATAAGCTATTTCAACATTATTTTTAACTATTCCTAATTCTATGGGATGAATAACTTTCTTCTTACTAACATTTTGATGTGAAAAGTGGCTGAAATGCCTTGTCCAGATTGACAAATAAGATTTTTTTAAAGTCACACTAATCAATATGTATTTGACTTGGGCAACACACCAACTCCTTAAGATATATTTTGATATATCTAAAACTATACTTATGGTATGTTTGTATATATATATATATATATATATATATATATATATATATATATATATATATATATAGTATTATATGCGTCATATTATTTTGAAACTCTATTTAAAATGGTCCCCATTATTACACGATGAATTATCATATGGCCTAGACAGCGTAAATAGAATAAACAATTGAAGAAAATGGGACTGATATATGATTTAAAGCACTTATTCCGGCCTTTACCCAACAGGCGGCTGCTTAGCTCAATGATAAGAGCACTGCTAAGTTGAAGTGGTTACTTTATCGGTTGCTGGTTCGATTCTTTCAATTGTTTATTCTATTTACGCTTTCTAGGCCAAATCGTGCATTCCCTGTATAATAAGAGGGGATCGCTTCAAAGTAATATAATGCATGATTCTTTTCCCATTTGGAATAACTAGTGGATCATATGAGAAATAATTGAATCGGGACACACATCGTGGAGCAATGATCAGCAAGTTGAACCTGCTAGCTAATATTAGTGGGTTCGATCCTCGTTGGATCATCCGCTCTTTATGATCTGATGTAAAACTTGCATTTTAAGAAATATTGTTTTTTGAAAATGATTCAGAACGCTCGTCAGTTAACAATGATCAGTAACTTCCTATTTACCCGAGCCCCTACGAGAATAAAATGTGATACAAGGTCGGTTTAACATTGTGGACCCTGGCGAATATGTGGAGCAAAAACTTCCTCAAATATTTTCTTTAGTCTTTTCACCTATTATTGCGAGGACATAAGAACATGTATTTATTCACTCTCCCACCAGAGCTAGATGCAGCACAAGGTCAGGGCTTTACGTGGGGATAAATGGATCAACCAATCAAAAATAGCTCCAGCCAACGTGACTTTGGTTGCTTAGCAACCGTAGTTGCTAAAGCAACTGCAGTCACGAATGCGTCAGTTCGAGCCCGACCTGTCCCTATAAGTGCAATGGGACAGTGCTGCCCCCGGGACTGACTGCTCCCTCCTGCAGCTGGGCCGAGTAATAGTAAGTCAGCCAAAGGATGAGTCCAAAGGCTCCCAATGCGCGAAGTAATGTGCAGCCTCAGCATAACCTCATATACTGACGCATTGCACCGGTACACATGGGCTTTGATGCTCACCACAACACAGTCTTACGCCCATTCGGCAGGCAAGCGTCAGTACTGGCGCCTTGGGCTATGCTGTGGAACAGATACGATACTTCAATCTATGCCGAAAGGCCAGAAGAAATGTATGGTTGCGCACCGATTATTGCGAGGTCAAAAGAGCACATGACTTCGTCGCAGGGACGAACCCTAGTCCCCCTGGTCCTGACTACACAGAACCAAAGGCATCGCATTTGCGTTCGTCTGGTCAGAAATGATCTTCAAAATATAAAATTGAATAATAACAAGCTAATCTTACTGGCAATTGGTTTGTTCGATCCTCATAATACAAAACTTCCATGCTAATAAATAATATGGAAAAAATTATCTGGGCGTACGTATTAGGAATAATCAGCATGCTAATCTTGTTGGCCTATCGATGGTTTGATACCAACTCACGCTAGGTTGATATATTTATATAGTTGGTAGCAGTTAATATACTTATATAATTGGTAGTGTGAATTTTTGTTTTTTCTGTCCGTCTCTTCCATCCAGGGGTAAGAAAAATTTGCCAATAGAAATACCCTCTACCTACCATTTAGAATTACAGACTCTTCAAAAAATCACGGTGTGACAAAAACCACTTGACTCAAATGCGGGCGTCTCCTGTTATAAAGCGGGTGTTTGGATCCAAGGAAGCCAATCGCGTTATAATTGAGATGCAATAATTTGTGCTGCAAATTTAGCTATTTGGGAGCCAGATTAACATTGCATGGTCTACCATAGCAAATATATAAATACATGCTTTCCGTTATACTGCGAACCACGCTGCATTGAACTGCGATATAACGGGGGAAGCGTGTATAAATATAGCAGCGACTGACAGTCACCATGGAATCATAGAAACCTGAGAAACGGTACTAGGCAAATATTCATGAAGGTATGGCGACAAATGGATGATGGTCTAACTGGCCGTGACGACGCAGTTGTCTTCTGGACATCAGAAACGGAAGAGAAGATATGATGATTTATTTAACTCCTCACAAGTTGTATGAGTGAGGATTATGTGTTATATGAGACTCGCACATTGAGTTTTTAGATATATGTATTAACAAATGGATATATATGATCCAACAAAATGATTATAAATAGCGTTATATCATGTACAAACTCTTATTTGAAATGATTTCCCGTCATTACAGAGTTAGCGCATCACTTGGCCTAAACAACATAAATAGAATAAACAATCTCGTGAGAATTTGGAGTGAAACAGTTATTTGAGCCTTTGCATTTCGGTGGCTGCTTAGCTCAATGGTAAGAGCAACGCTTCGTTGAAGCGGCTATCTTATCGGTCGCAGGTTCGATTTTCTTTAATTGTTTATTCTATTTACGTTTTCTTGGCTGGCCAAGTGATACGTTAACCGTGTAATGACGGGAAATCATTTCAAACAAAAGTTTCAATATGATATAACGCAATTTATAATCATATATATATATATATATATATATCAAAGCGCAATAAATCAGTAATTCAATATCTGATGTGCGATGAGTTAATTTCAGTGTTCTGTGCAAAAACATTTAGTTGAAGTAGAGCTTCAAATATGGGGAAATAAAGGATTTGCGACACAAATACGTTTACGTTAATGCTCTTTTGGGTCTTCTTCAGGCGAATATGTATTCATATAGAGAGAAATAGAAAGATATACAGATAGATGTTTACAATTTTGTAGTTACTGATCAGTTTCACGCAGCCATTGCGATCGACTGACAACTGTTTTCTGTTTGCATCTTACAAACTATATACAAATAGTGTTGTTTTATGGGTTATTTCTTCTTTTCTCCACGAGGTTGATGCTACATGTGGGTGGGATAGTTTTTTTTAAGTGGTTGGGTCGTGTTAATTCAGGGGGGGGGGGTTATGGGGTAGTTTTGTTTGGATTTCTAAGATGGCATTCTCGTATGAATGCATTATTAAGGCGAAATGGATTTGTATTGTATATATGGATGCGAATGGGAATACAAATGAAATTATTAATTGAATCAAATTAGATTTAAAATTGGTTAGTATTAATAACTTTAAATGAAATTGTTATATTACCATTATTATTTGCATTTTCACACCATGAGATTAGGTGACAGCAAGTGTCCTCAGATCTCCAGCTCTCCTTTTCCCACTCTCACAGCCCACAGCAGTGCTGTGGTTTACAGTTTCACACAGTTTGACAGATGCTTATCTCTAAAGGCTGAGTGACAATAAGTTTCAAGTCTCTAGCCCTTCTCTCATATCTTCCTCACCTATCACAGCATTGCAGTGGTTTGTTCTACCACCATTATGTCTTTTTTAGTTGTTAGGACATTGCTAATAGTTGGGGGCATAAGTCTCATATTTCTAGTACTCTCCTCAGTATTCGTGCAGTCCCTAGTAGTGCTGTGGTCTGTGCGGTCTCAATCCTTCCTCTTGTCCCAAGTTCCTCCAATCTCGCTTTCAGTGTTTTGGGCATGGTTTCGAGTGCAATTACTATTACTGGTACTACCCTGACTTTCATGTTCCACACCTTCTTCAGTTCCCTTGTTGGGTACTTTCCCAGCTTTTAACTTTCTCTCCTCTGTGGTCTGCAGGCACGATTAACAGGTCCGGTCTTCTTGCTTAGATGGAGTGATCAGTTTGGATGTTAAAGTCCCGGAATGATTTGTGACTTTCCTTCTACACGGCTCTCTCCAGTTTGTGCTAGTACCACTTCTCCACATAGTGGAATCACATTCGTTTGCTTAATTCCCAGTGAATCATTGTTGCTTCCCTATCGTATCTGTGTTTATATTCCTTCTGGCATAATTGACTATAATCACTAGTTATGTAGTTTACGGTCTCATCCCTTTCCTGCATAGGCGGCATTGGCTGTTGAGATTGTTCCAATTTTTGCTTTGATTTAGTTTGTCCTGATGCATTTGTTTGGGCTGCCGTAATTTCTCTCTTCAGGTCTCTTTTGCGTAGCCATGTCCCTAGCCTCTCGTCTGTAGCATTCTACATTTGTCTTTTGAATTCTCCGAATAGTCTTCTCTGTTCCCATTTTTCTTTCCTTGTTTGCTGTGCTGCTCCTTTGTTTGCTACTTTTCTGTTGTTTGTTGCGCTACTTCAGGCGCTCTTTATAATGTCTTCACCATTTGCTTGCACATACTTTCCTAATTCTATTTTGGCCCTTCGGACACAGTCTTCTCTGATGATTATTATTATTATTGTTATTATCGTTATTTGGAATATTATTATTTGCAATCTCACACTAGTTGCCTGGTGGACACCGCTGGAGGTTGAGTGACAGCAAGTCTCCTCAAATTATTATTATCATTTAATTGATAATAGTAAAATAATGATAATGATAATATCTTTCAACAAAAAATAGCTACTATGTTCTCATTTATCTAATTACAATAAAAGAAATCTCTGTATGTATGTGTGTGTGCACCACGATTACTTGACAAATGGCCATTGTACGAAGTGGACATTGTCCTGGTATTTCAGTCAGTATACAAGGTATTGTAGTGTCCAGTTCAGCGTTGTTTGGATCAGCAGTTCTTGGGAAATCCAGTGCATGACCTTTACCTGACAAATGGTCATGATAAGAAATTGACATTCGCCAGATATATTCATCATCATTCATCATCAGTCTTTTAGCGTCCGTCGTTGGACATAGACCTTCCCCAGGATTTGCCACACTTCCCTATCATGGGCGTCACGGAGCCAGTACTTCCTGAACTTGTCTAGCTCGTCTCTCCATCTAACATTTTGCCGGCCTCGGTTGCGCATGTGGTCTCAGGGGATCCATGTTGTGAGTCGTGATGTGCATCGATTGTCTGCCATTCTTGCAACATGGCCGGCCCACCGCCATTTGAGATTTTTAATGGATTCTATGATGTCCCTAACTCTTGTCTTTTCTCGGATGTACTGCACTGTCTTGTGGTCTCTCCATGTGAGGCCCAGCATTATTCTTTCATGTGCACGTTGCATGGTTCTCAATTTACGGGTCTGTCTCTTGGTTAGGTTCCATGTTTCAGCTCCATAAGTGACTATTGGGAGGATGCATTGGTTATACACCCTTCTCTTTAGGATTAGTAGGATCTTATTATTTTTGAAGGTTGAGCTAGCTCTGCCAAAGTGTGATTCTTCGCTTGATTTCTTCTTCTTTTGATGGTGTCACGGAGATTCGTTGTCCTAGGTAGATGTAGTGGTCTACTTTCTCGAGTTCCGTGTCCTCGATTTTGATCTTGGTGTTTTTATCTCCGATGTGGTTGTTGCACATGATCTTCGTCTTGCTGAAGTTCATGTGTAGGCCGACTTTCTTGCTCTCTTTATTTAGTTCATCTATCATTAGTTGGAGGTCGTGTAGGTTCTCTGCGAAAAGGGCTATGTCGTCTGCAAATCTGAGATTGCTCAGATACCCGCTGTCTATTTTAATTCCTTTACTCTCCCAGTCTAGCCTTCTGAAGATCATCTCGAGGCAGGCTGTGAAGAGTTTAGGTGAGCTGGTATCACCTCGTCTTACTCCTTTCTGGAACTGAAAGGGGTCCGAGTCTTTATGTAGCCTGATAAAGGAGCTGCCGTGATTGTATATATGTTTCAGCACTTGGGTTGGCAGTTTTTGAAAAAAATGTAAAAAAAATGAAATAAAAGATTAAAGAGTATAGATCTTTCTTTAGTTTCTATGAATTATCTCCCTTGGTTCCAGCTCTTTGAAATTATCTAAATTTAGATATGAGATATCTAAATTGGCAACACTGAGGAGAGGTAACCGAAATACTTCGAAACCGTAATTTACGACGGACAGAAAATTATTCCACGTGACAATTCTGGCAAGCTGCTCGACAAACCATAAACTCTATTCAGACCGTCATCGTAAAATTGCGACGAAAACCAACTGAAAAATTGATGAGGTTAATAGCAGTATAAAAAATAATAATGATCATTTGCAATACTTCAATTTATAAAAAGGAATAATGAAACACTCAATAGAAACTGTCATGTAACCAACGTCTTTTGGCGGAATGTGGTGTTGAGGATGATCAATTGAATTTGGAAAAAAGGATTGATCAGTGGATAAGTTACCTCTGTAGTCTTTTGTTGGGCAGTGACCACAAAAAATCAGATGAGGTCAATGAATAAGTTATATTTCTTTGCTTTCAATTTGGCAGTCATCGCTAAGGAAGTCAGGATTAAGAGAAAAAAAGTAGTGTGAATGCTACCTGGTACAAACTAAGGGTTCAATTTAGAATAAACTTACATTGAATTACCACCCTCCACATACACACACACGCACACACACACACACGCACACACACACACACGCACACACACACACACATACTAGAAATCTATGTACGAAGGTGAGTTTTCAAAAAGTCAAAAAATATTCTTTTCTAGATTAATAAGAGGTAAAAATGTTCAAATTTGAAGTCCCCTAGCTCCATTGATGCGGCCAACACCACTGATACATACATCCATACATAGCTAGCCAGACCGGCTTGAAAACTGGAGAAACCTATGTTGACAGTTTTTGATGACAGTGCTGGTAGGAGATTTTTAATAATTGCTTTTATAGACAATTTTCGCACATGACTATTTTTGACCATTTTTGCGTGTTCTTTTTTTATGGTGGGGACAGAAACGTCCACACCCATCGGGCAACCCTAGTCGGCGACGAGTACGGGGCGACAAGCACGTGATCCAAGCGAATGGAACAGCCATGATGTCCAGCATGAGGAGGAGAGACGTTATCGATCCGATCGTTGCCCTGACCAGTGTCGGATGTAGCAGAAGTACGCTACAGGCCCCGCATTTTCAAGGGCCCCGTTCTAAATGCTTTCAAGCTATCAATTCTGATCCAGCGATTTTGCTCTTGCTCTATTATCAGAAGCCACTTTACAGCCTCCTACTTTCACGAATGATTTGAAACAATTATCACTAAACAGAGGTATCCTTTCAATACGGTATTTGATGGGTGTGCGATATCTGCACGATGAGTAAAAGATGAATAATTACAAAGGTATTTGAAACTAGAGTCATAGCCACTGCACAAAAAAATCGAAGCGAAAAAGTAATATCATTGATTGAAAATCAGATATATTTGTCGTATTCATCATCATCATCATCATCATCATTATCATCATCATCATCATCATCATCAGTCTTTCAACGTCCGTTGTTGGTCATAGACCTTCCCCAGGATTCGCCATAATTCCCTATCATGGGCATCGTGGAGCCAGTATTTCTTGAATCAGTCAATTTCATCTCTCCATCTTGTGTTCTGTCGAACTCGGTTTCTTATGTGATCTCTGGGGATCCATGTTGTGAGACGTGATGTCCATCGGTTGTCTTTCATTCTTGCAACATAGCCTGCCCATTGCCATTTGAGTTTTTTTGATAGTTTCTATGATGTCAAGAACACCTGTTTTCTTCCTTATATACTGTGCTGTCTTTTGATCTCTCCATGTAAGATTGAGCATGATTCTCTCATGTGCATGTTGCATACTTCTCAGTTTGCAGGCCTGTCTCTTGGTTAGGTTCCATGTTTCACTCCCCATGGTTCTTACAATGAAAATTTGTGTTATTATCTGGCTATATAGCAAAAAAATACTATGCAAATAAAAAAAATCATTTTCTTACGTTTGTTTTGTATTTTTTTATTAATTCACAGCCCCTTTATAAGATATGCTACTGGCCCTTCTCTAGCTTAGTCTGTCATTGGCCTTGATCTTCTCCCAATCAAATCTAAATGTTATTATAGTTTCCATCAGATGCAGTCATCACATCGTGTATTTCGTGCCACGTCCGAAGTTCATTGGCAGGAAAAGAGTTGGTTTAGCGGTCAGATACCAGTGTAAACATTTTCTTCCAAAATACTTTCATCATTTAATTGAGTCTCCAAAGCCGGCCCAAGGTACCGGAAAACACGGGCAGTGTGCCAACCACTCCGGGGCACCTGCAAGGGCCTTTGAGAGGGGAGCTACAACCGGTGCATCGCATCAGGACCCGGAAGGTCAAAAAGGAGCCAACAGAGTTCAAGCCCGAGAGTTAAACTTCGAAGTCGATTCGATATGTCCATAAATAAAATAGGTTGACCGACGAGTGGACATAGTATGGGGTGCTGGAAGGTTTATCGCAGTTGGAAACAAGATGGCTAAAGGACAAGGATGTTTGCGTAGCATGTATGTAGGGGGTGTTGTCACGTGTCTTGACTTTTCAAATAAAAATAGAAAAACGAGAATACGAATCAATCAAACAGATTAGAAAAAATCAACATAATGAAATTCCCCAATATGAAGTAAGATTTTCAAAGAATATCTAACAGTTTAATTTCTCTTGTGGTGAAACCAAGAGAAACTATTGGCGAAGGAAGTTCTCTCGATCGACGCCAAGCTCATTTAAATCATATATTCTGATTTAAATCATTGATATATATGATCAATCTTTATATTATAGTATTCATATATATTCCTATATATTTATTTTAATCACTGTAAAATGTAAAGAATGAAATACTACCAGTCTTTGAGAGGCGCCTAAATTTAGTTCGCCCGGGGCACCAGGAAATAGAGCCGATCCCTGCAAGTCAATAATTGCTTTTATTATAAGTTTGGCTCAGTGGTGTGATTCTGTGGTATGGCTCAGGGGTGTGATTCTGAGGTATGGTTCATTGGTGTGGAAAATTCCCTTATAAATAGTGCCTATCCTATGTTCCATAGTTTTCGAAACTGTTCAAAACCGCAGTGTTCAACTCATATTATGGTTTAATGTATTTTTCAGCTTAAACTGAGTTACATTGATTTGCACGGTAATACTTTAACCGTACTACACGAAAACCCATAAAAAATCAAAATCGCACTACTCAAAATATTGCTGTCTGTTACACTTATTGTATCAGTAGTTTCCAGCAGTTCCTCTCCCTATCTATCCTCTAATAAACTTTCTTTCTTCTCTCTCATTATAAACTTCCTAACTTTTTCTTCCCTCTCCCTCCCAACCCTATTTTTCAACTACCTTACTCTCCTCTGCCGTCTTACCCTCTAATTAAACTTTTTCCTCCTCCCATTTCCCACAGTATCTGTTACACTTACAGTATCAATTGCTGCCATCAACCATGTTTGTTGCTGTACACTTATGATGACCGTAAGCAACGGGTCATTGGCTGGTTAGAGTAGGATGGCTAGAGGACAAGGATTTTTGCGTAGTATGCATGTAAGGGGGCGAAAACAGCTTTGAACCGCCTTATAAAATCCCTCTCAGAGACCCCAGGCGCCTGTAATGTGCCTGAGACGGCAGAACTTTCCCTCCCTACCCTCTTATTAAACTACCTTTCTTTTTTCCTTCCAAAACAACCCAGCTTTCTTTGCTCCCTTCTCCCTTCCAACCCCCTTATCAAACTACCTAACTTTCTTTTTTCGCTGATTAGTTCGATGTCCACTATCCTGATCTCCGTACAGGTGACGGACGTACATTTTTGGGTCCCTGAATCTTGAACTGTTATAGGGACCCCTTTGCAACCATCGACACCGACGGACCTTGTTGCCCTTGAAAGGACCTTGAGGCCCAGAGAGCCCATAAATGGAACTGCCTATAACCACGTTGGCTTAGATATTTCGCTTAGACACCGAGCACTTATCGTTCTGCTTGATTAATACAAAACTGCATCAATTTCGCTGAAAGACTAACTCATTAGAAAAAAAATTGCTTCTGGGATTAGGAGCCTTGAAGCTTAGGTTTCATTAGTTTCATAATAGATTCACCACTGTTTGCCAGATTGAGCTGAGTAAATATTTTTGAACGCTTACCATAGTGATTGATTGGATCCTGTCAAGGCTGATAATGAGGGTAACCGCATCCAGCTGCAACTGCCTGTGAAATTAAGGTACATAAGATAGGGTGGTTTGTCCAGTTGCCCATTCACTCACAGTCTACTCTGTCAAATATAGTGGCATCCCATTGACGAGACATTTTTATCAAGATCTCTGGCGATGGGACAGAACGCAAGCAGTTGGTTCATATCTTTCCCAAGGGCATTAGTATTAAGTGAAGAGAAGCAGCTTCAGTCGAATTTCAAACAGCACACTGATTTTGTTTTCCATGCTGGTAACCGTTTACCACCTCGAACCAACATGTAGACTCATTGGTTCCCACTTGGTCACTTTCGTTAAGCAACGTTCGCCTGATCAGTATAAAATGGGTGACAACTCAAATGGTTGTTTAGATTCTCGTTTACTAAGCCTAAACTGGTATGAGACTATAATATTTGGACATCCATAGAGAATCGAACTTACTACCCGTGGCCTGCGGGACTACCTGGCTAATCACTGCTCTACAGCCTGTGTCCAATAGTAGATGGAGTGAAAATGAAGAACATTACTCAATGACTTTCAGAAATGAACTCAACAATCTCAGTCGATAATTGAACAATCGTAGAACCAAAATCTGAAGTCATGTAGAGAAAACTCAATCGAAGAATGAATATGGTCAGAATAACCATTATTCATAACATCACTGGCTTTTCCCTCAGGAAAACATCTAAAATAGAGCAAAAAAATATCTACAAATATCAAGATTCTGCAGAATCTGGATATTAATAATAAGAATGAGGTCCAAGAAAGGTATTGAAAAAAACATTTCAGAAGGGGTTCAGTGGAATAGTAATGCCAAATTTCAAGTCAGTAGATAAAACGATAGGGACAGGACTGTTTGAACACACAAACATAGAAACTTATGAACACATAAACCCAGGCACAAATTTTTTTAAAGGGATATAACCCTTTGCCATCTTTGATTATTCAATATTTTCGTGAGGAAAATCCATGGTCCGATCGTAATGATGCAAAACCATGGAAGTTTTTGAGGCCAAGGCCAATGCGAGGATCTCATTACAACCTTTTATGAGAGAGGGAGAGACAGAAAGAGATAGTATACGGTTAATTTTTTAAATCAAATTTACATCTTTTTTGTCCCACAGCTGAGACCCGTTCCCTTGAAAGTGACTACCTCAATCGGACCGCGCCTTCGGTCTGGTCAAGCCGATGCAATGCTCTATGTAACCTTGTATCGCTGTCCGAAAAGTTGGAATCGGGTAGGTGGGTAAGTAAAATCAAGAGTGTCAGAGAGATAAGTGCATAGAATGGGAGTATTGTGACAAAAAATGAAGCAACTAGGCTACTATGATTCGTTTGTAGGCAGAGGGGGCAATATTAGAAACAGTCAACCACAACTGCCATCAAAACTGTCAACGTAGGTTTCTTCAGTTTTTCAAGTTGGTCTGTCTGGTTGGCTGGCTGGCTATGTATTATCTCGCATACATACCGAACCAATAGAGCTAGAGGGTTGAAAGTTTTAACATGAGGGAAAACATTCCGTTTTTTTTAATTCCTCCAATAGGTTTTTAGTGGGGGGCTTCAATTTGCAATGTAGGCTTGAGCTAAATTTATTCCTAATTTGTGCCAACCTGTTCTGTTTTTGTTTTTTAATCCACACTTTCTTCCCTTCCAAACAAAAGGTGAGAGAAGTAAGTTATTTATTGATCACCCCTTTTCCAATAGAATAGTTATAGTTTATCACTCCCAACACGGCATGCTACCAGTAGACTTTGGTTGCATACGGTTTCTATTGAGTGACTAACCAGACATGGGGGGTTTCTTTTTATGAAAATGCCATTAATATCTGAGCCACCTAATATATTCAATACACTATAATAGTATTTACTGATACAACTCGACGGTAAAGAAAAGAACAACAAAATCTTTGTTTCTACACCAGAGGTTCTTTAACTCTATTGCATGCTTGATTTACCCGATACACCAACAGTAAAAATGAATTTAGACAAAACATTTCAGAAGTCAATGGAAACTTTTATATAAGAATACTGATATACCTACCAATCACCTCTTTTTCATTCCATCTGTCGCTGAAAAGATTGAGATCTCAGAAAATTCAGGGCTAAAACAACTAGATTGGCAACACTATGGTGGTAGCGGGACATACATAATACCCGTACCGGACACGTTTATGGCTCGAAAAGCAACTTTGTGTACTAGGTGAAATTTACAAACTTGGTTGATAGACGGGCAAACTATTTTGCCACGGGCACAGTTTGAGAAACACAGTTCTACAATTAAGGTCACTGATACATTCGGAGATAAACCTTTACTAATGGAGAAAAGGACACGTCTCTTCAGCGATTGGTTCCGTGCTTATTCATTTTGCAATGTCCATGTTATTGTTGGTGATGTCAATATAAGTGTGTTTTGCATGCTCACGTTTTTCCAGTTGACAATTCGTCAAATCGCGGTAATCGTTTCCGTTTATGGGACCGCGGTCTGAGCGATTTCATTTTTATGATGTTTATCAACCAGATATGTCATTGTAGACATTGCAAATGTACATTAACCATTTCGAGATAAACCTACTAAGATTGTTAATGCCTATATGATATAATATATATTTGACAATAGATGGTCCACAAAAATCAAATAGACCCCTACAATGAAATCCATAACAACAAATTAGCAAATACACAACAGACATCTAATATATATGAATAATGAGATAAAATACAGAAGGTCCACATGAATAGACTCGTCCAATTTGATTCAGGATACCTAATTATTTTTCAATTAACAGCAAAATGAAATTAGATATAATGTCCTGAAGAAAACAAAGACAAGTAAGAGTTAAACAAAAGAAAATCTAAATATCCTAAATTACGATAAATATATGAAAGTGAAATACAGGTAGGGAGGTTGTATCTAATCAACACTGCTTGAGGATATCATGATAAAATACCTGTATTGTTTTTTGAAATCTCCGCAACAGGTCTATGGTGAAGCAGATGATGATCCCACAATTATATCTAAAGTACTTAGGAATCAAAATACAAATAACTGAGATGAAATTTGATATCCTGTGTATGACACGGGTTACATTAACGCCGATCGAAAAGTAACTGACTTGCCTAAAATAACATCATAGGATTATTAGGAGAACTGTTTTCATAAAAGTTAATGAAATCTGAAAAACTAAAATTCTTTTTACAGCCAAACGTATAATATTTATGGCTCTCTCTCTCTCTCTCTCTCTCTCTCTCTCTCTCTACATATATATATATATATATATTGTGTCATCTACAGACAACTGTTTAGTTGTATTACAACTCCTCAGTGTGGCTATAGACTATCCATTATCCAATCTAGTACCACGACGCCGGATCGAAACCTTAGCTTCAGACCTGGAGGCTGGTATCCCCTCTCTACTCCACGGAACTGGACGGTCAGTGAGGTCCACCAGAGTGCTTCATCCCATGTTGGAAGAGCATATATGCGTGTGTGTGTGTGTGTGTGTGTGTGTGTGTGTGTACGTGTGTATGTGTGTATATATGCCTGTAGTTGAACTGTCCCTTGGTACCAGCAAGACGAGCAATCACCTAGTGTGCCAAGTGCCAGGAGGGCACCTTTTCTTGTATCCGAGACTATGGGACTTACCGAATACAAATCAGAAAAATGAATAAATAAAACAAATTAAAAACAGTCAAAGTAATGAAATTCCCTAATATGAAGTCACGTTTTTAAGGAATATCTGCTAGTTAAATACTGTCTGTTGTGGTGAAAATGAGAAACACAATTGACAAAAGAAAATTTTGCGACCAATGACAAGCTCAGTCAGGCTTACATGAATAAGTACGTACATGTTTACGTAAATAAGATAATGCAATACTTTATGATGATATCTCACTTTATAAATAAACAGATCTGATTATTCACTCAGTAGAAACCGTCATGTGATCAACGTCTTTTGCCAGTATGCAGTGTTGGGGGCGATCAATTGAAAAAATTGAAAGTGGGTGCGACAAATGGATATGTCATTTATCTCGCCTTCTGCTGGGCACCGATCAGTTCTACGCCTTCTTTCGGGCAATGATCACTAAATCTTTATTGAAGAAAATAATAGAAGCGTGAATGCTACACAAACTAAGGGATCATTTTAGAATAAACTTACATTGCAAACTGATCCTCTTACTCAAAAAAATCTATTAAATGGCGGAGGTCTGTTACTTGTATTTATTTTTCGTAGACATAATAAAGAGTAAATGTTTAAATTTCCAGTTTTTTTAGCTCCATTGGTGCGACCTGAGTGCACACGGTACATACATAGCCAGTCAGCTGAAAAACCAGCCAGATTCACTTGAAAACTGAAGAAACCTATACTGACAGTTTCGGTGACAGTCTTCGTTGACGATTTCTAATGAATAGGATAATTAACCCTGGGGCCGGCTCTGACCGGTAGCCATAGCAACCTCCGGATATATATGTCCCAGGAGTCTTGGAAGGGTTCAGCAAACAAACTTGAAGGCTAATTTCCTTTCCTCACCAGACACCGATGTTGTCAAGCCGACATCTTTTTTTTTTCTCAATGGATCGATGAATGATTGAGAGTTTCAGTCTGCCAATGGACGAATAATTCGGTATATCTATTCTGTTGATATATTCTGAGTTGGGAGCCATGGAAATTGTACTAATCGAAATTCGGTTGACAGGAGGAAATATGCCAGACTTTGTCTTACGAGGGTTAGGTCACTTTATTATCTCGCCGGGGCGTAGTCAGAGATTTTTGAGGGGGTGGGGAGGGGTCCAGGATTTGGGCTTCGTTCCCGACCCCCAACATTCAGTGAGGTTTGATGAAAAATGAAAATCTGCTATAAATGGATATGCAATATCGATAAATCGGTGAAAACGATCCCTAAAGAACTGAATTATTCATCATCATCATCATCATCATCATCATCATCATCATCATCATCATCATCATCATCATCAGTCTTTGAACGTCCGTCGTTAGACGCAAACCTTCCTTAGGATTCACCACACTTTTCTATCGTGGGCGTCGCTGAGCCAGTCTTTATTACGATATAAAGTCGAATTATCAAAAAAAAGTAAATAAGTAGAATTGCTGTAGGTGAATGACTATTTTTAAAGCTTTGTGGGAAGGTGCCTCTTCATTGGGGTACAGAAGCGTTTTTATATCGACCCCCTCCCCACCTCAGCTACGCATCTGTTATCACTGATTATTCAAGTGAAATATTTTATATAAATATAAATAAATTCAAAAAAGAGTGAAACTCGCCATCACAATCGATGAATGAACAACCCTAGCGTCAAAATTTGACGTCATGTTAAAGAATTTCTTCGGACAATAGATATAGAATAAATTCTAATTTATTATGAAATAAATGGCGTTTTCCACGGGAAAACGTTCAAGTAAAAAGATATATATTCTAGAGAATCTAGATGTTATTGATAAACCTGTCAGAATAAGGTTCCAAAAAGGTTTTGCTTTGTTTTTTCGGAGGGGGGGCTCTAGCGGAGTACTGATTCTAATTTTCAAGTCTGAAGGCGAAATGGTATGACCAAGAGCGCTTGAACAAACAGAAAAATCAATAGATCCGATGGAATAAGGTCCCAAAAGGTCAAAAATGGTTTATTTGTTTGTTGTTGTTTTTTTCAGCGATCAAAAAACATCTTTAGAAAAAGGGTAGTGGAGTACTGTAGAAAAAGACGGTAAGGCCAGAAGCACTGGAACAAACAAACAAATAAACCCGTCAGAATAAGGCCCAAAAAGCTTCCTTTTTTTTTTAAATTAAAAGGCATTTTTAAAGGAGTTCTAGTGGGGTACTGATGTCAATTTCCACGTCTGAAGACAAAACAGTATGGCCAAGAGCGCTGGAACAAACAAACAAGCAAACAAACACACTAGCACATGTACATTTTTGAAAAAAGATATACACCATCTGTGATGGCTACAGTGGTTCTATTAAGAAAGAGATAAAAACATGGAGGATCTGTGGAGGTGAAGTATCAAAATACCAGCATATATCCGTTAGAAATGACGGGGTTATTCACGTATGGGTCAGCACTAAGCTATTTTATCAGGTGATTTATTCTTAATAATTCGAGTATCCTAATCTTTTTTTCCAGTCGACCCCTACTTCTATTCCAACTGAAGATGATCACTGCAACTTTCGTATTGTAAACATAAATAAATTCGTTGAATAATTCGAGTTTTGAATTCAGCTCTGTTGGTAAGAGAGTCGCCTTCTAATCACATGGTCGTGATTTTAAATCTTAATCTTACATTTTTAAGTTTGGTTCAATGTGACGTAATTGAAAAACAGCGAAGGGTCTCTACCTTTAGATTAAATGGGGATTGTTCTTGTTGTCCTTGTTACGAGGGGAAAACAAAGTCAACCCCGATTTAGACTAGAGTTTAAAATTACTAGTCGAATGACCAGTGTTACTCAGGTTGAAAAATAGCAATGAATTTCCTGAAAAGTAGCTATAAATGGCCCAGAATTGCTGTTAATGAGGACATACTCGACATATTAAACACTATCGTATTTCCTATGAAAAAAAAACTTTTCCATATAAAAAAAGAAATTGCTTTCCTCTACGTTTATAGCAGTCTGGTGACTCATACATTCTCCAAGTCAGTGCATTTTAAATCAATACATCTGGTTACAATGCACTTTTTGGGGTCAGAGAATGGACACCAACACACAAACTTTCTTGAACATGTATTAGAGATGAATAGTTAGCAAAAATCAGGATTACTATTATCGGGAATCATGCGAATGTGGAACCCACATTATTATTACCAAGTTGCAAATTACCCATGATCGTAGATGGATCCACTCCAAAATTTAATGTCTTCTTTCGTAGCTTATTGCCCACTTTTCACAAAATTTCATTGAAATCTATGGAGAACCTTTGGAGATATCGTGTGTACAGACAGAGAAACTTAGAAGATATTTTGTGGTGTTGACAGATTGAGACAATGTAGGAGAGGTAAGTGCGCATGGATCCGCTTTCAAAATTCAATTACTCTTTTCGAAAGTTATTGTCTACACTTCGACAAAGTTTAATAGAAATTCATTATGAACTTTTGGAGATATCGGATGGACGGAGAACTTTTGGAGATATTATGTGGTTGCAAACAGATAGCTACGTCTCCCCTATTTTGCACCGATTGGCTCAAAAGATTCCCTTCCACAAAATTTCAATTAAATTCAATGAGAACTTTTGGGTACATTGTGTGGAAGGACGGAAAGAGCAATTTTAAAATTTCAGATAAGAGCGTTTTATTCAGCCCTGGCCGTACTATATCTCCAAAAGATTCAAATAGATTTCAGTTACATTTCATGAAAGAGTGGACAATAAGTTATGAATCTCAAATTCGGTGAATTGAATTTGTCAAACATAATACGATAAGCAGTTTTATCGAATATCATTCTATATACCATATTTTCTCCTGACCTTTCTGATCATTAATACAAATACAATTCCTGTTCCAAAGGTGCGCGTTTGGAAGAGACTGAATTTTATACCAGCTTGAATTGAATTTTTTTAAAAGACGTCAGTAGCGATCGATGTAAAATGTATTCTAAAGAGCTGAATGGTGATTTATAGAAACTATGAAGAAATGTCTGTAATCTTCGACTTTTTAGTTATTTCTTATTATTACTTATTACTTGAGAACCGCTGAGCTGCCAAGTTGCCAATGTAGAACTAGCCCATACCTAAATGTCTACGTGATACGTCTTTGCATAGATAGCCAAGAAAGAGCTATTCTATAAAAATACGCACGTTTTGATTCTGAAGTAAAATTTGGATTATCTCCCCTTCTGGCCAAATCTTGCAACCCTTATATGCACGTACGTTCATATCTGTATGAAATGGAAAGATATCAGACTCGAGAGAAAACCGCCAAGAGAGAAGAAAAAAAAAGAAAATATGATAAAGGTACAGAAAAAAAAATGAAAAGAAATTATTCGAAGCGAAACGAAAAAAGAAGACCAATTTGCTGGAAAATCGCTTTTCTACGACGGTCGCTCGAATAAAAATAGTTCAAACGCGAGTTCTGAAGCCCCACATGATATGAAGAAGACAGCACAAGCCTTAGATGGAGAAATTCTCATTCACAAGCTAAATTCAGATGTTACTATCAGATGACACAAGCCTTTTGCAAATGAACAACCGTAGCCATCAAAGATGGCGGAGGATTCTTCCCTATCTATATGTGCGACTGTTTTAGTGTTTGTATATTCGTTTGTCCATGTGTTTGTTTGTATCTTCCAGTGCTCCTGGTCACACTGACTTACAAAACAATGAAAATTCAGTATTCCACTAGATACCCTCTAAAAAAATCCCCTTTTAGGGATTTTTGGGGAAAAAGCTTTCTTGATATTTTTTTAGTCTTATTTTGATGGGCATAGTTTAATAATAACGTCTAGATACGGGAGAATCTAGGTATTTCTAGGCGATTTTTTTTACTCTATTTTAGACGTTTCTCTGAGAAAAACGCCAGTGATGTCATAAATAGAATTCATTCTGACCATATTTATTCTTCGATGGAACAATTTCAGCTAAACAACTAGCCATTTTCAAGAACTTTGACGATTCCAATATTAGCTTAATCATGTCCAGAGCCAAGAGAAATTTTATTATAAATTAACAAAATGTTCCTTGTCCGTCGTGTATATATATATATATATATATATATATATATGTGTGTGTGTGTGTGTGTGCGTGTGTGTGTGTGTGTGTGTTTACAACTAAGCTGTATATATTGTGTAAATATTGGAGCAGAATGTGCCTGATATTTATTAGGTTTAGCTTAGTTACACACAAAGCTCCGTTAGAGTTCAGCACCATACGCTTGTTAACCGTTGCGAGACTGCTGTACAGGCTTTCACAAAATCCCAAAATCCCTGTGTAAATAAATTTTCGTTTTTAAAAAAATACAGCTCATAAATGTCTGAACAAACACGAAATGTGTTTTATTGCCAAAGATTGCAGGGACCATTAAGGATTTTCATCATCATCATCAGTCTTTTAACGTCCGTCATTGGACATAGACCTTCCCCAGGATTTGCCACACTTCTCTTTCATGGGTGTCGCAGAGCCAGTATTTCCTGAATTTGTCTAGTTCATCTCTCCATCTTGTGTTCTGTCGGCCTCGGTTTCCCATATGATCTCTGGGGATCCATGTTGTGAGTCATGATGTCCGTCAGTTGTCTTTCATTCTTGCAACATGGCCTGCCCGTGGCCATTCTAGTTTTTTAATAGATTCTATGATGTCTCAGACTCTGGTTTTCTTTCTTATATACTGTGCTGTCTTGTGGTCTCTCCATGTAAGGTTGAGCATGATTCTCTCATGCACACGTTGCATGCTTCTCAGTTTGTAGATCTGTCTCTCAGTTAGGTTCCATGTTTCAGCTCCATAAGTGACTATCGGGAGAATGCATTGGTTGTATACTGTTCTTTTTAGGGTTTGGGGGATTTTACTTGTTTTTGAAGGTTTTGCTTGCTCTGCCGAAGGTTTGCCATCCAAGGTTGATTCTCCGCTTGATTTCTTCTTCTTTTGTGGCTTTCATAGAGAGTCATTGTCCTAGGTAGATGTAGTGGTCTACTTTCCCCAGTTTTGCATCTTCGATTTTGACAGTTATGTCCTTATTCTCAACATGATTGTTGCACATGATTCTCGTTTTACTGAAGTTCATGTGTAGGCCGACTTTTTTGCTTTTTTCGTTTAGTTTATCAAGCATTATTTGGAGGTTGTGTAGGTTCTCTGTGAAATGGACGATGTCGTCTGCAAATCTGTCCAGGTTTCAGAAGATCATTTCAAGGCAGGCCGTGAAGAATTTGGGTGAGCTGGTATCACCTTGTCTTACTCTTTCTTGGAGCTGGAACGGTTCAGAGTCCTTATGTAGCCTAATGAAGGAGCTGCTGCGATTGTATATATGTTGCAGTACTTTGTAGGGTGATTGCCTTCATGACAAGGGGAATTTCTACAGAGTCGAATGCCTTCTTGAAATCTATAGATGCCACTCGCTGTGGCATTTCGTATTCTGCTGCCTTCTCTTTTAGCTGATTTATTAAATGAAGATGGTCCATGGTTGATTAACTTCTAAATCCAGCCTATTCTCGTGGTTGGTTTTCATCTAGTGTTTTAATAATCTGGTTGGTGATGATTTTTGCAAAAAGTTTATAGATGGAGTTTAGTAGGCTTATAAGCCTATAGTTGTTGAGGTCTTTGGGGCTCCTTTTTTATGTAGAAGCATTATGATATTAGTGTTCCAGTCTTCCGGGACTTAACTTTTAGACACAAGTTGAATAGAATAGCTAGCTTTCTGTTGACTCTCTTACCAGCTTTTTTGAGTAGATCGATGGTGATGTTATCTGGTCCAGAGGCTTTTCCTTTTTTTGTTTGTTTGATGGCTCGCTTTACTTCCCATGGTGTAACTTTGGAGAAGTCTTCAAACTGATCATCGGTATCTCATGTATTCTGGTCGTTGTTGTATTGTCTGTGTTTTGAAGAGTAGAGTTCCTGGTTAAATTCTTTGGCGCGTTCAACAATTCTGTCTCTATCTGTCGTTATATATCTGTTTGCTTCGAGAATGATAGTTATCTGCTTCTGTCCTGTACTGAGAGCTTTGTTTATTGTTTAAATCCTCGACGTTTTTGAGATTGGTCTTAATGATGGCTGCCATATGCCTTCTGTCTTCTCTTAGTTTCTTCCTTATTGTTTTGTTCAGTTCGATTTCTTCTATTTTTTCCCCTTGTGTTTGTTGGTGGTTTGAGGTTTCTGCGTTTTTCAAAAAGTTTCCTGGTTTCATCTGAGACTTTGCTAATGGTCGCTGTGTTTCTTGGTTTAAACATATTGGTGGCTTCTAATAAAGAGGTTGTTATTTTGCTGTGGAGTCCGTTGACTTTGGTTTCGTTTTCGTCAGTAAAGATATCAAATCTATTTTTCAATTCTAGCTTGAAGGCTCGGGTGAGTTCATTTGGTTCGTTTAGTGGCTGCAGTCTAGTGCGGAACATTTTCTTGCGTTCTTTATTCGTGTTTATTTGCATCTTACATCTTACTATTCTATGGTCGCTCCCTACATTTACTTGGTTTGAGGTTTGGATGTCTTTGATGGTGTGACTTTTTTCCGTTAAAATGTAGTCTATTTCGTTTTTGGTTTCATGGTTGGGGCTCTTCCAAGTCCATTTTCTATTACAAGTTTGGCAACTTTTCCATATAGCAATGAGAGGTCGCCTTTTCAATCTCCGAGATCGATTTTAACAAGATTTTAGAATGATAGAAAAAATCTGCTTTTTTCCATTGAACAATTTAATTCTATTAAAAGACATTTTCGAGAAATTTAGTATTCAGAACACCGAATCATGACTAAATACTTGTCTCGTTTTTGTTGATAGCAAAAAGTTTTATTCTTTTAACGAAATGTTCCTCTTTTTGGAAGCTCAGAACCAAGATATTAGATCTGTTTTCCCAAATACTTATGACATGTACTACGATAACTTTCACTTCAATAGCATTGATTTTGAAGGGTTTTCTTTTGACTGGCCAAAGGCCTACACGATGGAGTTTTAAGGTGAGATACGACGTTTGCACAACGGACTCTGCCCTCTAAACTGAGGGTTTGTGTACCATGGCCCACCAAGATAGGATAATGGTGGCAAAGTCCTTAGGTCGTAGGTTTTATTGGAGTTTCCTCCTCCTGGCCGGTACTCGAGCTGGCTGCTGAGGTCGGCTGCTTCCTTGAAGGCATATTCTAACAATATGACTGACCAGGGTGATTGAAGCTCAGGTCCGAGACACACCACTGGAAGCAGATGTCCGAGCTAACTGTAGACTCTTTTTCTACACACAACCTGATTTAAATAATATATACTAGTAAAAAGCATCATGTTGGTTGCCTTCTTTTGATAAAAATGTATTTTAGCGATATTTTCTTCAACGAAATATGTCGTTTTCTTCTCTTCTTAGTTTATCAATAATAACGAGAGACCGCAGATCAAAGGTTTTCTTAGACTGTTTGATCGATTAGTGTTAATCAATATTCTCTTTCGAGGCCGTTCAGCAAGGCAGAAAATAGGACTTGGTCGTCATCAATGCCAAGAACGACAATCACAAAACCACGTCAACAACTGAAGGGCTTTTAATAATTCAAGCCTCTGCTAGAATCAGTTGTTTTTTTAAAAAAACATTTGAAAGAACCTTTCAATTTGCTAAAAAATATTGAGATCACAAAAACGTTAGAAGGATCTGGATCGATTATCTCACGATACATCATATCTGTCCGTCTGTCAGTCATCGCATAACTCAAGGGTGGCAAAAGCTAGGGCTACCATTTTTTTCTGTGCTTACTAAGACACAGGAGCATGTGTGTAGCCTACTAAATTTTGAAAGTTCCGATGTTTTTTTTTATTTTCAGCTGGGGGTTCGATTTACAATGTAAGCATGATGCTACACTGGGACTTTACTTTGTGTCCATCCGGTTAGAAAAACTGAATTTTCATTTTTATATTCAATCATATAAAGTAAACATTCTGCAGCAAAAATTCCGCCCTACCAGCGAGTTTTCAGCTTGTTTAATTCATAGGATCGGTGCAAAAATAATTGTTGCCTTTCACGATCAATTTTAAAGCAGTGTATTTTAGCTTAGAATAAAATCTATCAATCTAAATAAGAACATCCTGAATTTACACTATTAGAAGCAAGTCCATTTATCCCGAGGGCATAGAATTCTGAAAATCTTGATCCAATGAATTCTTCAGGGGTGTTTTGAGCTGCTGTCTGGTTGTTGAAGACCTTCAGTTTCGGGAAGTGGTTGAAGTGTTCGAGAAAGTGGTAGTCGATCTGATAGAGGACCGGTGAACAAGCTGGGTGAGGTAGATCTTCGTTAAGTTTTGCATGATAATCGAGCTTTTTGCTTTTCATTCAAGGTCATTTGCGCGATAGGTCCAGATTTTTTTTGCTTTGTCAACTTGGTCCAAAAGTTAAACAAAGATTGAGTGGTCAACGTTTAGTTCATTTGCAACCTTTCTTTTGCTTTCTTCATTTAGTTCATCTGGCATTAGTTGGAAATCATGTATGTTCTCTGCGAAAAGGACGATGTCGTCTGCAAATCTTAGGTTGCTTAGATATTCCTCAATTCTCCCTGTCCAGGTTTTCGGAAGATCATCTTGAGGCAGGCTGTGAAGAGTTCGGGTGAGCTGGTATCACCTTGTCTTATTCCTTTTCGAAGTTGGAAGGGTTCAGAGTCCTTATAATCATAATCTATAATTTATCCTCAACCACGGAGGGGTGTCTGGTTTGGGGAGCTTTTATAATTTACTAAAGAATAAAAAGTACTGAAACATTTTTTTTTAGTACTTGAAAATAAAAAATATGACAGCAATTTTATAGTTTATCTTTATCTCGTTCCATTTGACGAACGTAAAATTGAAGTGTTATGTTATTTATAGTCTTAATTCACCCAATTCAGAGTGAATATTCACTGCATGAGACATTTCCATTCCCTAACAATCGATTTTATTGTCTACCTTATAACCGAACCTGTACTTCTATTCAAAAATCCGGAATATTCCGAATTCTGAAAAGTGTCTGGACCCAAGGGTTTTGTAGAAGGGATCGTGAACCTGCATCAGAAGAATTTCGGAGCAAGTTCTGTGTGTGATCATCACTATATTTTGCTGGGTTGTTGAGGCTCAAATCGGTCTGGTCATTACTGGATGCTGGAACGAATACCCACTGGAAGATGTCATCAAATAATCAAACAAAGCCAGGTTCATCAAAAATAACATCTCATTTTATTTCCTTAATTCCATTGGACTATCGAGAGATTCCTCAGTTAAATAGAGAGGAAAAGTGTGAAAGGGAGAGTGATAATAATGAGCATGTGTTAATTATCTAGTGATAGTGTGTCGCTGCCCCCTGTCACTCTGGGAAAACCTAAGACCTCAATCAGGATCCTGTAAATCTCTGTTCCGATCTGGGGGTGGCCTGTCTCTTTAAATTTCGATGCCTCATTTTTTATAAGTTACCCGACATATGTTAACAAATGAACCAACAACATTTCGTATGCTTATTAGAAGTAAATATTGAGCGTGCTGATTATCAAATCAACCCTATTCTTAAACCCTATTGCTAGTTTAGTAGACAAGGAAACATGTTATATCATTCTTTTGTGTCCCCTATTTTATCCTCAATCGTGTTATTATTTTAAGTATAATTCAAATTTTATTTCTTTCATTCAAATCATTCGTTCAGAATTTGATTAATTTGTCCAAATTTGTTTAAAATTCATCCCCTGGTTCTATTGAATCAATATACATTCCCGTGGCCTCTTTCTGTCCCCGGCACCTAACCTTACTAAAACCAGTCTTTATTAATCAAAAAATGTCTGATAGTTTTGCTAGATATGTCCATCAATTTTAGGACTTTGAAATTTTTGCATAGATAAAAAAAATAATTCATTATTAGTTTCCTACCCTACCGAGTGTATTTTCATTTTTTTTCCTCAGTTTTCTCATCTATCTATCTATCTATCTATCAATCTATCTATTGATCAAACAATTTATCTATCAACCTATCGGTCTATCTATTGAGCCAACGATGTAATGATCTTATCAACCTATCAGTCTATTTATTAAATCCTTTCCCTAACGGACACTGTGTAATACCAGTTCGTCCCTTTGGTTTCAGTATGTTTTATCCATCAGTCAATTGACTGTTTTTTACAAGGCTTCAATAGTCACTTATGGAGCTGAAACATGGAACCTAACCAAAAGACAGACCCACAAATTGAGAACCATGCAATGTGCACATGACAGAATTATGCGCTGCAACCCCTATTTTTCTGGCCTTTCGGCATGGACTGAGGTGTAGTGTCTGTTCCCCAGAGATCACATGCGCAACCGAGGCCGGCATAGTATTAGATGGAGAGACGAGTTGGAAAAATTCAGAAAGTAGTGGCTCTGCGACGCCCACAATAGAGAAGTGTGGCGAATTCTGGGGAAGGTTTATGTCCAACGACGGACATTGAAAGACTGATGATGACAATGAAGTATGGAGATATATATTGAGCCACAGTCGAATATGGCATAAGACCACAAAAAGAGTACTTAGTGGGTCACCAGTCCACAACCGGTTAGCATGAATAGCTTGCAAACTGCACCCATTGAGGTCCGAATTCAGATAACATACTATACTCATCCATTAACCATGGTTGTACGTCATGCAAATGTACATATGTAAAGGTATCCCCTGCCTTACGAGAGTTCACTTCGCGCCACTTTGCTTTTATGAAAGACGTCAAGCCGCCGTAATTTTGCCCCATGTCTGTGAGCATCTTCTCCTAATCACAATTTATCTTGTGCATCTATTAACAAGATGTGTTCTGAAGTAACAGAAAATCCTTTGAGAGCTCGTAGAGATGTTAAGCTCAGAGTAAAACTGACAGATGTAGAAGATTATTTGGGGTTTCCGGCAACGGTCAGAATTTTTCCCATACAAATTGATTTACTCATTTTCTTAGCGTCCGTAAAAGGTAAGGCATGAAAAATACGGATTTGTTTTTCTCCCAGTTTCTCATAAAATAATTTTCTGCCTGCATCATCTGGTACTAGGGATCAAGACAAGAAATAATACAAAGACGGGTTTGAACAAAACAAAAAAAACATGGATGTATGAAACTCTTTGGAGGGCTGCATTTGCTCAAATTTTTACAGACCAAAAATATAAGTTCTTATTTCCTATGAAAAGTCCTTTTCTTTTTTATTTACGATACACACTACAAATCAGTCAGCTTGAAAGAAATATTGTTTTCTGTCATTCTTAGCTGCAAAATATTTACCTGAATTTCCCCCCGCCTTTTGTTTTGCTTGATTAGGGTTTGGTAGTTCCACACCCTATTCCTGCCCTCACAATCTTGACTGGTACGCCACGGACAAAAACAATCGTTTATATCCATCCGCTTTCTTGGCACAAAAAGATCTGTTATGACGGGAAATCAGGTTTCACTCATTTATTACACTTAAGTGAAGGAAGCGTTTCAATAGTTCGAATCAGGGATCTATTTCCATTTGTTGAGATAGTTTGCAGGGTCACACTGGATACACTAGGGCTCTGGAACAGAATTTTATAAAGCAGGGCAAAGCTGTTTTTGCTTCCCATTACGCAAACGCTATACAAACACCAACTTCCTTTAGCCATACCGTTTTAATCTACTATAACCCTTTTAGTCCCCATACTATATTCACTTGTCGGTAAGCAAAAGTCAACATCTGATCAATGGATACATCGTATCGACTAGGAAATTTAACAGCCGGGTTCTGTTTAATTCTCGGGTACCCTTTGGTCTCCGAGGCTCCGATGCGATGAATTGGCTTGCACTCTCCTCTCAGAGGCCCTGGTCGAACACACACGGAGACTTCAGTTATTTCTGTACGTCTCGCCTAAAATCAAATCATGCAGCACTTTATATAAAGAATCACAGGAAGTAATGAAATATTACTATTCAAGGTGAATGCAGAGAGCATGAAAACAGAGAAGAAATTTTATAACGACTTTATCCAAGTAGTTTAAAATCTATCGCTTTTATTTTACCGGTCTCCGGCAACTATCATACATATTTTGCTTTTATGAACCTCCACTTATTCACCTAATGGGGCTCTCAAAGGGTGTCATCAAACGAAATGTCTCACAAACTGAGCTATGCAGACGATATCCAAGTTTATGATTGAATAAAATGAAATAAAGTCAAAAACTTTCAACATTCAATTCAATTTAATACATAAATATCAATGATGCTCCTTGGTATGTATTTAAAAGAAAACGGTTACATACTGCTTCTTATTCAGTTGTCAATATTTCAGACAAAAAATTTCAAATGCATTCAGTATTCTTTTTGGGTCACTTACGAAGTCTTTACAAAATTCAGCAAAAACTCCTACAATTCAATTCAAATCACGCTACAAGAATAATACTTTTCCAAATTGCGTTCAAATGCTGTGATTCCAAACTGTACGAGCAAAACCAGCAAAACAACATAATCTGTCGTGAGACACAACAAAGTCGTAAAAAAATTCCATCATCCTCGAAAATGAATTCACATAACCACTGGTTCTATCATTCGAGCGATAGTAATAGAGGACCCTAGCCTCTTTTTTCCGGTGGTTTTCACACAAATTCAGGTCCTTTACGTTACATTCCTGAAGTACATAACAAAAAACAGAATTCATTAAAATACCATTTTAAAATGTCAAAATGGCCACATATTTGAATAGGGTCAAACTAAACTGTTCATAGTCGAATACATTCAAAAAGGCCAAATTTGTAATATTTGACCATAAAATGGCTAAGATGACAACCCTGAGCTGTGCTTTTAGTCTGTTCCTAAATTTAGTTTAATTCTGTATTCAGATACAATCAAGCATCTGTCGAACATGTTGTTTGCCAAGGTTTGGATAGTTCAAAGCGCAGAATCATTATGAATGTATATAAGTAAATATGGGCTATCTTTGCAAAGACGCTTGATGTAGCCAATTTGATATGGGCCATTTCTATGTTGGCAATTTTAAATGGCTGAAAGTGGCTATATTTTTACCGTTGTTTGAATTTAATAGGTTTTTTGAAAAAATTCACACATGAGTATTATAAATGTGACCCTTAGATAATTTTATTGATTACTTTTTTAATCAAAGATTAATGTTAACACAGAGGAGATGGGTTCTACACTTCATCATCATCACCATTATCATCAGTCCTTTAACGTCTGTCGTTAGACATAGACCTTCTCCAGGATTCGCCACACTTCTCTATCATGGGTGTCTCTCCATTTAATACCTGGCGATTAAATCTACCCAATAGCCATTTTTTATATCTAACCCCTTTTAGTCATATAAAGACGGCCCATATGAAAATGTCTACTTGGTACTTCTTTGTGAATATAGCCACAAATCAGTATGTTCAATCGTATGATTGGTTGGTGATCTATTTTGTTTGATTCCTATTATAACTTAAATGTTATGATAGATTGGTCCATGTGAAATAGATTAACTGAGCTAATAAAACAATGTTAACAAAACAAGTATGCTACTTGACTGCCAACAGGGTATCAATTCTATTTTTTATTTTGCTGTAGCGTGAGAGAAACCAACAAACAAACAAAAACTTGACAATAGCAGTTATGTAAGATTATCAAGAAACCTACTTGTCTTGAATCATACTTTCCTTTGAATCGTACTTTTTTCATATTTACAATGCTGTTTCTTCAGATGAGTCCCTTTCAGGCATCAACACATTGCGTGAGAATTGGAGATAGTTAGGTTTGTGAGAAACCTATCATAAATTACTGTGGGGCAAATATCTCCGGATGGGTCACGCGAAACAGCACTGCCAGGGCCAATCTGATTATTATAGCTGCCTCTATCAACCCTGCCTCACGTAATCTGACCGCAAGCCACCTTTACAACCAGGTAATTCGTGGAACGTCTCATCAACTCAAGGGAAGTCGAGACAGAATAATCGGCAACACCCCTCTCCTTGATTGCTTATTCAACATTAAAAAAATAATTGCCAGATAGCGTGTGCAACACAAGGCACTTAATGCTTGCATAATCACGGTGTCAGTCGGTCGAGTCGAGCATCTGTTTGGTGCCAAGAGGGTTCTTCACCAAGGTTCGGATAGTTCAAACCACAGGCTCACTGTGAGCGTGCACATTATATATATATATATATATATATATATATATATATATATATATATATATATATATATATATATATATATATATATATATATATATATATATACTCTTCCATAGGAATAGAGCGCTCTGGTGGATGAGGGATTTCTGTGTAAATAAATATATCGCTTAAATTCAGCATTACTGACTGTCCAGTTCCGTAGTCCAGAGGTAGGATATCGGCCTGCCGGGTTTAAGTGAAGGTTTCAATTCAGCATCGCAGTACTGGATGAGTTAATGGAAAGTCTATAGCCACACTGAAGTGGTGTAATATATCGAAACAGCTGTCTGTGGATGACACAATAATATATATATGTATATATTTATATATGGAGAGAGAGAGAGATACGATATCTGACAATGTTATCAAATCGACATCATGAAAATATTAGTATTCAAATCTTAAATCAATTTTATTATACTAACATCTTTCGGCTTTGTGAAGGGAGTAATTTTAAATGAAACAATATTGAAAAGTTCTTTTCGAGTAAATGAAGTGATACTATAGCGTATGAGCACAAACGTTAAGTATTTAGAATTACGAAGAAACTGCAGAACGGAAAAAAGATCCATGTATTCGAAAAATAGGAGGTGACATGAACAAAGATTACAGAGGATTTTCAGAACCATGTTTTTGTTCTATTGAATGGTCAGTTATTTTATGTATATGTGGGTGTGTGTATGTGTGTTTAAGTGTGTGTGTGTGAGTGTGGGAGTGTGGTTATCTTTAAATGATAGAATTCAGCCCTTTTCAAAGTTGATTATGAGCATGATTGCTGATTATTATTTCATGTTGTTTTATAAATAATTTTGATAGGTGGGGGGATATATTGAAACATCCTGGTCTTTGTTCCATTGTTCTACATTCTAATATAAATGCAGATTCAATGCATCTTTCTTTTTTCTTTTTTTTTTTTTTTTTTGTCATATTCGTTCATTTCCTGATCAATTGTGACTTTTCAGGTCAGAATTTTGGCCCATTTTGTTGGGATGATTAACATGGGTGTTGGGGCTGTCATCCAACCTCAATGCACTCCGATATTTGTGGATGCCAATACACTTCCTGTGTTAATCTTTACAGGGCACATCGTAAATTCTAGCTTCAGAAGTATCATCCTTGTGTGGCCCCTTGATTATGTTTTAATCAATATTAAAGCTGTAGTCACAATCTATATATCTGTATTTGCTAAATTTTGAGAACACGATGGGGAAGTGTTTATCATTTATTTATCCATTTATTTATTAGAATAAAATAAGGCCTTGTGTATTTGCAATATGAATTTCTGTAGATGTCTAAGACTTTGGCTAAGTCGGAAAGGGAGACAGCTACCAATCGTTTGGTCGTAATTTCAAATCACGGTAGGGAAATGTTAATTGCATTAATGCATTAAAAAAAAATACGCCCTTGAGTATTTGCAGCATAATTTTTCGTAGATATGTAAGACTTGTAAGTTTGGTTAAGTCGGCAAGAGAGCCGCTTACCAATCACTTGTCCGTGATTTCAAATCACTTTATCACTTGTCCGTGATTTCAAATCACGGTAGGGGAAAATCAATTATATATATCGGTTCGGTTTAATGTGACAGTACGATCAGTAACGAAATTAGGTGAGGCTTGTTCTTGTTTTTGTTGTTCTTTGACTGCAATTTGATAATACCAGCCCCCAAATTAATAATGGTTGGTAATGTGAAGAATAACACAATTTGATTAATTATTGTGTGGTAAAGAATGAGTTTTGGTTTTTCTATTTGAGTTGGAGTTGAGAATAGTCTGTAATGTGGAAGTTCTGATGTCGCTAATGTTGAGAAGTGTAAAGTGTATTTGGTGAAAAAGAAAATAAAGACCGGGTAAAAATGATAACTAATGAATAGGTTTATTGCCTTCTTAATACATCGTTACGACACCAACTTTACAAGAGGCCATGATAAATTCCATTAAGAAACTAAAATGGCAATGGGCAGGCCATGTTGCAAGAATGAAAAATAACTGATGGACATCACGACTCTCAAGATGGATCCCCAGAGATCACATGAGAAACTGAGGCCGACAGAACACAAGATGGAGAGATGAACTGGACAACTTCAGGAAATACTTGCTCCGCAACACCTATGATGGAGAATAGTGGCGAATCTTGGGGAAGGTCTTTGACCAACGACGGTACGTTAAAAGACTGATGATAATGATGATGATGGAAATGCATGTTTGTTAGTCGTTCGCAGAACTACAAGTCTGTATCTACTTCGGTCCCCAATCTTATAAAGGCAGAGTGGACCCTAGAGAAGGATAGGTATTGTGAAAACTGATTGGTCAGGATACAGGTTTTTTTCTGCCTCTTATTGACCAGAGCAGTAATGCGTAGGGACCCTCTTAGAGTGATAAAATTCTCCACTCATTCTCGACATTACGAAGTTGAAACTTCTGCTGCAACTGCATCACAGAACATGTGTCGACTGTAGTGCAACGTATTCGTTCGAGCTTTTGCAAGGGGTATATTGATCCATTTCGTGGATGCAGCAAAATAAACATTCTTCTTTTAAAATCTTTTTTTTTTTTACATTTTTGTTGTCCTCCAATAGAGCAGGACACATCAAATGGATTCTAACCATTAGAAACCCTCATCTATCGAGATCTAGAGGGCTGAAAATTTGAACCTTATTATGTCTACAAAAAGCGTTTTTCTTGGTTTTTTTACACATGCGTACTATTCAAGATGTTAGTTTATGCTAAATCGGTCAATTAATTTGTGTTTGGTAGCATTCACGCTTGTTTTTGAAAATTCAGACATCTTAGTGATCACAGTCCAAAAACAGGCGAGAGAAGAAACTTATCCATTGATCACTCCTTTTCCAATTTTTTGATTGATCATCCTCAACACAACATGTAGCTAAAATATGTTGATCACGCGACGGTTTCTATTGAGTGACAAACCAGACCTGTTTTACATTATTTTTTTCCTTTAGCCTCATAGCCTTATAGACAATTATGAGTCTTTAATGCTTAATTTCACTTTGTCACCAGGGAAGGACCAATATTATATTGATGCTAATAGGTTAGCAAGTTGGTCTCATTGATCATCACTACTGAGTTCAATCCTGAGTATCCCACACCTGAGGCTTTGTGTCAGGCTAGGCTAACTACCAACAACAACAACAGGGGAAAAAATCGAAGAGACCAAACTAAACAAAACAATCAGAAAGAAACTAAGAGAAGACAAAAGAAATACGACAGCGATCATCGAAACCACTCTCGAAAAATGTCGGGGCTTTAAAGCAATGAATAAAGCTTTCAGTATAGAACAGAAACAGATAATGAGCATACTCAAAGAAAATGGAGACATAACAACAGACTGAGACAGAATTGTCAAAAGCGCCCAAGAATTCTACCAAGAACTTAACTCTTGAAGACACGAGCAGCAAAACAACAACCAAGATATGCAAGACGCAGACAATCAGTTCGAGGACTTCCCAGAAGTTATACCATGGGAGAAAGCTCTCAGACCAGATAATATCACCATCGATCTACTCAAAAAAGCTGGTAAGATCGTCAACAAAAAACTTGCTAATCTATTCGACTTATATCTAAAACAGAATAAAGTCCCGAAAGACTGGAGCACAGCAATCATAATGCTTCTTGATAAAAAAGGAAACCCCAAGGATCTCAACAACTACAGGCTTATAGGCCTACTAAACTCCATCTATAAACTTTTTGCAAAAATCATTACCAACCGGATCACTAAAACACTGGATGAGAACCAACCATGCAAGCAGGCTGGATTTAGAAGAAACTACTCGACCATGGACCATCTCTGTTCAATAAATCAACTGAAAGAGAAGGCAGCAGAATACAAGATGCCCACGGTCATGAAGGCCATAACTCAACAAGATGTTGACCTTGTATATGTCAAAGTACTACAACATATATACAATCACAGCAACTCCTTCCTCGGGCGACATAAGGACTCTGAACCCATCCAACTCCATAAAGGGGTAAGACAAGGTGATACCAGCTCACCCAAACTCTTTACTGCCTGCCTTGAGATAATCTTCCGAAACCTGGACTAGGAGAAGAGAGGAATCAAAATAGATAGTGAATATCTGAGCAACCTCAGATTTGCAGACATCATCCTTTTCGCAGAGAACCTACATGACCTCCAACTGATAATAGATGAACTAAACGAAGAAAGTAAAAAAGTCGGCCTACACATGAGCTTCAGTGAAACAAAAATCATGTGCAAGGATCACATTGAGAATAAAGACATAACTGTCAAAATCGAAGATGCAAAACTGGGGAAAGTAGACCACTATATCTACCTAGGACAACAAATCTTCATGAAACCCAGGAAAGAGGAAGAGATCAAGCAAAGAATCACCCTAGGATGTCAAGCCTTCGGTAGAGCAAGCTAAACCTTCAAAAAGAAGCCGATCCCAATAATCTTAAAAAGAAGAATATACAACAAATGCATCCTCCTGATAGTCACTTATGGAGCTGAAACATAGAACCTAACCCAGAGACAGACCTACAAACTGAGAAGCATGCAAGGCGCACGTGATAGAATCATGCTCAACCTCACATGGAGAGATCACGACAGCACAGTATATCAGGGAGAAAATGGGAGTCAAAGAAATCATAGAATCTATTAGAAAACTTAAATGGCAATGGGCAGGCCATGTTGCAAGAATTACAGACAACCGATGGACATCACAATTCACAACATGGATCCCCAGAGATCACATGGGAAACCGAGGCCGACAAAATACAAGACAGAGAGACAAACTACACAAATTTAGAAAATACTGGCTCAGCGACGCCAACGAAAGAGAAATGTGGTGAATCCTGTGGAAGGTCTATGTCAAACGACGGATGTTGAAAGACTGATGTTGATGATAAATAGTTAGCCAGCTGGTCTTTCAGACAATTACTAATGAGTTCGATTCTGTTTAAGTACGTTAGCTGAATGAATCACTCATGTGTATTGAATCGAATACAGTTGTCATGTTCCGTGGTATCGAACAGTGTTGTATCTTCTAGGGACACAGGCGCAGTTGCAAAAAAATGTTTTGAAATTGTGGATGTCATCATGTCTTATATTAAATTATGGAAACGGGTAGTAGGTAAGCAGGGTGCACCGTATACTTACTTCTCAATTTTCAGGTTTTCTTGTATGTCCAATGTCTACTATTGAAGACATTTGTTCCCCAAACCACGCTTTACTGTATACCTAGTTTCCAAAACTCAATTTCATCATTACTTATACCCCTGGTGGAACAACAAAGCGAATGCGATGTACAGAAGACATACCATTTCGTATATTCTCTGTATCGACCGAAAGAGTCCCCCTTCAGAAAAAAAACACGAAACAGTACTGGGACGAAAAGCGTCATATGTAGGGAAAGAAACTTTTTCCAGTTTCCATATACCTTTATTTTTATCCCCACTACGACGTCGCTCTCCAGATGCGTGTATATCTAAGCCCCGTACGAATGTATCTCTGTCCCCGTCCATGAGAACCCCATCTCTCTGTTAATAACACTCTGGGCTGATAAGTTCAAATAAATAGTATTTTAGTATCCCCCCAACCCACTGTCAGTGCTAATTAACGCAGGATTCGACGTGATAAAGTAGTTCA
Organism: Thysanoteuthis rhombus; assembly: GCA_963457665.1. Lineage (NCBI taxonomy): Eukaryota > Metazoa > Mollusca > Cephalopoda > Oegopsida > Thysanoteuthidae > Thysanoteuthis > Thysanoteuthis major. The sequence goes on from OY735213.1 coordinate 51,161,381, forward strand.
GTTCGCTGCATTCATACTTACATTATACAATTATAAATCTTACTAAATCTTGGGGGGGGGGGTCAAGGGGCTAAGGTCGTTTCTCTGGCCCTCAAATCTCTTGCAACGTCACTGCATTTGATAATTTTCGTTTATATCCGCTACCAACCTCGTAAGCGTGGCAGATTTCATAAAATCTCAGTAAATCAGTGGTTCCCAACCTTCTTGTTACCAAGGTCCCCCTTCATTTAAATGAATTTTCATGTGGATTCCAAGCTTTTGAAAGGTCTGCTTACTCAACAATCTCTTGGACACCAGGCTCTTCAAGGGTGTGCCTACGGAGCCCCGGTATTACCTATGTTGACCATCATGGGTCTGCAGCCCTCAGATTGGAAACCACCACACAAAATGTTGGAGGAGGGCACTAAGGATGCAACGCCCTAAATATGCAGCTACTTCCCTGTCTTAGTAAATAACTATATTGATGCCGATCGTTGAGTGATTACTGATTCAGTCTCCTTTCGCAAATTTACAGCTCACGCATATTGAGTCCTCTAGATAATAAGACCCCAATTTGAATATGCAATGCAAGCATGGTCCCCACATTGCAAAAATAATGTAAAAAATTGGAAAATATCCTGAGGAGAGCAACAAAACTCGTTCCAGAACTCGAAAAGCTCCCCTATGAAGAAAGTCTTGAAAAATTAAAACTAACATTAGAAGAAAGAAGAATAGTTGCAGAGGGATATGATACAAACATTTAAAATGATAAAAGAAATCGATAAGATCCCAGACGTAAAATTCTTTCTAATGCATAAAAGAAAACAAATATATAAAAAACATTGCAGAAAAAGTCCAAGAAGGGGATTCTTCTCACAAAGAATTATCAACAATCGGAACAAATTAACGAATCAAGATCCAGAAATAATAAAAAGTAAAACAGTGAACGGCTTTGAAAATGAATATGATAATTACACGACCAACAGCAGAACAACAAATTAAACATTTTTGAAAAACCAAAAGTAACATACTCTCTAACGAAAAGCGAGATTCAAACTTAAATATATGCCAAGATTTTACTCGATATATACCGATGTTTGACAAAATAATGGGAACACCAGCCGATTTCATTTCGAATGAATGAAAAAATTCTTTAGATGTGTTGCAGATTATTACATATCATGTAATTCTACAACCCTCGTGTTGGTTTATTAAGCTTCTTGAAGTTGGATTCTACGAAGGGCTGCAATTACCAAGCCTTTGCTTTTACAAATCAACATGGAATGTCGTAAAAAAGTGGTATTATGGCCATAAGAATTGGACAATGAACCAATGGGAGAATGTGATATACTGGAACGAATCTTCCTTTAGATTATTTCCATACTCTGGCCGAGTTTACGTCTGGAGGCAATCGGAAAAAGACTCTGACTCTCTCACTCCAACAGGTGAACATGGGAGTGGATCTGTGATCATTTGGACAGTAATATCATGGAATTGTCTTTGTCCATTAGTAGTACTGCATGGGAGAGTGAATTTGGGGGACCTTCTGTCAATTTTGGCTGACCAGTTGCATCCCTTGGTGCAAACACTCTTTTCCCAATGGCGTCGCCGTCATTCGGTACAATAATGCACTCCTTCGCATTGCCAGAGTTGTTGAAGACTGGTTTGAAATGCATGACGGTGAACCCTTTGATTGACCTCTGCAATCACCGGATCTCAAATATGATCGAGCATTTGTGGTGTCAACTGGAGCAGCAACCAAGGGACTGATTCCCAAACCAGCATTCATGAAAGAGCTGTAGTGGATTTTGCTCAAGGAATGGCTCAAAATTCCTCTAGAGACGTTCCAAAATCTGTATGAATCAATTCCTTAACGTATTGAAGCTGTTATCAATACTCTATATTCATATTTTTTCTAAATTTACTATAAATTGATAATTAAAATAGTGTTTACATTATTTTGTCCGACCCCTGTATATCTTAGAATAACAAATTTGGTTCTCTCACCCAAACGAATAAAGTATTATTTATCTGTCAACTCACAATGGCGGAACAATAATTTCAGTGTTTATTCAATCAATTTTATCCCAAAACTTTACAAAATTTCACTTTAATTTAATAATCAAGTACGAGTATTGGATATGAACGAACAGGAATACGTCAGGAGTTTTTCGTGCATTTTTAGATGTCTCACCATTCATGAATGTTTTCCTTTTATTCAGTCTTGATGACGTTTTATATTCCTAAATTATGATGGAAATATATTTACACTATTTTCTTACTCCTAGATTTCTACTTCTAGCATTTTTCTTTTTATACACTTTTTTCAAGCAATCCCGTAACACTCAAAAGCATTCGTGCGACACTAATTTTGGTTACGACCATGGGTTTAAGGACTGACATAAGCCTCCTGTTTCTAACTTTCACCGACATAACAGCTAGTACTCTACCTCATCAGCTTCATCATACAATAATTAACCAAATGTCAGTCCATCCGTGTTGGCATAACTCAAGGACGACTACTAAGGCTATATCCACCAAATCTTCTGTAGTTACTTAATGGGGCTCCTGTGAATGTTTTCTGCGTAATAGTTCTTGAAAATTAAAAGAAGAGATAAAGTAATAGTGTGGGGTCTGCGTTTGTGCTCTCCTTGATAATAATGATCGGATTTCCATGTATCTATCCATGCTGAAAGTCTGATACCGTTTACAGGAGTTCACTTAGTGAACCGCCCATAGGGCAGTTTTTCAGTCAGTAATAATAGCATAAATTTTTAGCATAATATTGGGTATTAGGAAGATTATGACATTTTCGTTCAAAAAGTGCATCCGGTTCCATGAAAATCTCCGGGGGTTTGAACTTGAAATAATGAGATGCTGTTCTTTATTTAATTATGATGTCGTTAATAACAATAAAATCAGGAATATGGTCGTTAATTGAAATAACAACCAAAACAGAATTTTTCCTCAAATGCCGTTACGTCATCTAATTATAATTCAATTTAATCTCGTTCGATAGAAAAATTCGGTAGAATGATTCAGTTGTCGAATAATTTCAATGCATAAAAACACGCGAAAATTTCTCAAATTATTGTCAGATATTCTTCCAATAAAGTCACTAGTTTCTTCCTTTCTTTTGCTATCAACAGTTCCTATTTACTCAAGACCCCACGAAAAGAGGATGTGACACTAGGTCAGTTTAATGTAGGGATACCTGCACGCAAACATAGGGGTGGGGACTTGAGGACATAGAGACATAAGAATGTTGGACTCTGGGTCTCAAGGTAAATCCTGACCACCTTCGAGTTGACTTCACAGAGCAGTACCACGCCTCATAAGGCATAGCCCTATTGGTTGTGGAGATATATCTGTGTACGTCTGATCTTAAATGGTCTAAACTCGGGTCTGAAAACCAAAGTTCTGCAAGACGTTTTTGCAGTAGGAGAACTCCTTTTCGTAGAACCTCTTCGGTTTAGCTCTGTGTTTAAACCAGGGATGTCAATGCTTGCCCCCACACCCCCATTCACCCAGATCTGAGATTCTCACCAATTGTCTACGTGGGTTTCTGGGTTTATTAGACACTATCAACCAAAACTATCAACAGAATTGTCAACATAGATTCCTTCAGTTTTTAAGTTCGTCTGGCTGGCTGACTGTTAGTGTATCACGCGTGTAGGTCGCTCCAATGAAGCTGAAGATCTGAAATTTAAAACATTTACAAATTATTATGTCTATTTCATTATTTGAAAATTCCCTCTCTAAATAGTCTGGGGGGGTATTAGCAGTGTAAGTCACCTAGTTTATAGCAGCATTCACGCTATCTTTTAAATTCAGACGTTTTTAGTGATCACTAACCAACGAAAGACCAGAGAAATAATCTTTCCATTGATCACACTATTTTCATATTTTTAATTGATCACCCTCGACACAGCCAGGTGCCCAAAAGATATTAATCATGTGATGGTTTCTATTGGATGACTAAACGGCCCCGTATTTTTTTTCAAAATTATGTATAATATGATTTTTTCAAGCCTTTATAACTTTATAAATTCTTGAAAATAACTCAAATGTAAACTCGCCATCACAGTCAATAATTGAACGACCGTGGCGTCAAGGTTTGATGTAGAATATCCATGTATGGTCAGAAGGAATTCTATTCATGACATCATTTGCATTTTCCACTGAAAAACATGGAACAACTCTGGAGAATCTAGATGTCATTAATAAGCCCATCAGAGTAAGTCCCCAAAATGGTCGAAGAACTTTTTTTCCAAAAATATAAAGAAGCCTGTCTAGTAGCGTTGGGACAAACAAATACACAAACACATTCACAAATCTAAAAAAGGATAGAACCCTTCGTCATCTTTGACGGCTACGGTTGTTCTTCGAATAAGCTGTTGATATATTGGTCATCAACTGAACTAGAAATGTTTGAGTCTCGTATAATATATGTACTGTTGGAGTATTAACTATAACCAATGAACAAAAAAGTCGTTTGTTTGTTTGTTTGTTTGTGTTACTTTGTTCGGTCACTTGTGTGTTTGTTCCTGCGCTCCTGGCCATGCCATTTTTGTCGACAAGCTTGAAATTGGCATCAGTACTCTACTATACCCATTCTAAAAATTGTTTTCTTGGAAGAAGGGCTATTTTTTGCTTTTGGGAGCCTTACTCTGACAGGTTTATTTGTTTGTGAGTTCCAGCGCTTCTGACTATAGCATTTTGTCTACAAACTTGAAAATTGGCATCAGTACTCCACTAGACGCCTTGTAGTAATGTTTCGTTTTTGTTTGTTTTTGGGGGAAAAAAAGCTTTTTGACTTTCGGTGGGTCCTCATTCTGACGGGTTTATTACTAATATCTAGATTCTAGAGAATCTAGATATTTCTTGACTGTATTCTAGTTGTTTTCCAGTGGTAAACTCCACTGGTGTCATTTATAGAATTTATTCTACCCAAACTTATTCTTCGTTTTTACGTGACTTCAAATTTTAATGCAATGGTTGTTTAATTATTGACTGTGATGACGAGTTATTAATATATTCATACTAGATATATCTATTATCTTGGGGTTTTTTTGTTTGTTTGTTGTTGTTTGGGGGGGGGGGGTTGCAAGCCCGATATCTTGGGGTTTACTTAGAATTCCATTGGCAGCTCTGATTTTAACTAAGATTCGGTTTCATTCGGTCAAAATGAATTAAGGAAAAGAAAATCGTCGACTTCAAACCGAAAGACCTTCATTTCCGTCAAGTCAAAAGTTGTGTATCTTCAAATTCACGACGCCATAGATTCAGTGGTAGATCAGCAATCAGGCTGAGTAGGTTTAAGCTTGAGGGGCCCGTGAGGAGGGGGTCCGGTAAATAGGGGGAATGGGACTCCAGAATAACATCAAAAAGATCATTTGAATGTATAAAAAGGGTTTGAGTGTACATTTTGTATATTTTGGGTGATATTTCAGAACTTATACACCATACTTAGTCCAACGATGTAAATTGCTTATCATCTCTTTATTCTGTTCAACGAAGGGTTGATCAGGGAGGAAAAATCAGTGGCATCCTTTGTAAAGCTCAGCCGAGGGACTCACCTGACAGAGCTGCCAATTTAGATATTTCTTCCTAAACTAAAGTTGACTTTGTTTCTATACTGCAACAAGAACAAGAACAGCCCTCACCAAAATTAGGGGTGTGAAGCGATACATAAAATTCACATCCCCCCTACCGAGATTTGAACTCACAACCAACAGATTGCCAGGAGTTTGTCTCACAGACTGAGCTAAATGAAAACGTTTTGGATATTCACGACAATTCATTATACAGATACGGACAGGCTTATTTCATTCTTATAGATACATTCATACAAAAAATATATATATTTATATTCATCATTTTATCGCATATACAATTCATATCACACTTGGATTTATTAGGCTCTTTTCCAAAGTATTCTTGCACGTTTTAATTTGATCTAAAGTGCCATTTTTCAAAAAGAGCCATTTTTTGTACGTGAAAGTCAGACATTAAAAGGCTGCTGCTGATGACGGTGATGGAGGTGATGATGGAAAAATGAATGACTGAATTTGTCACCCAACAGATCAATTCACTGATTAATCATTAATCCAGGAAAAATGTGTCAAGTCCGCGGCTTGCAAACCCTTTCGTTATCAAACGTCAACTGAATCCTCGGGGTAGGGGAGAGGGTATATGAATATTCATGATATAATTAACACCAGAAAATTCCACAAGAAATTGATGTTCTCTGATCAATACGATCGGTTTTTGCTTATTGGCGTGAAATTCTCACTTTTTATTCCAACTCTTGTCCCGTCGTACGTGTTGGTGAAATTCAATGATTGGACGGAAACGATTCTGGCTATTGATGTTCTGACCTAGAAATCCAAGGAACGGAACAGTAGCTAAGCTGGAAATAGCTAGCGATTTGGGGCCCAGGGTGGTGGGGCTTGGCTCTTGACACCCCCCCCCCCCTTCAACAGTTTGTGAGATTTGATAGAATGAAAAAATTTGTAATGAGTAGACTTTCACTATCACTTAATTTGTGAAACACAACCCCAAATAATTATTTATATTTGTCAACGAAGTTGTAAACAGGTATGCGTATTCAGTCGCGTCTGTTCGTCCGTCTGTCCACACGAAATTTCCGAGGGTATTGAATGAATTTTATGGAAGGTTGAGCAATGGGGTAAGAAAGGGGTGTTAAAAGTTATGAGCGGATCCAGGAATCCTTTTTTGGTTGAGAGATATATCCACATGATATCTCAAAAGTTATCAATGAATTTCAACAACATTTTTGGAAGGATGGACAAAAGGCTACAAGAGAACAGATTAAATTTTGGAGCGGATCCATGCACAATTATCTCCACTACGTCGTAGTTATATGTCCAAACTACATTATGTTACGTTATCTCCAAATGTTCTGAATGGATTCCAACGATATTTCGTGGAAGGGTAACGTCGCTAATAGAAGCTACCACTATGTTCAAACCAAGGGGCATACAAACTATTAGTATGATCTCTGACGAAACCAGGAAACTCATCCTGACGCTTTCGCGACCTCGGTTGCGTCGGCTGGAACTATTTTTGAGGGTGCTCCATCCCACGTTAAACTTGATCTTGTGCTACATCTTGCTCGCCGTGGGAGTGCGAATAAATAGGTGCACAGCCCCCCACACACACACACACACACACACATTTTCTGGCCTTTTTGGTATGGATTAAAGTGTAGTGTCTGATCTACAGCCTTGCCCGAGGCGCCGGTACTGATGCTTGCCAGCGAGTGAGCATCAAGACCGAATGCGCTGGTGCAATGCGTTAACCAATGAGGGGACACTGAGGCTGTACGTTGCTCAGCACATTGGGAACCTTTGGATCCGTTCTTGAGTTCTATCATAATTCGTCCCTACTGCAGGTTCGTGAAAGTAAATTACAATACAAATACGTCGACCTCGAAAAACTACTCGCTCTTTCTTTTTTTTGTAATCACTCTCGTTAAACATAAAAGTAAATACGGATTAATTTAGACCCATAGTTATCGTCGTTCTGAAGAATTTTTTTTAATATGGATAAAAATGTGTATATTCAGCTGTTGTACAATTGAGAAAGGGTAAATTTTAAAACGTCGCTGTCTTGGATCCAAAAGCAAAGTTTGAAGAAAATGATAGCCATTTCCTCTACTTTTTTTTCAATAAACAATCAGAAAATAACACTCACTGCTCAGGAGGAAAAATTGCGTTGTACGGCGCAGTTGAAGGATTTTACGTTGAATTAAACAGCACTATTTTATGAATATTCAATTTTTATTTTTCACAAAATAATGGCTAAATACAAAAAATAGAACATAGAAAATGAACAATGTCTGATGATTGCTTATCTTGGTTATGTATAATGAGTGTTCACAAAGATAAAATCACCAAAAATAGATAAATAAATAAATAAAATACTGTTCATAAACAGAATCATAGATTAGTTTGGTGAATATCCAAGGAGAATCCAGTCTCTATTTTCATGATCAGCTGCTCTCAACCTGTGTTATATATATCGTCAACGTTTGACAAAGGTTTTATTCCTTGTCTAGTGTAGTAATAAAGATAATGTATAAATTCTGGAATTTTTATATTTCAGAGATGACTTTACGAGCAGATTACTTGTATTACTTTATTTTAAACGAATAGATTGTATTTGCACCACCACCCCTTACGGACGGCCAATGATGCAGAGAAAATAGGATTCATGCCACCAGAAGTGGACATCATCATCATCAGTCTTTCAACGTCCGTCGTTGAACATAGACCTTCCCCAGGATTTGCCACACTTCTCTATCTTGGGCGTCGCGGAGCCAGTACATTCTGAATTTTTCTAGCTCATCTCTCCTTCTAATATTCTACCGGCCTCGGTTCCGCAGGTGATAACGGGGGATCCATGTCTTGAGTCGCGATGTCCATCAGTTGTCTGCCATTCTTGCAATATGGCCAGCCCACTGCCATTTGAGCTTTTTAATGGATTCTATGATGTCCCTGACTCTTGTCTTTTCCCAGATGTATTGTGCTGTCTTGTTGTCTCTCCATGAGACGCCTAGCATAATTTTCTCATGTGCACGTTGCATAGTTCTTAGTTTGCAGGTCTGTCTCTTGGTTATGTTCCATGTTTCTGCTCCATAAGTGACTATTTGGAGGATGCATTGGTTACACGCCCTTCTTTTTAGGATTAATGGGATCTTATTATTTTTAAAGGTTGAGCTTGTTCTGCCAAAGGCTTGCGGTCAATAATGCAGAGAAAATAGGATTCATGCCACCAGAAGTGAATATGAACAGCTTCAATCGGGTCATATTTCGATTAAATATTTACCTATCGTTTTTGTTTATATAATCAGAAAATCATCTCATATGTAACAATCAAACGCATAAACGAATTGGTCATCTATCTACCAACAATGGAAGACTGTCTGTCGGACATGATTGCCTCGTAATGACCAAAATGGTGGTCATTATTTCAAGAGAAATGGCAACAGGTAAATTAACCTTGAAAAGGAGTCGCGTTCTTTTTGTTGCAAGGGAGGTAATTTGCGATTTCTTTGACTTATTCTTATGAAGTGTGAAAGGCGCACTTTTCCATGTGCGTGTGTATTCAACTTCATAGGTGCAAGGGAGATAATTTTGAGATTTTTCTTCCTATAGATATGATTTATTCTTGTGAAGTGAATAAGCAGCATTTTTTGTTAGTCTACGTTGACAACTTTCTATCCAAACTTGTGCGCTTACTATGCCCATGCGACTCCAGTCAAACACAGATTTTGACACCACGATTGTTTGGGACCAAAAATCAACCCCAGCCAAAATAAGACGGTGAAATGCACACATTAGAGGTGATTGGAGAGCCAACCCCTCCCTCACTCCGTGTAAATGGTCAAATATACACCCTTTCTTTTCCTGAAGACGACTGTAGAGGAAAGCAGCCAGAACATTGCATTCAAGAAATGAACCAAGATGAGGACAAACTTTACATAATGATAACCTCATCTAAAAAAATTCGAACAGAATTGAAGAAGTGTGTATGTATATACCGCGATTACCCAACAACTGGACATTGTCTGGAGTTGACGTTTGCCAGACATATTAGTCAGCACATGACGCAGAGCAGTGCTGATTTTTAAGTCGTTTGGATCTGCAGTTCTCAAGAAATCCAATAAGAAAAAAAAGGTTACAGATTCAATTTATGTGTCTGTAACTAACCATACACTGTATTTGTGTTGATATTTTTTCCCTTCTTTACCAATTTTTTTTTCTTTAACCCGAATTCATAAAAATCACTTCTTTTTTAAATATAGGGCGACCCTTATAATTTAGTAGAGGTAATATGAGCACCCTATAAAGTAATTTCATGAATTTGGATAAAAGCCCAAAGAAAAATATCAGCATAAAGCATTTGTATACTAGTTTGAGTGAATTAATTTAAAGTTACACTTTGTAATATACTGGAACTTACCTTCAAAGAAGCACAATGTTAGCAATTAGAGACAAGGGACACCAAGCAAACAATCACTGTAAATGAAAACATCACAATACTACCATGAAATAAGACCACTTGGCTGGTCCAAGTCATTTGTGGGGCTGTGGTCATTTAATAAATTTCCTTTTTCCTCACAGGAGTTGACAAGAGAAAAGTTATTTGTCAGCTTGTTTGAAGTTGTTAAGCATCTGGGGGAAGGACATAGATTCACTTACGAGCTATCAATTATTTTATTCAATTCTTTTTAACTACTCCATTGGTCCACAGTAATTCAGGACTGTTTCTCTGAATGTTCATTATTGCTGTTGAGAATGTTTAATTACATTTCTGGTCATTATGTATATGGTCAGATTATTCCCCCTTGTTTATGCGCTCATTTATTTACGTTTTGGCAGTGTATCCTCCAGCTTCCATAAAGTGTTGCTGGTCCTGGAATGTGGAATCATAACTCAGAGCGCATAACACAACTTGGGTAAATAAAAAATACTAACGAAGAAAACAAATATAAACATAATAATGATTGATACAGCCAGTCTATCGAAATTTAGACAAGAATAACACTTCTGGCGTTCAAAGATTAACTAATCCTTATTTCCATCTTTAGAATTTCTTTCATTACCACTTCCTTGTAAAATCCATTCAGGAAAAAGGGGGTTCTATAGTGCCATATCATGGAAATATAATCCATTTCAAGTTATTCATTGCAAGGCAAAAGCCCTGACTCACAGATAGAACTGGGTTGTTATCAATCACAATGAATCAGAAATCTATTGATAATTATAGCTGTAATGACCAATATATCGAAATTAATGGGTTAAGAAAAATATTAGTACGAATTAAGCGCACTAATCAAGGTGTACCTGTCAGCTCTTTTTCTTCTCCGAGTTGAAATGATAAAGTTCGATAACTGGAAAACGACAAATGTCATTATTTTTATAAGTTACCTCCCTTGAATTATTTTCTCCACTCAATCGTAACAAATTGTCAACTTGAGCAGGATTTCACAAATGAAATTTGAAAATAGGTAAGTAAATCAAAATTCTTGAAAAAGACTTAATTCATACGGAACTTGTAAGAAAGACAATTAGAGTGTTAAGTTAATATTAAAGAAAACAAAAATAAAGACGGCTTATTGTGAAAACAATGGAATCACAATTAAAAAATTACACAATAAATAAAAAGTCAAGTATCTATTTTTTTTTAAATGATGTTTTATTGCACCAATGTAGAATCAGATGGACTGGAGTTGGAAACAGAAAATTGTGTTCATAAAGGGGTCATTTTTCATTTGAACAACAGAGATAAGATCTTCTAGACATTTTATTTTTATTAGCAAATGTTGATATCACCGGATGAGCAGCAGGGTTGTACGATTAGGCCGGGAGGGGAGATAATCCAAGCTTCATCTCAGAGACGTATCAAACACAGGCATTGAGTCTGAGGGCAGAGATTCAATAACAACCACTTCAGGCGGATACCTCAAGAGGCTATTATTGAACCTCTGCCTCCATACTCAGTCAATTTCCAAATTCAATACCATTTCAATGCCTACGTTGGAAAGGTATCCAAGAAAAAGCTTGGATTATCTCCCCTGTCTAAACCTTGCAACCTTGATGAGTAGAAGGAAGATTCAGAAATAATAATAATAATAATAATTCAGACTAAGGATTGATACATACAGATAATAAAAAGAAATTTAATAAGGAACATCGAGCTCATATTAATCTCCATTTCAAAGATTTAAATTTTTACCTAATGCTCAGATTCAATTGCCTCAAATTCTACTTAGGGTCCCCTCAAGGCTAGTGCGAGCCCTGGGTCCTTTTATACAAGCAAATCATTTCTTCTCCCCTAGATTAAGAGACAATCAACTAAGTTTGTGACAGTTATGGTCACCTTACTTTACAGGTCAAGTTCGTTTTATGAATTCAAACCATTGTTTTAAAAATCACAAGCCCTCAAATAGAATTTCTTATAAAAATTAACTGATTAGTTGTTCACTTGAAGTAAATCTTAAGTAGTTTTTTTTCTTCTGGCTTTTTCTTATGAATTTGGGTTTATTGCTTCAAGATATTTATACTCTAATTTGCAAAATAATTAAACTTAATAAAAGGCAGACGGGAAAGTTAGTTTTTTGCCAGCTGCTTGAATGAAACTGACTGATTTACATAGTGAATATTTTGGTAGTTCGATGAGGGGCTGGGGAGAGAGAAGATTTATTTATTTTTCAATCAACTGTCTCACGAATACGGGCATCCCGTTATATACATTTACTGGATGGAAACCACTCGATAGGGCAGGTTTTCAGCTAGTATCAATAAATATAAAATGATCATGCATTCGTGATTTCTTTGTAAACTCTGCAGATCAAGTAGGAAGGCATCTTTGCACAGAGATCTACGTGTCTGATAATAACATCATTAATAATGAGGGCATGATTTTTTCTTTAATGTTTTATAAACAGGGTTTGATAATAATTTGTTAATTAGATCAATGTACATTGAAACTGGTCACAGATTATACGGATTCATAGATATATATAAGAAAGAAGAATCCCAATGGACAAAGAAGGATAGATAATCCAAGTAAGAGAAAATAACTGTCCAATTTCTTTTAACTCATAAAAGAAATTGGTCATCATAACTTAAAACGTCTTATATTAATTCATTTTTCAACTATCAAGGGAGATAATGATAAAAATTTAAAGTTTCAAGTCTCATTTAAAATAATTCATTAAAACGAGCAAAATTCTGGGAATTATTGGAACAAAAAAAATTCAAATATTCAAAATAATTTATTGGAATGGAAACAAATAATTAGATTACCTCCCTTAGATATATTGAATAGGTGATGTTGATGCAAGACACTAAAAGTAATGATAACCCCAGAAGATAATGAAAATACTGCATAATAACAAGAGGAGAAAAGAAAAAAAGCACGCATAATCAATATATTTCAGAATAAACTAATAAAGTTTATTCCATTCAGCAGAAAGAGGTGTTCTTCTGAAACAATATACATTTCTTCTGCAGAGGGATATATACAGGTGATTATTAGATAATTTCAAAATTTATGTACAAAGAAAAAATATTTGGATTAAATGTAAATACATAAAACATCAACTCATCCTCAAAATGGAAAGCAGTAAAAACTTTTCACAATGTCCAAAAGAAAATACTTCACATTATATATATATATATATATATATATATATAAGAATATACAAGGTTTTTGAGTAATGTTGATTTCCAAAGATGAAAATCAGACAATTCCCAAAAGCAAAAAGGACAAACAAAAGTAGGGAGCAAAAGATCGATTCATTAAATCACACGGATGTCAGCGTTGATATACAAATATATGAAACTAAAGTCAATCTGATATGGATAGCTTCATAGTTGAGGCTTTGAATTGGAGAGAGTAAAATCCTAAGTTCAATCCTCAGAAGAAGGACTAAAAAGGAAATCGTTCCGTTCATTAGATCAGATCTCCCAATTTAAGTAGGATATGGATTCAGGAATCAATTCACATAAATATTGGTAAAATAGGAAAAGTAGCACCATTTAGGTAGGTTTAAGCAAGTTTTAAATGATATGCAATGTTGTAAACATGTGATATCTTCATTGTCATTTCTTAAAGACAAAAAATCTTCAGGGTAAATAATGTTAAAAGGAAAAAAACTTATATGACAAAACTTCAAGATCAACAGGATTCTAAAGATCTACATCAAATGAATCAGACAAAATGAGTCAAATAGGAATACAATAAATCATATAAGATCATAATTCTAAAAATTCAAAGGAGAGAAGATAAAAAAAACTATAGCTGACGTTTTGAAAAAAAAATGAAATTAAAAAATAAGTTGATTAGAAAAAATTTAAAATATCCTCACCTTAGCCTGCAAGAGTACAAGGATTAATTAGCTAAAAATTATCTAAAAATTTTTTGGGGGGAAAAAAAAAAAAAAAAAAAAAAAAAAAAGGTTCTTAGTGGTGTGCTCATGTAAATCTTCAAGGTTGTAGCCCCAGAAATGTTACCAGCAGCGCCTGGGGACACACACTCACACACAGACACTCAAAGTGTTGAAACCATTCGGATGGTTGGTAAGGCCAGTTGAGAGGCTACAGTGATTCAATAAAATTACAAAACATGACATAGACAGAACAAAATAAGTCAAATATGAATACAATAAACCATATAAGATCCAGATTTTAAAAATCTAAACAAAATATATCAGGCATTGAGGAGAAAAAACAGTAATGGACTAAAATAAAATAACTTTTTTAAAAATTGTAAAGTTCGGCATTCAGGGATATACGTGGTTTCAATGTTGAGGGTTTTCGGCTCATAAAAACTCATTAAAAAAAAGATCACCCTCTTTGAAACAATACAATAATGCAATTCTTATAATACTTCATTTATCGGAAGACAATTCTGGTCTTTATCAAACACAGTATTTCCCGGCATCAAAGATGCTATTTTTTTTATAAGTCTCAAAAATTTACCAAGTTGTACAGGTCGTATATTACTCTTTCTATAGCCCTATCCTAACCCCCAGAATAAAGTAATCTGAACTTGTTAACATGACCTTTGGATGAAGTGTATAAATTCTACTAAAATAGTAAGTAAAATGTATCGCTAACAAAATATACATAATCACAAAAATTCAGTCCCTTACCGATATATATGTTGGTAGACAAACTAACATACTAGTATTAATTTAGTGGTATAACAATATTACCAGTATTTTGACTCTGCTCAAATGATTTTAACTTTAGGGGAAAATTATTGAGTGACAAAAGAAATAAAACTATCAATAGGACTCGTTGGTTATTCTTATAACATTCTTTTTCTTTAAATTAAAATTTTGGGCGTCAAAATCAAGGTGTGTCTTTGAGGCCAGAGTCCTAAATGCGGGGGAATACAGTAATTTTCATTACGTGAAATAACTATAATAAAACAGAATATTACATTACAAAGAAAAAAAATTCAATATTAAGCTCCTTACACATCTTTCTACATACAAAGTAATCAACAGAGCAATAATAAATCATTGAATTATGTATCTGAACTGGTTCTAGGACAATGGCCCACTAGATAACAGCCCCTTTGACATCAGCATAGCAACCGTAAAGCTCAAGTGGAAGTTAGTGAAAATGAAGTAAATGGCCATGTAAATGATCACACCCATGAGGATATTGTCCAGGAGGCAATTGTCAAGAGTTGTTTATCTGAGGTACACAGTTATGCTTTGGGGGCAATTGTTTTGGGGAAGTTGTCCAGATAGCATTCAAACTAATTTTAACAAACAAATAAATAACTACCTGTAAGTTAAGAAAGTCAAAATTTGCAGTGTTTGAGAGCTTAGGATTTATATTCACCAAATTGATGAAAGCACACAGATGAATTAATCAAATATCAAATTATCATTTACTGATGCAAGCATTCAAAAGACAGTATTATACATGACTTTTAAATGTTTTCTTTTATATAACTAAATTTCTGAGAAATCACCCAAATATTTTTTAACCTTAAGCGTTCTGTAGGCAACTTGGTTTGCTGAGCAAAATGTTTGTTAAGTCACTCCACTGAACAATAGTAAGTTGGAATTTTGTAGTTATGTTATGTCAATTTCAGTCATGCATGAACGATCACATAACTTGAAGGCTTTCAAAGTGACTAAGTCCGCAAAAATCTCGGCGTTCTTGAAAAAGAATGCAGGGTGGTAAAGGTTCATGAATTTGTGTTCATGTATTTTTAAAAACTGGTTCTCTAGAAATACTGAAGTTATCTCCATTGGATAAGGAGTTGTTTTTTTAAAACTTGGTTATTGTTGTTAATGTGTGAATAGAGAGAGGAATATGTTAGAAATATGCAAGTGACCACACATAAGTGCCCAATGAACCATTTTTCAAAAGGTTGATGTTTTCATTATTTTTAGATTTATGATGCTCAGTTTTTTTCAATCATAATGTAGCATTCAAGTTTTAAAATCTTTTGGGAAAAAAAGCACTGTAGCTCTGAAAATAAAGAAAATATCAAATTTAGAAAAAAAAAATGATTGTTTGTGGAACACTAATGCGTGGCCACAGACATGTTCTTGAGAAAATATGATGTAAAAATATCAACAATAAAGTAACTTTCAATAATTTTGTATTAAACAGAGATATTCCATTTTAGAACTCAAGCAACTACTTGTATTGCTTGTTTGATAAATTTATTGTTGATATCTTTACATCACAATTTTCGGCAATTTTCTTCTGAATATTTTTCAGTGATTTATTTTTCTTCAATTTAGAAAAAGAACACATTAACATATTCCACTCTCCTAATACATCACGAAAAACGAGTTGTTTTTTTTTTTTTCCTTCAATTCTTATCCAAGGGAGATAACTTACTTTATAACTATTGGTGACAGGACGATTGCATCCAGGATAACTACGTCCCGGACATATGTGTCCCAATCATCTGCGTTCAACTTCTTTTACAACAGGTATACTTTTCAAGTTTGAAACAAATGACTTCGTAGATAACAGAATAGAAATTTCATTTTTGTTGTTTTTTTTTATAATAAAAATAAATAAAAACGTACACAATAACTTGGTAGATAACGAAATAAAAAAACAATCAAAATCAAGTCTGACGAAAATAAATTAACACGTATTCAATCAAAAGTTTATTTAATCAAAACTTTCCACAAAAAATAAATAAGTTTGTAGATAGTAAAATGAAAACTTTTTCATCCATTTTTCATATGAAATTAAATAAAAAGGTAGTTATAATATAATCAAGAACTATGAAAAAAAATTATTGTGATGCAGTGAACTCATTATATCTACCTTTTTATTTATTTTTGTAACAAAAATAACGAAAATTGAGTTTCTATTTCACTATCTACAAAAATATTAAATACGTTTTCATCTATTTTTGTAGCAAAAACAATGAAAATAAAGTTTCTATTTCGTTATCTACCAAGTTGTTATTTTTTTAAACTTAAAAGGTAGGTCTATTGTATGCACCCCATGAAAAAGAGGGATGCAAAAATACTGGATGCAAATGTTTAGGGACGCAAATGATTGGGACATAGTTGTCCAGGATGCAAACATCCTAATACCCTTACGTATGTATCTCTGGACCAATCTTCCCACAAGGTACAAGAAATTTAAAGTTTTTCATTCGAGTATGCCAAGAATAACTGTAAAAGGTACAAAAATGTTCAATATTTTTGTTATATTCAAGCACTATGAATTTAGATAAATGACATTCTCTTGGTCCATACTTTTATTGGTATGACCTAACTCTTAAATTTTAGCTCAAGTTATATTTCTAAGTTATGACAGTTCAAATCATTGGGTTAGTCAAATATCATAGTCTCCATTTTACACACGTAAAATAGGATTCTACCAGTCATTCTAATATGAGAAGGCTAATTCTATTTTCTTTGAATATTCTGATATTCATAACAATTAGGTACACAAGATTCTACAGGTCCATTCAGTCAGGAACTGCAGTTTAAAAGTGAGAAAAAAAGGGGGGGGGGTGCTTAGGATCAAGCTATCACTGTTCAATGAGAAAATCAATAGGGATAAGTTCTTTTGACTCTTGGAAGTAATACAACCCCTTTTAATTATTCAGATCATTCTACAACTATTGAATGCTGATGATAGAGTAGTTTCCATTTTCTTTTTTTGTAAATGCGTAAAATCTGGGACAATTCTTGATGAACATTCAACATAACAGCTGCATTTTTCTAAAGAATGCTAGGATGGCCTTCTATTAAAGATTTAATATATCAGGAATCGTCACTTACTATGTATGTCCTTGAACGGCCTTGTTCCGGTCTACCTAAATGAAATTTTCACCACCTCAAGATCTATGTCCCAAAAATTACTTAGAAACACGAATACCAACCTAAAAGTTTCCATTCATGAGAACGAACAATGGCCACAAACCTTTGGCATAGAGAAGAGATTGCTTTTAGAATAGCCTCAAGCCAGAACTTGGAAAGGCAACCTGATCGCCTCCTTTAAAAAGAATATCAAATAAAAAATTTTTAAAAAGAACTTATGACGGAGAACCACTATGATGGCAAACTAATTTAATTATATTCACAACTAATTCATTCACTTTTTTAAAAAGTAAATATTCACTTTATTCATTTATATTTTATTGTCAATATCAACCATTATCTTATATTGTAATAACTTGCATTCTAGTTTTGCAGGGCCAATTGTAAATGCCCCATCTGATCTTGAATCCCAGTGAAATACTTCTTCAGCTCAATGCAATTGCAATATTATTTAAATCATAAAATTATTGAAAAATAGATGGTAACTAATAAAATATATTTAAAAATCTGATGTCTTTAAAAATATCGGTGAAGTTAACACTAACTCAATTACCATCTTATTGAAATAAAATTTTAAAATTTTTGTTAATAGTCACACAAGTACGGATTAAGATTTTTCTTTTCAGCTCTTCAACATCTGACAAGATTCTACAGGAGCTCAATAATCTTGAAGAGGACAAACTTACTGAAAGTCTAAAATTGAATATACTTTTTTGAAATGTTGAATCTTCCTCAAAGTTTATGTAGAATGAAATAAGGAAAATATCATGGTGGAAATGTTAACTGGTTTTAAAGGAAAAAAGAAATTATATCTTGAATTCTATTTTGTAGTTACAAAATAATTTAACTCCTAAATTCATAAAATTTATGAAGTGAGCTAACTCCCAATTGAAATTATCCTCTCTGATTTTATTTGATTCATAGAACAGGTCCATTACTTTCAATTTTATTCATTGGAAAGTTTCACTGTCAATATAAGTGGTTACAAGTGCTCCATGAGCTTAAAAGTTAAATCTGTACAGATGAAAACTTACTTTCTCACCGGATATTTAAATGTCCACACTGAATACCAATAAATTCAAAATTTCAAGTCCTTAGAGTTCAGAAGACAATAATATGAAGAATGTGATAGAGAGTTAGCCTTCCATAAAAACTTACTATTGTAAATTATTACATTTGTATACCTGTTGGTATATAGTGAGATACAGGTAGAATTTATGTAGGGGAAAAAAATTTCAAATAAAAAAAAAAACTTTTCAAAGTGGGTATAATTTGTCCCAAAAGATTCACAAAAAAATAAAAATATATATTCTTTAAAATTCATAGATCTACTTCTAACTTTTGTATCTGTAAAGGGGAGACATGCAGTTGTTACATTGATTTTATGCTAAGTGGTTTAGATATAATAAAATGAGTTAATACTTCATAGTACCAAATAAAAAGTCTCGATATTGCAAAAACAATTAAAAAGATAATTTAAAAATCTTTACATACATGTACAATTTCCTTTTACTCAGACCTATAAAAAAGGTCTTTGTTAAGAAAAAAAACGTAATATTTGAAAAGGAGATAACTCTTTGTAAGAAAATTTGGAGTTGCCTCCCTTAAAATTACAGTAAGTTGATTGATATGCTTGTGCACTGATGCTGTAAATTCAAGGGAAGCAACTGTTAAGTTTCTTTCAAAGAGTTCTTTCTCTTAAATGTTGCGTTTTTTACAAACACCTTATACAAATAAAAGACGTTCACAAACATTTAAAAATTGAATGTTTGATACACATGGAAGACTTATGAATAAAGTTAGTTTTTTTTTTTAAATGTAAGCACAGCCATAATTAATTGTCTTCGTTGGAAGCCAACAAACATTTCTTGGCACATTGTCTTGTCAGGGGATGATGGGTGCAAATACTGCATTTCCTTATCAACTCATTGCGACTGGATGAAAGAAAACAAAAAAAGAGAAATTTACAATACACAAGAATAAACAAAAGAAAATTTTATGGACAACATCGATACAATGTTTATGGTTTGTAAAACAAGTACATTCCCATATAGGATAAGTTTTGAATTGTAACAGGTTGTTACACACAAAATGCAGTTTTTTGTTGATAATAGAGAATACAGTGGTTTCAACAAACTTGTGGATCTATACAACGGATTTACCGAATGAAATTCGATAAATGTTCGTTAAATGCAGCTAACGACCAAACTAACTTCTTACAATACCCTCCCCCAATTTGTTTGTTATGACGAGGGTTTACTGTAATGATAAATGTGAAAGATTTACAAACATAATTGCATTTACTTATTCATTTTGTTACTACTGGAGATACTTGAGCCCCGTGATGGTGTCTTCTCAGAAAGTTACCCAAATTTTTAAGATTTTTTTTTCAAATTAGGACACAATGCTGCTCAAGTATTTGGAGCGAACAATAGGTTTGAAATATGGATACCATTGATAAACCATGAGAGAGACCCAATCCTGTTCTAGTTGGAGAATTATAGACAACAGAGGCCAACACCTCGCAAACAGTTTCTGGAGATTTTAGTGAAATGATTTAAAGGGTTGGAATTTTGGAAAAATGGATCCCCATATGAATTGACTGAAAGGCTCTATGACAATGCCCAATCCCACACTCATCAACCAACATTGTCTATTCTTAGAGAATTAGGATATCAAGTCTTGCAGAATCTTTCGTATTCATTTGACAGATCATTTTTGAAGCATTTTGAACTTCATATCAGCAATGAAAGGTTCAATAATAAGGAAGCCATAATTTGTGCTTTCACTTGTGACCACTGAATCCACAGAATTCTATGAGGATGGCATATCATCATTAAAGGATTGTTAGAAAATGATTTCAAGGGTCAAGACAACAAGCCTCCATACAGGACAGTAACAGTTTTAAATTTTGTAACTAATTAAGCAGAATGACAAAAATGAAGATATTAAAAACCCACTGTTTAGATGTTTTTAGATGTTTTTATCTAGATTTAGATGTCCTGGGTTGAGGCTAGAATTTGCCATTCAGAGGATTTCATAATCTTTTCCCTATTTTAGATGTAAACCTGACAATGAATCCGGCATTAAATCTGGAAATAAATTTGGCATTTTATGTTAATGATCTGTCAGTTCCAGTGGAAAAAGATAACAATTCAACAGTGGAAACAATTTCATTACAAAAATAATTGCTAATGAGTCCATTCATTATTTTGCTTTATAAAACTGTTCTATCAAACTTCAAATTTCTCTATTTATAAAAAAAAATTGTAAAATAACTTTTATGCATACATAGCAAAAATTATCCAAACCTTTGCTGATGCCACTCAGTGCATCTAGCAAAAATCATGCAGCCACACCATCTACCACTGTTTCAGCATGAGGCCTCACCCCCAACATTCAAAATCCACAATTTTAACGCCTTTACTTGGGTCATATTTTTATCAAATATTTACTGGGTTTTTTTAATATCATCCTTCAACTTACAAAAAAGTTCACTAGATGGAAACTCAACAAATACTACACTTTGCTCATGAATGACTTGTGATGTCAACTGAAGACAAGGTTGAAATCTTTACAAACAGGGCAGAACAATTTCTAAACCAAATCTTCAGGGAAACCTCAAAAGAAAATCAAACTGATATAAAACGAGTCTGATTAGTCACTCAATAGAAACTGTCATATGACCAACGTCTTTTGGCAGCATGCTGTGTTCATTTAAAATATTAGGAAAAAAAAGGTGATCAATGAATGAGATACTTCTCTTGCCTTTTATTGGGCATTGGGCAGTGATCACTAAAAAAAAATCTGAATTTTGAAAAAGACAAGCATGAATGCAGCCAGACACAAGCAAAGGGATCAATTCAGTATAAACTTGCATTGCAAATTGAAATTCTCACAAAAACCTATGAGGGAAGCTCTAAAAATAATTTCTGGACACAATAAGGAAATGATGAAATTTTCAGCCCTCAAGCTCCATTTTGCAGTCTGCATGTATGATATATACATACATTGCTAGTCAGACCAACTCAAAAACTGAAGAAATCTATATTAACAATTTTGG
Source organism: Thysanoteuthis rhombus (assembly GCA_963457665.1). Taxonomy (NCBI): domain Eukaryota; kingdom Metazoa; phylum Mollusca; class Cephalopoda; order Oegopsida; family Thysanoteuthidae; genus Thysanoteuthis; species Thysanoteuthis major. Next base: position 51,183,283 of record OY735213.1, read on the forward strand.
TGAAAGTTTTGGTTAAGGTTCCTCATGGGGTTAATTAAACATGGTTGTTAAATTTGAACTGGGAAAAATGATCTCTAGGTTACGGTGAATTAGTCAAAATTGAAAAAGTAGTAGATGTAAATTACATACTTTGTCTTTCTTTTCTTTGGTTCTCGTATCCTTGGGTTTTCTGGTTCTTGTTTTACCGTTATTTGAGCAGGTACTAACAGCAGCTTCTTTTCTTCCCCCTGCAAAAGAATATTATTTTTTTTTAAATGACAATAGGTTTGGTTAGTCACTCAATAGATATTGTCACATGACCAATGTCTTTTGGCAACAAGCTGAGTTGGGGGTGATCAATATAAACATTGGATGAATAGGATATCAATGAATAAGATACTTCTCTAGCCTTGGGTTGAGTAGAAATCACTAAGAAGTCCAAATATTAAAAAAAGAAAATTTTTTTTGAATTTAAAAAAAAAAAAAAGCAGGCACAAACTAGGGATCAATTTAGCATAAACTTACATTGCATACTGAACCTCCTTTTAATATGTATTTGGGGGAAATTTTGAAAAAAAATAGAAAAATAAAAATATTTTCTAGGTATAATGAGTAATTGTTTTCAGACTTTTAGCTCCATTGGTGTGGCCTGAACACATGAGATATACATAGCCAGCCAGACCAACTTAAAAACTGAGAGAAACCTTTATCGACATTTTCTATTTGGGCAAGAGAGAGCCGATTTGATAAATTCAAATCTATAATCAATTCAATATAAAAGTAATTTTCAATCCATAGTGACTAAATCATTGTGCAGATGGGCCAAAGCTAATAATTTTTTTTTCAAGATCCAGATAACCGGTACAAGCCAAAAATCATATTGAAATTATTTTTCTCAGAGAAACAATGACAATAAGATATTGATATCTTTGGACAAGTGTCGGTTTTCGAAAATAATTTTTTATTTTTATTTTTTTTTTTATTGGGGTCGGCTATTACATATGATGTAATAATGCTGAAGTGGACCCTTTCCGTCCATCATACAAAACTACAACTCTGAAGTACTTACTTCTCTTGTGTTCTGATATTTCATGTTTCACAAAAATGATTTCTCAATGAAAGTAAAATGAAATTCATCACAAAATTTGTTCAGTTATTTTCTTGTAAAAATTTGTCAAGCTCCTTTGAAATCTTAAAAACCAAGAGGAGAACTTACAAAGAAAGATGGCGTTCTTCTGACTGGATTATTCAATGACTGTAGTGATTGCTGTGCTGCTTGTGCTGCTTTCTTGCCAAACGTTGAGAGAGGAATTACTCGCTGTGGGCTGTCAGAACTGAAGGACACTTGGGGGCTGGGTTGGAAGCCAGGGATCAGAGGACTGTCTGCATCGTCAACAAAACTGAATCTTTGATTATGATTCACAGGGGCAAGAGTATCCCTTCGAGTTAGAAGTGACGGCTTGTAGTATTTCTGGAAAAAAGATTTTATCTTTTTGATTCTAAGACTACTTTTTACCTTCATCTTAATTTATTGGTTTTTTTTTTGGTTTTTTTATTGCAACTCTTACTCAAACCAATAACTCTTCGGCAGTGAGCAAACAGCTATGTTTAAAGTTGAGTTAAGCTCTTGAGATGAAGGTAAAAAGTAGTCATATAATTTAATTAAATTCACAATAAAAGGAAATTAAAATAGTAATAAAAGAAAATAAATGATTTATAATACATCTAATAAAAATAAATGAATAAGAATAAATAAATGAAAATTTCTTACGAAACACATTATGTTATTAAAAACTACAAAAAAAAACAATCTATTTTGATATCAAAAAATTCAATAATTCGATTCACAATTTTATATAAAGGTTTTTTAATAGTTTATCTTGATACAATAAAGCAAGGGTAAGTTTCAGTCTTTCATTACATCCTGGACCCCACCATTACTAAAATACCAAAAAAAATGAGATGAAATTTAGTTAGATGAAAATATTTCAGTGACTTGATTCATTTCAAATTTAGAATTGATGTTGCTTGTAAGTCAGTATATTTTTTAGTATGCCATCACACAATTAAGTTTGCGAACCAGTTGTGATATCTCTTACAAATACCATTGCACTAAATTTGAGGTGTTACAGACAAAAAATGATAAATATACAAATTTATTTGATGTATTATTATTTTCATATCATAGTAGATTATCATTTTCAAAGAGGCTAAAAATTTTTACCATTTTATTTGGTAGGGTTTTATTTCAGAAAATATATCCGTAATCTATAAGAACCAAATTCACATTATCCTTATACAAATAATGATTCCTATGAAATTATCAACAAACATCAACAACAAAAATTCTAAAAACTTTAAAGTTTATTCAGCCTGTCTGAAACTAAGTGATATTCTCCAAATTATGAATATCCAAAAGACTATTATTTTGTAAAACAAGACATCTAAATAGAATTCCCTCCAAGTTGAGAAATAAGGTTCATTCAAGCCTTTTAGACTCGGGGGGACTTTTGAAATAACTTTAGTATCTCCAGGAACCCCAGCATTAAAATATATGTACAGTTAACAACACAAATTTTTGAACACACCAATGATTACTTTTAAATTATAATTCATCAGTCTTCTAATGTACAGGGAGATAGTTGCCAATTCCTTATCGTTTAACCTAAATATATTATTTGATTAGCAAAAATTTCAGCTCCCAAATAAATTCTTGAAATATATCACTAAGAGTATATCGCAGGAAATATACGTCTTATATAAACGAGATATTTTACGAATACATGAACAGTAGGTATCTAATCCAGCAAGAGTTGTCCCCCTTAGGCTGAATGACTAGGCAACTTTTATACTAAGCTAATTGAGTGCTGACTGAAAATGAATTGATCCCAACATGGTTTGAATGAACAGACAAAAGGAAAGTTTCAACAACGAAGAAACACAACTTGGTAAAACAGACAATAAAGTCTGAAACAAATAAGAACATATGCTGCTTTTTGCCTTGTAAATTGAGCAGAGATGGCGGTAGAATTAAATAACTTAGATGAAAATGCAACCAGTATGGTTTGAACTATTATTTATGATTTTTTCCTCTTTTTTTTCCTCTTTCAAACATGGATCAACTTGTCAAAAACTTTCATTGTAAATTGAACCCTCCAATAAAAACCTATTCTGGGGAGAATTTAAAAAAAAAAAAAAAAAAAAAAAAACAATTTTCCCCACTCATTGAGGAGTGTGATAATTTCAAGTTTCCACTATGAATGGTTAGGGCTAGGTGACGGACAGACGGACATACAAACAGACAATCTGTTGTGGTTTGTGAGAATTAATAATGATAAAGAGGGAAGTATGCATTTAGAAAGGTCGATCCTTTTGAGAGCAGCATTACCAGAATGTTGAGAGAAAAGCAGAGGGAATATCCAAGTTTCTCTGTGTCACATAACGTTTCTGTCGATTGGATTAAACAGTCATTTATGAGAAAAATCAAAGTAAATGTCACACGGAGAATAAAAAGAATTATTCCAAACATGCAGTGTACAAAATAAAGTGATTGAATGTATTCCAGAAAGTTGATTGCTTAACAAGTTATATTTTGGAATCAAAATAATTCCTTGACAAAGGGGCGTGTGCATTGAAATTCATGTGTATGTGTGCGTGTGTGTGTAGTCCTAACACAAGAAGAAGGATGCTTCAAATCTCATCAGATACAGCAGGAGGGGAAAAAAGGAAAAATTTCACCGTCAAACGATTTAAATATGGGTGGGTGCATTTCTTCACAAGTTTCTGCAGACTAGTTGGGAATGATAGATGTCTGCTCTATCATTGATGTATGTGTGTGATGCCAACAAGCAAGATGATGTGAACTCAACTATTGGCAGAATTTATTGATTTCTAATAATCAATTTTATTTTTATAATGGGTGTTACAATATCAAAGATATAACAGTGATATTTAATGAGAAGTTAGTGAATATTCTTTACAAAAGTAGAAATATTAGAAGTACTTGACTTACAGGTGGAAGTTTCCTCTTGTTCCATAGTTTGACAAATTCTTTAAAGTATTTGTTCTGTTTAGAAGCAGACAACCGACTGCACAGTTCAGGTTTGCGCTGAAAAATGGGATTAAAAAGAAAAATTTTTTTTTTTAAATTTAAAAAAAAAGAAAAAACAATATTAGGATTATATATGAATGAAATAAAATGAAGAAAAAATTTTTCTTTTTAAATGTCAGCAACTTATTTGGACACAAAATCAGCAAGATATTTTTTTTTACCCTAGAATAGCTTACGACGGTATTTGGAGTAATGTTGCTTATGCTTTTTAATTTTGTTAGAAATAGTCCCTCCAATCTTTTGAAAGAAAAGGTTTGGTTTCTTTTTACATAAAGCCAACCTATAGTGAATCTTGAAGAACATTCACATTATTTGCAAATGATAGGAATTTCTGTCATTTCAGCTCTATGGCTAATAGAATAAAAATTTCCATTTTATTGTGATTGGTGACAATTCTGTTCATTCTGTGTGTCAGGGCTTTTATCTCACAATGGACAAGGACTTCCATCTTGCAATGGATAACATCTGGGGTCTCAAAGCTTCAGATCAATCGCAAAATTGACCGATAACAACTGTACCCTTTTAATCTAACTACCTTCTGACCTGGCCATTGCTGGGCCACTGAAAATACTGGAAAACAAATTTTTCTAAAAGTAGAAAATATAACGATATATTTTTGATACAAGATACCACATAAATCATATTATAATAAATTAAAAGTATCTGTGTTTGTTTAGGCTTTTTGATTGGTTGTTATGATAAACATAATCTGTAAGATTCAGGAAAAACTATTCCATATATGTCTAATTTTATGCTAAAATAAACATTGAAGGTTGTTGGATTGAGAGTTCTGTGATTTAGTTCAAAGCTATGCATTCAGTTTCACAAATCAGTTTATAAACCACTTAAAATATAGTTCAAACTGCAGTTTGAAACCTGATCAAGAACTTCAGAGGTTGATCAACAAACTAATGTTGGCAAATTCAAAACAAATCAGACCATGAGAGTTTCCGTACTAAAAATCATCAGATCAGAGAGGTTTAGTCTATATAAGTAGAAACGTCTAAAAAAATTCAAATCTTATATCAAGGGGGATAACTTCTGACTTATTTAAATACAAGATGAGGATTATTCAATCAACATTTCATATTAGATCTATATTCAAGATTTTGTGAAGCCTGTGGGTGGAGTATAAAAGCATTCCATTTTTTAAAATTCTATTCATTGTAGAGTTCTGCTGTGTTTAAGAACAGTTTCAAGTGGTCCATGAAGTTAAGAGTTAAGAGAAAAATCTAGACTTCAAACTAATTTTAACATCATCATCAGTCTTTTAACATCCGTCGTTGGACATAGACCTTCCCCAAATTTTAACAAGAAGAGATAAAAAATTTAAAAAACTATTTCTGAGTTGAGATCTTGTAACACGATACCTACCAGATGCATCCAAATTACTGTAAGCATTAAACTATGTCTACTTTGTTTTCAATCATATGTGATTGAAATATTTTGTTATATACTTAAAAGCTGTCAAGTGAAAATTTTAGAGAATATCTACATTAAAGGTCAATTGAAACGGGGAAAAAATAAAAATCAACTTTCATTGAAATGGTATGCATTGATGACCCAATGGTTTTAAAAATTGGGTTCAAATTTATTTTTCAATAAATCATCACATATGGCTGAAAAAAAGAATCAATTAGTGTTAACCAGTATAAAAAAAAATTTTCAGTATAAATGACTTATGTCCCTTTATGGGATCATTTATAACACCATGGCTGACCATTTCCAGGTCCCAGCTGAAGTAAAAGACCTGTGTTCATTTGCATTATGAATTATATAGCAAGCTCATAATCATGGTGTTGTGTACCACTTCAGATTGTAATGTGAAGAGAGGGATAGGTCTTGGATTGTACTATTTCCCCATGGACTACAAATTTTGCAATGGATGGAGATATTTTAAAAAGTGAACTTTTGACCCTCCAAACACTTGTAACAGATACTTATGACTTTTTCATAGTGAATCCAAATAATCTCTAGTCATCAAGTTAAAACATTAACACACTTACAAGGTCACACAATTTATATCCTAATCAGTTAATTTAACCACACAATGCCTAAATCCTTTCTCTACAGTAACAAGTACATTTTATATATAATTCTAAGAAATAACATCGTTAAAGGCAGAATGTCAGTAAAAATTAGTGTTAAGATTTTGACAGATCATCCTAAGAAACAAAATCTGAATCTCACACACCTACCTTTAAGCTTTTTTCTATAAGAAAAACACACAATTCAATCTTTAGCAGTTTTCTCTCGTGCTATCTATAAGGTAGACACAAGATGAAGTTTCCACAATCCACATACCAAAATGTACATCTTCACTTATTTTGATTATGAACATGCATACACATACTTATACAGATGATCATACACATTCAATATTTGATAGTATGCAATTATATCTATTTTTAATTCTACAAAAACAATTAATAACAATATTCAATAAAAACATGTTTCTTCTTCTATATTAATGAAGACTATGATCGTATCATTTCATTTTGTGGATATTTTAATCAATACATTCCTTGTTACTTTAGATATGTTTTTATCTTATTTCTGCATGCACATTTTTATCAGCATTTTTTCAAACCTGCATTCACTGTTTTATGCATTCGATATTACAATCTTTATAGTTGACAACTCAAGAGAAAGAAAGAAACAACAAATGACCTTTACACCCATAACCAATCTTGGAAGTGTAAATAGATATTTACACTAGTTATTGCATTCTATTTGCAAGAGGAATTATTAAAACAATATTAGCATTCATTTTAAAACAAATTATTTTGTATCAAAATTTGTATAAGATTATTCTTTTCTTTTCAATTGATTGTTCATAAACAACATTTACTTATCTCAATCGGTTTCAGACATTACATTTTGGCACTTGTAACTAATTGCAGTACCATTTTTTTTTTCCATTGGTCCCATTTAAAGAATTTTTTGAGTTTACAATCTATAAGACCTTCCTCTCTTTAGAGAGTTTGTCAGTTTTGAGAAAAGTGATTTTGAGTTCAAGGAGAAAAAAAGAAAGAAAGAAAGAAAAGAAAACGGCTCTGAGTACGTTGTCATTTGAATCACTAAAAAGGCTGCCATGATGCAATTACTAGTGACAACAGGAACAATAAGTCACATAATACCAAACTAAATATTATTTTTTATAGATTGATACTGTAGAGATCAGAGGGTGATAAATTATTTTAAGGTTCAAAATAAAGTTTTTAAGTAATAAAGAAATAGAATGTAAAGTAAAAATACATACTGAAATTTGTTTCAGTTGACTTTTAAAGTTTTGTTATTTACCTTTTCACGAAGCCATAGCCGGAACTCATTTTGTTTGTAAAGGAAATCATCCATGGAGATAGTACCTGCAATATTTTAAAAGAAAAAGTTTTTTTCACAAAGCCAGTAACATCCAATATGTCCAGTTATAGTAACTCTTAAAGGACATTTACAATAATTGCAAATAATGGGAATTTCTGTCACTGCAGTTCTATGGCTAATTCTACAAAAATTCTATTTTATCATGATTGATAACAATTCTGTTCCATTTGTGAGTCAAGGCTTGTGATGGAAATGGGCTTTTCTTTTGCAATGAAAAACTATTACTTTCCTGTACCTTCCATGATTAATGGGTTAAGTTGATATGAAATATCAGAAAAAAATATTTGCTAAAGGCCTGATACCAAACTGTTCTAGACTCTTTCAGTTAGAACAGAGCTATTAAAATGAAACAATCTACTTACATTTGAACACACTTGTTACAAGAGAAGTGTGGTGAGTCCTGAGGAGAGTCTATGCCCAACAACAGATGCTAATGATGTTAATGTTATTCTACCTGCCTTTTGTAGTCAAATAAAGACTATGCATGTGTATATATGTAGGTACATCAATAAGTCCATAGCTTGATGATGGAAAAAGCATTCATTTTATACAAGTATTTATATTTCAACAAAATCTCCTTCCTTCTCAGTGCACTTAACCGAACACATCTCCATTATCACAGAGATCAGACATTATACAATAACAATATATATCGAAACACTATGACCCCACAAATGGCCCACCCTTCCAAGTGGCTTAATGATTCTTCTCTCTCTACATGTCTGAGTCTCACTGGCTCCTGATCACATTCTTAGAGTTACAACTTTGAAAATTTGAATGAGTGCCTAAATAGGCACCATCTAAAATAATAACTAATTATGGTATATGTGCAGACTATGGTGATTCATTTATGAAATTATATATATATATATACTTTTTTTTTCTAAATATTTCTTATTTGATAGCATATAAGAACCCCTTATTTCAAAGAATATCAAAAAGTTCTATGAATTCTTCTCATTTAACTGCCACTAAGATGTTTCAATACGAGGGCTGATGAGACTCTTTAGTTGAATATTTCATTTTATTCTAAAATATTGGATTTTATTTTTAAAAAGCATTTTTTGTTAAAGATACCTTTTGTGTGGGTATATGCAAAGTATACTTACTTAGTTGGTCAAAGATAAAATAAGTTACAGAGTAACCCTTTTCAAGCGCCAAAAGGACTATAGGAACATTTTAAGTAGATTTATTGACAAGATGAAGTGTGGTCACATATAGGCCATATCAATGGAGCTATAGGGCTAACAATTCAAACATTTACTCCTTACTATGTGTAGAAAAAAGTTTGGGTTATTTTTTGTTTTTTTTACACCCATCTCAAATCGGTTGGCGGGGGCAGTTTGCAATGTAAGTTTATCATAAACTGGTCACTAGTTTGTACCAACTTGTTTTTTGAGAATTCAGCAATTACTGCCCCACAAAAGATGAGAGAAGTAACTTATTCATTAATCATTCCTTCCAATTGACCACCCCCAAAACAGCATGCTGCCAAGAGACATTGGTTATATAATGGTTTCTATTGAATGACTAACCAGACCTGTTTTTTAACTCTTCAAGTTCTGGCTGATGTGAGACTGGACACTGAGGGTTACATTCACTTTTTGAACCATTTTTTCAGAGAAAAGAAAAACGTGGGGGAGGGGGCTTATAGGCCATCAGAATCATACCATCAGCAGCTCATAAACAACCTTTTGGCCAATTTCAGATTTTCTCCCCCCGCCTTCAGATAATACTTTTTTTTATTATTCATGAAACAGAGGATTCAAATTATTTTACTTTCCAAGTTTTTAATTATAAAAAAGTTAATCATTTAAGTCAGTAGTTTCAAAACTGGGAGCCATTTATTTCATTATAATTCATTTAAAAAACTAAATGCTGAAAATAAGGGTTCGCCAGGATATTTCCTCTATAGAAAGGGTCCTTGAGTTTTGAAAAGTCGTAGTGCTTTTAGAGCATTTCAATCAATAACACCACGGAACATCTCTAAATAGAGGTTAAAATTTTCTGTGAAAAATATCCACTACACTGCCAAGGCTTGATTAGCTGAACCACAAACCCAGGAGATACAAATATGGCAAATTTCAAGCATGAAATAGATACCTCCAAGTTGCGCCATCAAATTTTGCATTTAACATGTAAAATTTCCACAACACTTTCAAATCTCCTCTCCTGGAAGTAATCTCACTACTATTGAAGGATTCTGTGCGTATGCATCGCGAGTACACAACAGGCCAGATATATTAAGCAGTATACATGGTAGTGCAGTGTCCGGTTTGAAGTTGTCTGCATGAGCATTTCGAGATATCCAATAATTTTTTTTTTTTGTTTTTTTTTTTAAATATTAAAGATTACAGTTATTTCTTCCTAAGTTTCTATCAGTTATCTCCCTTGACTTTTATCCAGTTTTAAGTATTTTACACCTGAATTAGCAACACCAAAGAGAAATAACCAAAATTCTTTGTAATTTTATACATTGGGAAATCATTCTAAATAATGGATATTGCAGGCTGCTCTACGCACAAATAGGTTTTTAGTGGGGGTGGAGGGAGTTTGCAATGAAAAAATGTCAGCAACTTATTTCAAGACAAAAACAGTAAGATACTTTTTCTACCATAATGAAGGGGAAGAGAAAAAAAAAAAGAAAGAAAAGTAATGTTCCATTATCGTAATGAAGAAAGTGTCTGCATGATAGAAACAATAAGTAACAGATATAAAGAAGATCCCTTTGCATACACTCGTTTTAAACTCGCAAATACCGTACATTCTGGATGATGAGAAATGAGCACTTTTGGAACTCAGACACCGTTCCGATTATTCCTCACTTACAAGGATTAAGTGAAGATTCCTCATTTACGATCCACGTTGGTTAGTTTTCAAAGTAAAGCTCAGTTCTTGAGAACTGAGTCCACTCTTCAGGCTTGGTGCCATTCCTCATTAGCTAAGCACACCAAGATGACCAAGGTGACTGTCAAGATGAAGGTTGTCTTCATTTTTTTTATTACAATGGCCTTCCCTTAGATCAGTGGTCTTCAAACTTTGACTACTTGAGGAAATCTTTTCAATGACTAAAATTTCTAGAGAACCCCCACAAAAAAAAAACACAAACAAACAATACACTTCCTTCTGCATATATATATATATATATATATATATATATATATATATATATATATATATAATATATATATATATATATAATATATATATATATATATATATATATATATATATATATATATATATATATATATATATATTCTTACACATGTACCTATAGGAAATAGAAAATACACATTCAAATGGAAAATAAGAACAAAGCTTACTGAGGAAAAATAGACATATGAATGACTCCTGACTGAACAGCATCCATGACACATGAATAACCGAGACACTTTTAATTTTGATGGAGCAGTTAGAAATAAGTATAACACGTTAAGAACAATTTAAACAATTAATTAATGAAGAATTATTAAACATATTGTGAGGATGTCACCATTTCACGGAACCCTGAGTTTCTATGAAATGCAGTTTGAATACCAATGTCTTAGACGTACTGCCTTACAGGGCTGAAGGGCTGCATCTACCCAGATTTTTCTCTCATAGCTGGGGGCAGGGAAGTGGATTCATACCTTTCCCAAGGAAATTATTGTAAAGTGATTACTAGCTAACTCAGGTAGAATTTGAACTCTGTTTGCCAATTCTATTTTCCGTGCTATCAACAGTGGAGCCATCTCTACACTTCACTGTTACAATATACTGACATTGCTCATCTCATAAGGCATTTTTTAATGAAAATTTAAAACGTAAATAAACATTGGAAGTTAGAAAGAGTCATGAAATAAGTTTCATTTTTGGCAGCATGTCATACAGGGGTGATCCATTAAAGCATTGAAAAAAAGGGGTGATTAATGAATAATTTAGGGATCACTAAAAAAAAAAAAAAAAAGTCTAAATTGAAAGGGAAGAAAAAAAAAAAGCATGAATACTGCCAAAAACAAAGAATCAATTTAGGATAAACTTAGAATTCAAACAGACCCCCACCCAATCAAAAATCAATTTTCGGCAGGGGACAAACAAAAAAATATTTCTAGACATAAAGAGTAAATGTATAAATTTTCAGCCCTCAAGCTCCATTTTTATGGCCTGTGCACTGAGACATCCATACCCAGCTAGATTGACTTGAAAACGAGAGAAAATCTATGTTCACAGTTTGAGTGTGAAATTTCATCAAAAAATAACTAAATAAAATCAAGAAACTTACTGTACTCCACTCTTTCAGCATATTTGATTTCCGGATTAGAATCCTTCTTCATCCCTTTTCCAGATTTTTTGGGTTTTATCGTATCAAAGATGATGTCATCTAAGAAAAATAGATGAATAAAAAAGCATATACATCAAACTTATAATCACCAGTTCACAGAGACACTTCAACTTCAACAGAACACTGAATCGTGAATTTCTAAGTACTAGAATAAACAACTAAATAAGTTCTTAGTATATAAACGATATATCCAGTTGCGGAACAATATGGTACAAATATGCACCTGTCACCTGTAATTGTAGAAAGTTCAAAGTCAAAGGTGAGCCGAATCCAGCCCACAGCCTCATTTCTTCTGCCCTGCCGACTTCATTGAATATGTGACATTGCGTACTAAAATTCTTTGTTTCCCTTATCAGTGGTTGGTAAACAATATTGAAAAATAAAACAAAAGTCTCACTCTGTAGGTAAAAAGCAGACAAAATTGATTGATAAAATATTCGTAATCGGTACACCTGACTGTAGACACGTGCATGCCGTGTGTTGGTAAGATGTGTTTACAGATCAATTTACTAATTATTTTTGTTTTCATTATCAGTTGCTTAGATCAGCGGAGAGCGAATTAATAAAATACTTGGTTACAATACTTTATCTAAAGCTAAGAATAAATATTTTTTCAACAAGATAACTCAAAGAAAAAAATTAATCGTCAATTACTTAGATTGATATTTTCTAAACTTTCTACAAGTATAAAATAATAATCATATGAATTCTACATTTCTAAAAGGATTATGGATTTTCTACAAATTCTGCAAAATGGTTAAATCTCTATTTGTACTTTCAGACTGATATCACCTTAGAATGATAAGATAATCAACTTTTAGAAAAGGATTATGGAGAAAACTACCTGTAGATAAGACGAAGGTATTTGTGAACTCCTAAAATATCAATGAAGTCCAAGCATAGAATGAAACCAATTTTCAAGTTCAACCCAAAATGGTGAAATTTCTCCTGGTTTATCTTCAAGCTTTTGAAGGTACAGAAGGGGCAATAAGTATCTGTATGGTATGAAAAATTGAACGTTTCATCCAATAACTTGCTTGCTCTACTGAGTTCAAGTTAAGCCACAACTAAGTTACAACCTAAGCAATGATACACACCAGAGTTGAAGTAAATATGTTTATCATCGAAAGAGCCAGGTAACAATATTTGAGAAACACACGAACAAAAAGTATTTGTATGGTTGATATAAATAGGTATAAATTGGGTGAACATATCAATATTTTTATTTTCTATCTCCATAGCACCATTTGACGCACTTGTATAACTTACTTAATCAATATTTTGGCAACATGTAATATTGCAGTGTTGGGCCAAATCCAGCCCCTAACCTCATTTCATACGCCCCACCGACTTCATTAAATATGTGACATTGCATACAAAATTTCTTCGTTTTCTTAATCTATGGTTAGCAAACAATATTGAAAGATAGACCAAAAGTCACCTTTTTGAAGTGGCCTCAAATGAATCAATATTTTATAGTTAAAAATGTTTCAACACTAATCAATTCTGCTGTTCTATAAAAATACCCAGGCACTCATTTCACAGTCGAGTCACGATACAAACAACTAAAAAATTAAGATGTAGGTGAAAAGTAGTCAAAATTAATCAACAAAATATTAGGAATCAGTTTATTTGACTGTGCAAACATACTGTGGGTGCCATATGTTGGTAAAATGTGCCAACAGTCATAAATATCAATTTACTAATTATTTTTGTTTTCATTATCAGTCACTTTGATCAGCAGACCACAAAATTAATGAAATATTGGGTTACAACACTTCATCTAATGATAAAAATATATAATTTTTTTTCTTCACATAATTAATTATTGGGTCAGTGCAAAAATTGCAGTTCTTCACCATCAAATCAAAAAGCAGTATCTCAGCTCAGAATAAAAGTAACCAATCGTTACTCTTGAATGGTCAACGGTCAATGTTTAGTTCCTCTGCAACCTCTAGAGTCATTTTGCTTGAATCCACCTCAATAATGGCCCTCTTGGATGTCAGACAAAGAAGGATGTCCATGTCTGCAGAGCTTTCATCCAAGTTTAGAAATTTTTGGAGCCAATGTTGAAGTGTACATTCATTGACAGTCCTCTAGACAAATACTTGGTTGATATTGTGAGCAGTTTCCGCTGCTTCATGTCCTACTTCGAACTCATACAACAAAATTGCTCAAATTCACTTTCTTTCCCCCATCTTTGATTTGAAAGACTCAAATAAACCAGAATAAATAGTGAAAAGAAAACATTCAGCTTGAAGAAAGAGTGAAATTCCCACTTCAAAATGCTATGTTCCAGGAACATACTTTATTCCGAAAAAAATTTTTTTTTTAAATCAGACTTTAGAAAAACTAAAAATGCAATTATTTTTGCACCAAGCTAATACTCAAATTGATATTTTGAACATTCTATAGTTACAAAATAGTAAACACAGACTCTATATAATTACGAAATGTTAAACTCTTTATATTCCTTGTACTTCAAGACTAACACCACTTTAGATTTTCAAATCTGCTTAAAGAATTATGCAGAAAATTTCCAAATAAATAAGACGATGGTACATGTGAACACATGAAATATCAATGTAGTCAAACAATAAAATGAAACCAATGTCAAATTTCAACCCCAAATGGCTAAACTTCGTCCTTGTCTAGCTTTGAGATTTCAAAGATACAGAGAGGGTAATAAGTATTCATACGTTATGAGAAATTGATAGTTTCATCTGATAACTTTCTTTATGCATGCCCTACAGAGTTTAAATTACATCATAACTAAGATAAAACATAGGCAATGATACTCACAAAATATGAAGTGAATACATTTCTCATTGAAGCAGTTATGCAACTTTAGAAAAATCACACAAATGAAAAATATTCTTATTGTCGATATAAGTAGTTATAAAATGGGTGAACATTTCGATATAATTGATTTTCTACCTTCATAGAACCACTCGTGCAATTTACTTTATAGATATTTTTGTCAACAAGTAATATTGTCTCATTGAACCTCACCTTTAAAGAATCATTACTCAAACAGCTATTTGTTCCATTAGGAGTTCGGTGTTGATATGAGGTAGTTAACTGTTAATAAGCACAAAGCGGGAAAGGTATGCAAGATTTCCAAGGAGGTGAGTGTCTCTAAATCAATGATACAGTCCATTACAAAGAAATTCAAAATGGCTGATGGTGTTAAGAATCTTCTACAAGTCGGTCATTCTTATAAAGTTTCATCAAGACTCATGTGCAAGATAGTCAGGGATGTCAGTAAAGATTCACAGATAACACAGGAAGATGTGATTAATAATTTAGAATGAATGTCATTCAGAGCTTGGCAGAAAATGTATTGCACTCCATGGAACTGAAAAGCCATAGATCAAGAAGGAGGACATCTTTATTGGGCCAAGTGTACTTGAAAGCTAGATTAAATTTTGCTGAAGAGCATCTAAACAATGATTAAGCATTCAGAGATGTGGTCTGATGAAGCTGGAACTTTTCCGTCATTCAAGCAAGCAATACGTGGGTCAGAAATAGAAGAAAAATTGTTTGCTGAAGAAGACTATCATGACAGTGAAGCATGGTGGAAGTTCCATCATGCTATGGGGTTGCTTTAGTGAAAAAGACATTGGTCAACCTAGGCGGATCTAAGGAACCATGAGAAGACAACTATCAAGATATCCTTAAGGATGATTTGAAAAGTTCACCTCGAAATCTCAGTATAAGAAGAAACCGGATATTGCAATGAGACAATGATCCCAAATACAAATCAAAACTGGTGACTGAATGCTTGGAAAAGGAGGTGATCAGAGTTTTGCCATGGCCTTTGTAAACACCTGATCTAAATCCTATCAAAGATTTGTGGTGTGAATCAAAAATGAATGTTAAGAAAAGAAATCCCAAGAACATATCAGAATTAAAGAATTTTGGAGTAAAGTTTTTGTCAAAACTTGCCAGAAATATTTGGGTAACTTCCCTAAATGTTTGGCAATAGTAATTGAATAAAAAGGATCCACATAAGATTATTGATTGTTCATGGAATGTTGTTTCTCGAAAATATTTATTTTGTATATTTTCTTCCAAATATTCCAACATAAATCTTTCAATAATAAAAATATTTACTTCATACTTCGTAAGTATCATTGACGATGTTGTATTTTAGTTCTAGCATAATTTGAACTTAGTAGCATCAGTGTTAGAGAAACCAATATGGTAATCAGAATTTAATTACAGTACAGAGAAAATTTAAAAGTCGCAAGGGAGATTTAAGTCATGAGGATAAACTGGAAAAGTAAGGCATGACTTCATGAGAGGTGGTCAAGAGAAGACTTAATTGAAACTTTCAAGATAATGAATGGATTTAGAAAATTACAGAATTCTAATTTTAATTAATCAGATAGGACAGGAAATTTACGAACAAGGTCTTTCAGAAAACCAAGTCGCAAAAATAAACTGACATTTTAAAAAAATCAACTTTTTATCCATCTTGTTCTTTTCATTTTCTACAGGTACTATGTTTGTTTAAACATAATCATGTATAATTACAAAAATTGAAGTGCATGGTAAGAACCTTAAAACATGAATATAAAATTTTGTGAAGGGGTTTCATTAAAAAGAATATGCAGTACTTTCTGTAATCCTCAATCATTTGAGCAAGTGGAAAATGAGCCAACAGGTGCAAGTTTCAGGCAATTATTTCTATTTTGATATTCTTAAAATAGACTTTCTTTGACAGCAGTTAATTGCATCATTAACCCAGCTCCAGTTTAGTTGGGGTGTAATTAAACTAATATGAAAATTGGTATTTAAATTCAGTATGACCGATATCAGAATAAAGGTTATTTTTAAGACTATTGATATTCTCAGATGTTAACAAAAGCTTTTCCATGTATTTACTACTCTTGCTGAGAAGAATTTTTTTCTAACACCAGTGGAGGTCGGAATTTGTAATTTATGGCTGTTTTCTTTAGTTTTACTGCAGATAGATGAAGTCAACATTACTGCAGATAGATGAAGTCATCATTCAGAGCATTTTGAACAATGGACATCAGTATCCACTATGTATATTATTCCGGATTCGATAGATTTCTCTTCTGTATCCGAAGGTCTCCAGATTGTTTAAATCGTTCAGTGTAAGATATATTCAATACAAAAGTTCAATAAAAACCTTATCACATATATCCCATCTATTATACATGTAACCGTTATTGTTGTTGATGTTAATGGTCACTACCCACAACAAACCAGTTTAAACACTTTTGCTGGGTTTAAGTCATTCATGTGTTCTGACAATTACATACATGAAAGAAACAAATAGTGCAAATATAGACCATGAATAAACAAAATGAGAATCTGGATTTAAAACAGTTATTTGGGTCTATGCATTACTGGCAGCTGCTTAGCTCAATGGTATAAGTAAATCTACATTGAAGTGGGTACTCTATCGGTCATAGGTTTGATTCCTACAGCAGCCCCATTCAATGGTTTATTCTATTTATATGTCTAGGCTAAATGATGCATTCACCGTGTAAAAACGGGAGATTATTTCAAATAGCGTTTCAATATAATATAACACAATCTATAATCATTCTGCCAAATCATATATCCATTTATCAATAACATAATTATATATATGTATGTATCTTGTCTTTGTCCAGTCCTAAAAATTCTGAGTAGAAACTTGAAATTCTTGACACACGAACACACAATGAGTAGTGAAATTGTTTTTGCTTGGGGGGGGGGGGGTTGTGGACCATTCAACTTATGCGTAATAAAATGAGCATAAACAGGTGGCGATGGGTCATAATTTCCCTTGGAAAGCTAGTGTCCTATTACTGCTCCTATTCCATCAATTGAGCTGAGAAGGAAAAGTCTGGTATGGAACCAAAAAGTTAAAAAGTACTTAGCCACAGGATTCCAAGTCAAGTGGACCAATTTTGGGAAAGTGCTTAAACTCGACCATCTCCGATTTAGATATAACTTTGGTCACAAGTTTTTTTAATATCTGGAATGAAGTTCTGTAAAACTTTATCAAAACATCTTTACTTATTCGGTCACTATGGATCCAAGAACAATGACTACTTTGTATGGCGTGACAGCGGACAAATTATTTTTTCTTCTATTTTCAACTTGCCTCCATTCCATAACAGGAAGTTCTGCTGAACTGAAATCGTGTTGCTATAGAGCTCGCAAAATTAGCCAGGTCCCAAGTCATGATTACTCGAAAATGGCTTCCAGAAATACTGAGGAAATTTGGGCCCCATTTCCATACCTTTTTCTGATAAAATGGAATTTTCCAGTGCTAGGTTAATAACATTCACAGAATCTACAAAAAAAGTTCACCCTGAAAAGAAATTTTCATTTCAGTAGAACTTCCTCTTGCAAATGGTGGCAAGTTGAAGATTTGGAAAAATAATTTGACCTCTGTCACCCCAAACAAAGTAGTAGTCATTCTTGGAACCATAGTGATTGAACGAGTAAAGACATGGAGTTAAATTTCAAAGGACTTCATTTCAGATGCATTTTAGAATTTGAAGCAAAATCAGAGATGGTCAAGGGGTAGCCTTCACACATGTAACAAAGATCATATTGCAGCAAGCGACTCGCTACAGCATTGGTTATTCCAAGTACTTCTTTACTGGTATGGTAATTCGGAATTGATGACAAATACTGTTAGACTTTAGCAAAATCTACGATCCTCATGGGGTGGTCAGTCAATTGAAGAACACGTAGGTTCTGGCTAGTCTGAAATTTCTCCAGCTCAATGACACCCAGAGTCAAAAAATTGGCGTTTATATAACAATCACCTCCATACGAGAGTAGGTGTATGGTGAGATATTTAATTTTAGTGCAGAATATCTCCCCATCTCTGCTTTCTCGACTAATATTTCTGATAAGAGATTTGTTTTTACAAACACCTTCCTTAATTATTATTCCGGGATACACCTAGTTCTTGTACCTTGTTCACCAAAAGAGATTTCCACTTTTTTCCATTGCCTTGAAATCAATATGACAATAACAATCTCAAGATTTTGATAAGGGTTTCACACTAACAACAATCCCGTGATTCCGTTTCAGAATCTCAAGTGTAATTTCAGTTCAAAATGTCTTCCCATTTCTGCCATTCAACCTTCCTTGACCACTATTTCTGATAAGAGACTTTTGTTTTCATTCATCTAGTCCCAAATGAAAGTTTATATTTTGATGAACAGCATATCCAGGCTTTCATGATCTGTTATGTAACGCTCAATGTAATACTTCTGTACTTGTAAAATCTGGTGCATTTCTCAAAAGTATTCTCCTTAGGAATTCCCAAACATCTCTTTTTACCAGTAATCCCCGGTCAATAGTACCACAATATTGTAAATCTAAGCCCTCACTTTAAATTCAAAATGTCAGGGAATTTTCAAACTAATATGCCAAAAACATGCTCCAGGGTCCAATTAATAATCACAGAAGAAAATCTGGTGGCCATAGATTCAGCTTTCCTTGAATTATACTATGATAGACAGACAGACGTTTAGTGAACTATAGTAAAAAGATAGGATGCTTAACCCTTGGAAGTATGCAGGAAAATTTCAGACCTGATCCAAAAAGTCTCGCCAACTATTTTCTTATTTTCATCATTCCAAATATATTCACGCAAGACGCACAAAAGTATATTGAAGCTATTAAGATGATTTTTATGTCATTAGAGAGGAAGCATTGATAAAAAATATACAATAAACTTTATGTAAATAAATTGTAAAAAAAATGGTGGTATTTTTTACCACAACTGTGTTTATGCATAAATCTATACTACAATGACTCACATTTTTTTGTGTGAGGCAAGTTTCCTAACACAAATATATCACTGTTTATATAGTTTACCTAAGTAATTTGTACACTTGAATTTTTCTCCAATCCTTCTTCTCTCAGTTGCCAGAATATTTTTAGTGTTAACGACAATATTTCACTAAATTTGTGCATTTTATCTACAAACATGTTGGCTTATTTTACTTAAGAGCTAACATATCATGTTTGTTTTCACAAGAAAAAGAGTGCTACTAAAAAGAAAATAACTTATCTAATTTTAAAAGAATATATATATAGAACTTTCAAAGGAAGTCATTCGTGTTATTATTTGCTCTAGTTTTTCTCCTGTGCTAGATGGAAAAAAAAAAAAAGAAAAAAGGTATGTCCACACAGCATTGAGGGCTTGAAGAAGAGGGCGTACCATATACGTCCTGATGGCAGATTAAGGATTAAGTAAAGAACATGCACAGCATTTTTCTCATGTGTTCTTGAAGTTTATAGTAAGCTAATCACACCTTAGAATAAACAGTAGCATGATATTGTAACAAAATGAATTGTAATAGCTCTTTTTTATACAGGTCTAGGTGAAGGATCAAACTAACCTGAGCTTAGACAAGTTCACTATTAATTCATCTCCAGAAGGGTACAGAGTGTCTTACAACTAGACATTTATGTCCATAATACAATTATGTTAGTCACCAAAGCAAACTACAGGTTACACCTCTCCAATCCACTTAAGTTTTTCAATTCAGTTTTAATATGCTATTTAAACCATAATTTAACTCACTAGTTGAACCAAATTTGTAAAATCTAACAGCTGTTTAAAATCGAATCAAAGAACTTCAAATTTGACAACTATTGATTTTTACTTGAGCATAAAATCAGAAATGTATTTATCAATTTTATCCTAAATCTTATAGATTATTTTTAATAAAACTATCTGAAAATTGGAAGCGAATACGAATCTTCATTTGTTATATTAAAAATATATCATTCTATTTTCCACCCTATAAGAAAAATCATTATAAGATTTTTTTTAAATCGATTGACTGCTAAAATTTATTACACAATAGTGCAAGAAAAGGAAAAAATCTTTGTTTTACGGTATTTTCTGTGGTCCAGCAGTGGCCAGGTTAAAAGTTCCAGGTCCTCAGGCTGTATTTTAATTTTATATGTATTTATTATAGTAACAGATTGTTTATACAATGGTACCTCTCTCAACGAAGACAATCCATTCCACTAAACATCTCACTGAAAATTTTTTCAAGTGAATCATTAAACCAATAGGATTTCGGCAATTCATTCCAAATGAAAATTACATCATAGAAACTCCAAGACTTCTTGTTCAATTATCACACATTAATACACTTTGAAATGAATTGAGACTTTGAAAAAAAAAACTTGGAGTTAAAATACTTGAATTATTGAAAATAAATTACTGAATGAAATAGCTTTAGGATCCTTAGTGCTGATCCATACATTAATAACCCCCATCATTTTGGTAGGGTATATTCTCGTCCTACTATAATTCACCGAATATCCGTCCATCTATCTGAAAATAAGTGCCTGGATATCTGATATAAATCTAGATAATGCTAAACAATTTAGTAAAACTCCAGAGGTTTTTTTTCCTCACTAACTGAAAAATATTTCAGCAAGAAATTTTCTTTTTGACAATTGAGACCTCTCAATTGATGAAGTTCCATTATAAGAGTCTGCTATGAAAGGTACTTCTGTACTATGAACATACAAGCTTTGGTTTTTTACTTCAAATTGCTTTCAATTTGGGACCCCCCCCCCCAAAAAAAAAACAAGTCATCACTGTAACCTAACTGAAAAGCACTCCGAGAGTGCATACCTCTACTACTAACACTACTGTCATGGGAAGTAATTGTGCATGGATCCGCCCCCAAATCCAATCACTTCTTTCATAGTCTATTGTCCACCTTTCCACAAAATTTCATTGAAATTCATTGAAAACTGTGAGGACAGACATGAAATTTTGGCAATATTATGAGATGTAGATATATAACTACAACATTGGGGTGGTAATTGTCTGGATCAACTACAAAATTGAATCACCCTCCCACAAAGTTTCATAGAAATTCATAGAGAACCTTCAGAGATATTGTGTGGACAGACATAAGCATATACATAACTGCATGAAAACAAGAACTGAAAGTTCAATGAGGCATCCACTATAAAGTTTGAACTCCACTAATGCTATTATCAAGAAACATCTTTCTACCAAGTTTTAAGTAAATCTGACCTGCAACAGAGAAAATCGATTTTAAAACTAACTTTAAACACCATCATTGCCAGACTACTCAGTCCCGGGTGGGAGATTTTTGTAGGTAAAAAGCATCTTATCAAGGGAAACTTTTCTACCAAGTTTCAAGTAAACCTATCTTGAAACAGTCATGTTGGTACAGACCTACCAAATGATGGATGGATAGAGCCTCTTATAGAGAGGAGAGGACACCCCTGAAAAAATATCTAATTCAGTATTTTTGGATACTGTATGGATAGACAGGAAGAGGCAACCAAATGCATCTACCCTCCCAAACTTCGATTGCGGAGGTTAAAAATGCTATCAAACTAAATAAAGAATCTGATTTTAATTAATCTAATTACAGAATTGATTTTTCAAGGATTCTGATTCCATTAAGAATCACTTCATCAATTCTTGCTTAACCCATAAAAATACCACTGAAATTCATAGATAACTTTTGGAGATATTGTGTGGACAAACAGAAACGAGTGAATATATATCTCTTCTAACTTTATAAGAAGAGGTTTAAAAACAGCATCCATTTCTAGAAGTTCACAAAAACCAAATTCACTTTTTTTGGATAGATATTATATAGTCGACATAGAATATACAATATTTGATTTATAATAAAATGGCATTCAAGAGATTTTTTTTAAAAGAAAAAAAAAAGGTTACCTGTTGAAGTTTCACTTTCCGAGCCTGAACCATAATTACTCTCATTATCCGAGAAGCTTTTGTTTTTCTTGCCTGGAACTCCAAGGACACAAGATGTTAGGGACCATAAGGAGGCTGAGCTGAATAACAAGAGAGACATAGGTTAATATATTGAAATTATTTGATTTTTCTGATTATATATAACTATTAATGTAGAAATTTCTTTGAGTGTACACAGTGCGATTATTCAACAACTGGCTATTGTACGAAGTTGACATTCACCAGATATATTAGTAGGTGCACAAGATATCACAGTGCCAAGTTTGAATCAGCGGTTCTTGAGAAATCTAAAGATTACAGATCTTTTTTGTATAATTATGAATCTAAATTTAAATATTTTATATCTAAATTGAAACACTGAAGAGAAGTAACTGGAATACTTTTAAGCCACAGTTTCATACATCGGACGGAAAAAAAAATCACTTTTACAAGACTACTATGGCAGACAGCTCCATGCAGTATAAAGTTTCCAAACATGCACCTTTGGAAGGACACTGCCCTAAGGATTGAAAAGAAAGTTTTTCTATAACTGCATTGCTTTAATTCCACAAGTATAAACTGTCCAAATTCAAAATAAATCAAAATCTGTTGGACATTACCTTCTAAAATTGGCACTACCTGAAGAGAAGTAACTGAAATGGCTTTTAGTAATTTTAGAACTCATTTTTATTTTCCAATTTGTACCAGTGTTTAACCATTTGGTGCCCAGAAATTATTTCTGGAAAAATCACGAGTTCGGTAAACATTGGTATGTTTAATTATTTTGTGTGCCTTACTGATGTTTAAACCATATGTACAGGAATAGCTTGGGTAGAGTGGGTTTTGATGAAGTATGGTCAAGGTATTGTCATACAAATTATTGTAACTAAGTATAAACCGGGAAAAAAATTGAAAAAAAAAAAATATAGATTATAATGAGATCTTGAACAGTAGAATCTTCAATAATATGGAAAATTCTGGAATAAATTAATAGCACTGATCTGGGTATGCCTGTATATCAAAAGATCAACTACAAATAATTTCAGGCAAAAAAATTAAGTCTACTAATAACTCCTGTGGATACTTTTAACTACATGTCTGTGCAGTTAGGCTCTATAGTGTTACTAACCACAGGATATGAAAACTACTAAAGTTTTCACCTATAAATATTTTTTGACATGTATCTCCATTTTCATTTTACTTGCTTTACAATGCAACTACTCTGACCATCAGTCTACATCAGTGAGTCAACAGAGCAGATCAAAAATTTTTTTTTAAAAAGCACAAACTGTTCAAAACCTGCCATGTTGTATATATATTTGTTTCTGTAATAAAAATACTAATAATATTATAAAATTGTTTTGAATTGATTTCTCAAGTTAATCCCCATTAAGACAAAAAAAAAATTACTTTTCTTGGGTAATCCAATAGTTCTTCCTTATTCCGAATAAACCTTCATTAACAAAAATTCGGGGCCTTTCATAACTACTTTCAAGCCTGAAGAACGCCAAGCAATCTGATTATTATATTTTGGTATCTATTACATTCTGATTGTTTTAACATATTTTAATAGATGCCTAAAGCCGACAAAATATTGACTGTTTACAAAAGAACAAGAAAAAGTACTGTTCAAAACCTGTGTCATTGTTTATACAATTGACAACAATGACAATGTTTGGCAGCATTTGTTTCAGTAATAAAACTATTTGTTTCCAATTGATTTTTCAAGTTAATCCCCGTTAAAACATCCAAAACAAAAATAATCATTACATCAAAAATAAAAGGAAAATCATCTGCAAGGAAAAAAGTTATGATATATATATATATGTATGAATATAAATGGTGTTATATTATCCAGAAACACAGGAGATCCTTTCAAATAAGAGTTTCCATATAATATAACGCAATTTATAATTCATTCTGTCAGATTATATAAATCCATTTCTTAATACATAACTATAGCACTGAATAGAAACAAACAGACCAAGAATAAACAAGATGAGAATTCAGGATGAAAGCAGTTATTTGGGCCTTTGCATTACAGGCTCAATGGTAACAGCATCACTCCATTGAAGTAGCTACCCTATCGGTCCCAGGTTCGATTCCTGCAGCAGCTCTATTTTCTTTCATCTATTTACATTGTCTTTGTTGAGTGATACATTAACCATATAATGACAGATCATTTCAAATGAGAGTTTCTATATAATACAAACTGAGAGGCATGCGACCTGTACATGAAAGAATCAGGGCGAAAATAGGAGTCCGAGATATCAAAGAATTCATTAGAAAAAATTCAAATGGCAATTGGCTGGCCATATTGCAAGAATGGCAGACAACTGATGGACATCATGACTCACAACATGGATTCACAAAGATCACGCGTGTAACCAGAGCCAGCAGAATACAAGATGGAGAGACAAACTAAATAAATTCAAAGAGTATTGGCTCCACAATGCCCATGATAGAGAGTCGTGACAAATCCTAGGGAAGGTGTATGTCCAACAACAGACTTTAAAAGACTGATGATGATGATGATGAATTAGCACTGGAATAGTATTAATATCTTGAAAACTGTTGGATGAGAAGCACTGCCAAAAATCAGAAAAATTAATAAATAAAAACAGGTCACTCAATACAATATGTCACATAACCAATGTCTTTTTGGCAGCATTCCATGTTAGGGGTGATCAATTGAAAAATTGGAATAAAAAAAAAAAAATGTGTGACCAAAGTTATTTCTCTTGCCTCTTGATGGGCAGTGATCACAAAAAAAGTCTGAGTTTCGAAAAAACAAATGAGGGGCCAATCTAACAAAAACTTAGATTGCAAATTGAATACTACCTCCACTAAAAACATTTGAGTAAATGTGACACCATTGGTGCAGCCTGTACACTTGATACATAGCCAGCCAGACCCACCTAAAAACTGAAGAAACCTGTAACAGTTACGGTTGATGGTTTCTGATAAATAGTATAATGGAATATAAGATTTACTTGATTTTCTAAGAGGATAAAATTGACATTAAAAAAAAAAAAAAAAAATGTGCCACCTCTGAAAATAAATCACCGTAGCCAAGTGGCTTCATTTTTCTCACAATACCCTCTCTTCAAGTTCTTATCTCTCACCCAAGACTTTACTAACACACCTACCCCATCCAACTCTCCAGACAGTGATAAAGAATTACATAGAGCAATACAAGACTCGACAAGATCTAAGACACCAACTGGAGCTGTCTGTTTCAAGAGAATAGGTGTACCAAAACCCCAAAAAAGACTTTTTCTTTAAATTTGAAATTTAACCATATACTCTTATACGATATATCATTCCAAACAAGCTTACTCACAAATCAAATGCTACGTCACCAGCATGGCAAAATAAAAGGGTCCAGTTTAAAATGGATTATTATTGTAAATCGAGCACCCCCGAAAACAAGTGGAAAAGGTGAATTTTAAAAAATAAAAAAGAATTTAAAAAAACATTTTTAGAAGGTGGCTACACTGGACAAGACACGGAAATTTCCAAGGCTCTATACCAAAGAAATAACCCACTGAAATAAACACAGGGATGGATATATAGACAAGTGAAAAGGGAAAAATACCTCAAGCCAATGTTTTCTGCTGTTTGGTTGGGTCGATGATCCTGGCTACAATGATTCAATATGTTACAAAAGAATTATATTAGCCACAAGCAAGGTTTCTCCAGCAGTAATTACTATTATTCATCAAGGTTTATAACAAAATACCAATGAAAAATAATTAAAAAAACAGTTGTGGTTAGTCATTCAATAGAAACCATCACATGACCAACATCTTTTGGCAGCATACCATGTGGGGGGGGGGGGGGTGATCAATGAAATAATTAGAAAAGAGGGGTGATCATTGAATAAGTTACTTCTCTCAAGCCTTCCGAAGCATCACTAAAAAAAATCTGAATTTCTAAGGAACAACTGTGAACACAGCCAGACACAAACTAAGTGACCAATTTAGCATGAACTTACATAGTAAATTAGACCCGCCTGCACTAAAAAACTGGGGGGGGGGTTACAAAAATAAAACAGTTTTTTGTAGACATGAGTAAATGTTTAAATTTTCAGCCTCCTAGTTCCATTGGTGTGGCCTGTACTTGCAATACATACATGGCCAGCCAAACAAACTCAAAAACTGAAGAAATTCATTTCTTGTGGACATAAGGCGTACAGGTTTTAATTTCGAGCCTTCTAGATTCATTGGTATAGTCTGTGCCTTCAATACATACCTAGCCAGCCAACCAAACTTAAAAACTGAAGAAACTTAGAGGAGACTAGTTTTTGAAAATCAGTCTTTCCTAGTTTTTAAAAAAAAAAAAAAACTCTAATGGCAACGGGCTGGCCAAG
Organism: Thysanoteuthis rhombus; assembly: GCA_963457665.1. Lineage (NCBI taxonomy): Eukaryota > Metazoa > Mollusca > Cephalopoda > Oegopsida > Thysanoteuthidae > Thysanoteuthis > Thysanoteuthis major. Next base: position 51,210,206 of record OY735213.1, read on the forward strand.
TCGCAAGAATGACAGACAACCAATAGACATCACAACTCACAACATAGATCCCTAGAGATCACATACGCAACCAATGCCGGCAGAGTACTAGATGGAGAGACAAGCCTGACAAATTCGCAACGCCCACGATAGAGAAGCGTGGTAAATCCTGGGAAAGTCTGTGTCCAACGACGGACATCAAAAGACTGATGATGATGAAGCTGATCATAATGTTATGTAAGAAAGAAGAAGAAGAAAAAAAAAAAAAAGAAGGCAAAGGAATGCTCCCTAATTATCTTGAATTATTTCCATCACTAAAATTAACTCTGAGTATCAATTTTGCTCATTTTCACCATCAACATACCAGTCACAAATTTTTTCTCTCAGGTGATCTAGATTTTGTACTCCATTTGTACATCTAAATTTGTTGTTAAAATTTCAAAAAACTTTTCATTCCTATTGTTTAAATTTAGATTTAAATTTGTCTTCAGCTATTCTTTCTCAGCGAGAAGCAAAAAAATTTCTGCAGACCTGAAAAGAATTTCAGGGACCATTGGTGACGAGGTCCTCATTTGTTTCCAGCCCTACACATGTTGACAGTTTTGATTAACGGTTACTAATTGTATCAGGACTGAAACTTTATCCGAACAATTTTTTATGACTTATCTGCTGCAATGCCTGTCAGGGTCATGAATGAATAATATCCTCACCCCCTCTCAATTATACCACAAGCAAATAAGCGAATGTTGCTATGGTTATGAACTGATTGTGGCGTAATGTTTATGAACTAAGTAGCAGGTTTTTTATAGAATGCAAACCTGCTAAGGTTTAGAAATTCTCAGGGAGGGAGTTTTCTGAAAAAATGCCCACCATGATTGCATGTGCAGTCAAAAGCCATCAGGACTAAAAGCACCCAGGGTAGTACAGACTACGACAAAGTACAAAGGCGACCATCAAAAGGCATGTCGATAATGTCAACTCTATAATACAAATATTCAAACTGAATTAGTGCTAATTATCCAATTAAGTATATTTTGTAAATTTGAATGAATAGAGCTTTTATTGTGAACTATATGTCACAGGAAGAATAAAATAAGTAATAATTTTTTTTTTTTTCATGATGATAAATAAAAAGCCAAAAAGATACAATGATTTTCTTCTGGTTCTTTTAGACTAACAAAAAAGATTTATTCATTCAAATTTACAAAAAAAAAAAATTACTAAATCAAATTACTCAAGTAGAATGAATTCAGTCAAAATATTCATACTACAAATGTCGACATTTTCGACAAATGCCTTTTGCCCTAATACAATTGTAACTTGTAATAGTCAACACGACACTTCTTGCATTTCGACTTGTTTTTTTAGTCCAGGTGCCTTTTGATCGGGTTTCCTTGGTTGCTCCCCCCCCAAAAAAAATGTAGAAAATTTTTGGTTCTAAAAGTTTTAAAGCTGCCTCCACAGGGGAAATCCTATCTAAACAATTTCAGACCATTAAATACGGGAGACTTAGAGCTCTGCAAGTAGGAGGGATAATTTTTTTTACAGGTACATTTTTTTCATGTGGAAGAGTCGTACAAATTCATTAGATGTGAGGTGAGGGAGATATTGCTTGGCTTCAAAATGTGAGAGACTTGGTAGGTCCGAGTATGTATATTTTATATTGGCCCATCAACTGCGGATGACAGAAATTTCAGTTTCATGTTTTTGTCATCGCAGTTCTTTGGCTCAAACGAGCCATAGAACTGCAATGACAAAAACATTAGTCAAACAATGGACCCTTCCACTTTAAGTGACGGATGACTCAACAGATAACTGCTGGCTACTATATTTTTCAATGTGTAATTTCAAGTGGATGGGTCCATTGTTCATAGCGAAAACAAACTGTTCAGTCTATTTTATTCCCCTCTGACAAAGTTACCATCTCATTTCGAACGAGGCAACATAAGTGCAACTGTCACAGTTTAACTCAAATTAAAACTTGATCAACATCAATTACAAGTTCATTTATCCATTGTCATTTAAATTTCTGCAAGCTAGGTATTTTTCCTCATCATTTTGAGACCATTTTATAAAAATATTTATAGGCAATTTTTCCCTTGAATACCAACCTCAAAATTTACAGAACGGAAAAAAATTATTACATTGAAGTTGAAATATTGCATAATATTAACATTATATATATATATATATATATATATATATATATATATATATATATATATATGTATTCAATAAAAAAAAGATTCGGTTAGTCACTTAATGGAAACCAACAGCACGTCTTGTTGGGGGTGACCTATGAATAAGTTACTTCCCTTGCCTTTTGTCGGACAGTAATTAATAAAAAGTCCAAATTTTCAGAACAAGCAGGCACAAGCTAGGGACTATTTTAGCATGAACTTACATTGCAAAATGAAGCGCCTCACTAAAAACTGAGGCGGGGAGAATAATATTTTCCTAGATATGATAAGGAGTAAATGTTAAATATTCAGTTCTCTAGCTCTATTGGCACGTCCTGTGAGCATCATACATACATAGCCAGCCAGACCAACTTGAAAACCGAAGAAACCTATTTCGACACTTGGTTGACAGTTTCTAATTATATGTTAGGTGCGAAGAGAAGTTTTATCTGGACAATACATTTTTACCTAATCTTATATATAGAAAACAGATTTTGGTCCATCACCCTATATATATCATTACATTTTATACGCTATAAAAATTATGAGAGAAAATAAAAATTACTTACAAATTGAAATGTCTTTTAGTTCTAATGGTGTCTTCATTGTCCAAATTACTACGTTTGCCTTTTTTAACTCTCATGCTACCCTTTGGAGTGATTTTGTGTATATGGTAACACTAGTTCTAAACCAGCGTTTATCAAACTGTGTGCTGTGACTACCTTCCAAGTATGCTGTGTAGATTTTCCCAAAGTGTCCAGTATGGTATTATGCTTGTTTCGTTTCCACCACAGAGTTGTGAGTTTTGTGTTTTTACCGTTAGATTTTACGAGATCTCAATCTTTTTGAAAGGACAAAGTGATAATGAGTATGTACGTCACTAGAGCGAGATAAAAGTTTCATTCATAGGCTGCCAAAATGTTTTCGTCAAATAAGTCAAATATGTTTCTTAAAACGTCTTACAATAGAATTTGAGAACAAGTGAAAACACTAGAGTCGAAACCAATTGATCTGCTTCAAAGACTACAAAAGGTTAGACTGATATAAAGAAACTTTCCTAAGTAAGTAAACAAGATTTGAAAGTTTAACCTACTTTTTTGTTCCAGATTAGAGTTCGGAGTTCATGTTTTCATCAGCTCTACCAATCAGAAGGCTTGAAATAGGAAGCTTTTCTGAGGCAAAAGTGAAGTGGTTAAACCATTGAAGAATGCAATTACCCCTTGCCAGTCGGAATCCTGATCAAAAGGCATTAGTCAAAAGGTCTACAGAGTAATATGGACCACTGCAAGTTACAATCACGTTCTGTCAAAGGGAAAACACTATAATACAAATATATAAGTATGTATGTATTTGGAATGACTCTAAAGCAAAGACCGAACACGATTGAAACTTGCAGTAGTCTACACTACACTGTTGCCCAGTCACCACTACCTGCAGGTTTTCCATTCGTGGTTCAGCCTTGAATAAGTCAATGGTAAGATTTTTGAGAGTTTTGTGGCATACCATGAAGAACCACACCGTAGGAAATATGCCATACAGTATTAACGAAATGTATAAAGTTTAGGAAATCAAATGCATATATGTTTATAATATGGCAACAACCACGCACTTGATGTGTGTTGATAAATACATCTGGCAATATATTATTTTTATCATAATATTTGAGTTATCAATAAGAGGAAAGATTTTAGAAAATTTTCAACTGAAAATTACTTACGTAAACAATATAAACCGTAAATAAACCCAGATGAAAACTTCACTATACTTCAGTTTCTTGGGGTTTTTTTTCATAAATCATTGGTTAACTGTATATCTTTTTCTGCCTGCTTTACGACACTTGTATATTCGTACATTTTCAATTTAGAACCGGTGAAGTGTTTGTTTATCAAAAGGTTTATGAGACAAGATTTATGGTTTTTGGGAACCAGAAGGGAGGGATTGGGTTTCAAAAATCATTCCCAGATTTAGTACATCCATACCCTCATAACCCCCACGATTGGTAAGGGATAACTGTATATGGCTCAATTATTGTCAAACTTCAGTTCAAACTAGGAGCTCACATAGTTTTTTCACCATAACAAGAAAAACAGAAACAATCTTCACCAAATTTAGGGGAGTAAACCCTCCACTGTTTGCTAGTCCTATCAAACCGAACCAATATGTAAAAATTAACATTCCCCTACCATGATTTGAAATCATGACCAAGCGATTGATAGCCAGGTTCCTTACCGACTGAGCCAAACTGACAAATCTTGCATGCCTAGAGAAATTTATCTCATTGATATGCAAGGGCTCATCTCATTCTAATAAATGAAGACATTTATCAAAAAAAATAAATAAATAAAAAAAAGATATATATATATTTTCATAATTTTCACTAATTATATATATGCTAAAATATACCCGTAAAAAATGACAGGGTTACTTATGTATGGATTGGCACTATAGAGTCTAAAGCCATTTTATTTGTTGATTTTTTTTTAATAATTCAAGTATTCTGATTTCAGGTTTTTGGAGTTTTTTTAAATTTCAACTAAACTCAAGCTGTTTTGAAGGGTAATGGGACGTTGAGTCAGAAGAGTTTCTGTGACATAAACTTTATTGTAATGTCATAATAGGAAGGTAAGTTGACCAATGACATGCATAAGTACATACAAACAGCAAGAAATTTGCATGTATATCTGTTTTACGATTAGATACAATACAAAAGGTACAGCAATTATCTTCAATCAGAATAGAAGTTAGAGTGGAGTCTGACCCTGCAACAGCCAGGCTTGTTACCAACACTAGTAAATCAGGTATACTATTTTGCTGCAGCCAAAAACTAGAGCATTCCTATAAAAGCTTTCCCGAATCCCAAATGGCGTAAAGAGAAGCAGCAATTATCATTAATTTATATGGGAAATTTTCTTCACCATTCCCAGACCCCAAAAATGGTGAGGATGGTATCAGGACTGGATCCTCGGAGATTGCAGTGGTTGGCATAGGAGATACATGGCACTGGGGTACAGAAAAGGAAGAAAGAGAGTGCATGCTGCCTCTATAATGGCTCACTGCAAAAACAAAAGCTGGACACTACAGTTGCTCCTTACCTTTTTATGGAAAAGGCAAAAAGTGATGCAAGGCAAACTTTTGAAAAGCAAGGGGCAGGTGGGTGGTGTATCACCCAGGTTTGAATTCCATGATTTGGGGGGGGGGATCTTTAGAAAGGAAGCTAAAAAAAATTTGGTTACAATAGAAGAGTTTATTATTAATCCCTTTCAACAGAATTGAAAAGGAGGTATTTGTATTTGATTAAATTTCGGAAAATATCCATACACAATTACCACCTCTATAATATAGCTATTTCTCTTAATACCACCAAAATTTCATGAAAACCCAATGATATCGCTAATTTTTTGTTCTCTCCGCATGATGTCTACAAGAGTTATTCACTGAATTTCAATCAGATTTTGTGAATGAATGGACAATAGGCTACACGAGAACTGATTAACTTTTGGATTGGATCCATGCACAATTACACCTCTATGTCATAATTATACGTCCAAACTACATGATATCGCCAAAATTTGATGTCAGTCCACACAATATCTCCAAAATTTCTATGAATTTCAATGACTTTTTGAGGACAGGTTGACAATACAGAAGTTAAGCATTGATTAAATTCTGGAATGGATCCATAAATACTTAATCCCCTTGATCATGGCATTGGCAGAGGTCTGAGTGCTTTCTAGTTTCAAATGGTGGTTAGGAAATATTTTCATCAGCAAAACTGTTACTTTCAAGAGGAAGAGTCCACAGTTACGGAATGAGAACCAAAAGAAAATTACAGTGTTTACTATACGAGTGGATTTATTATTTTATCATTTGATGAAGTATTGTGACCCATTATGACAACAAAGGTAAAGAGTCATCAGCCTTCTAGCATTGGTCGTTAGACATAAACCTTCCCCAAGATTTGTCAGACCTCTCCATGATGGGCATCACGGAGCTGATACTTCATTGACTTGTCTAGTTCCTCACGCCGTGTCATATTTTACCGGGCACATTTTTTCTGGGGATCTAGGTTGTGAGTCATAAAGTACAGAGATTGTCTGCCATTTTTGTAACATGCCCAGTCCATTGCCATTTGAGTTTTCTATACCTCTAACAGCTGTCTTTTCTCTAAAGCTATTTTGCCATCCCTCCATGTGATGTTGAGCATGATTCTCTCCTGTGCACATTGCATGGTTCTCAGTTTGAGAATCAATCTTTTGGTTAGGTTCCATGTTTCAGCTCCATAGATCACTATCAGGAGAATGCATTGGTTGTATACCCTCCTTTTTAGGATTAAAAGAATTTTCTTGTTTTTGAAGGTTGAGCTGGTTCTACTGGAAACTTGCCCACCTAGGTGTAACCACAAAATGAGGAGATGCAAAATTCAAATTAATACCAGGAAAGAATGCAGGAAAATGTTCCTCACCAACCTGCAACCACTTAGCATACAAAAACAGGAGGTAAATAGTAGTCAAAATTAATATGATGTCCTGCCACAACAAACAAAATACTATAATCCAAAATAAACATTCCATTTCTAAGGTTTTTAAATATTAAAGAAGACCATCTTACTAATCGACACAGACACTGGAGTTTGTTATTCCATTATGATTTTTTAAATTACAGGTTAACTGACCCGTGCATTAGCTAAAGGTCTGATTCAGTGGGAACTCCATTAAGACACACCTGAAATAGATTTATTCATAGTTCTTCTTTCATTTTTGAGGGATTGTTTAATCAACAATCTTTTTCACCACAACTTCCACAGGCTAGGTTTAGAAATTCTTAGTGGGGAGATTTCCGAAGGTTGGAGGGGATGACCCCCCTCCCACCATGGTTGGAGGGCAGAGAAAATTGCAAATTCTAGAAACTCTAAAACAGCTATGTGTAGTATATCAAAAACCTATCTTAACTTTAATTCACAAAATCAGGGAAATTGATAGGTCTACATAAAGGAGGGACAAATTTTTTAACAGGCATATTTTTTTTTTTGATGTAGGAGATTCATACAAATTCAATGCGGGGGGGAGACACCAACGAAATACTGGAGACTTGGTAGGTCTGCTTCCAGATAGTATATAAACAAAATTTTGTTAAAACACATTCTAGATTTGAGTTCGCTTCATCATATTACACTAATTAGCATGCCAGATTAAGCTCGATAGGAGCCTGGAAAACAGATCAAATTGGAACCCCCTACCCTAAAGATACATAAATCTCTAATTCATATAAATGATCAACACAGCTCACACAAGTACCATAACTAATTATCTAAAAAATTATCAAATGAAAATAGACCTTTCATCTATAAAAAAAAAAAAAAAAAATATATATATATTATATATATATATACCAGCACAAGATTTGGGCATTGCTGGTTCCAAAATGACCACAGAGAACCCAAAAAGTTCTTTTTTGAAAGGAAAAAAAAAAAAAAAAAAACAGAACTCCATGGATGGTGCCTAGTGGTGTACTCCAGCAAATTTTCAGGGGTTGTTGCCCCAAAACTGATTAGGAGCACCTGGAAAGATGGAAAAACACAGACTAACAAAGAGAAGAATTTGTGGCCCAGTTAGCTGGTTGGTCAAGCAGGCCATTTGTGGGGTTATGATGATCCAATAACAAGTACAAAACAATCATTCCAAGGGAAATTATGAATCACAGCCATCTGTATACCTCATAAATTAAGCATTGGTGGTAGCAAAATGGAATTACCTTAATGAAAATACATTATGGCTTGAATGATAAATTCATGATTTTTTCCCTTAAACAGGTCTGGTTCGTCACTGAACAGAAACTGTCACATGACCAATATCTTTTAGGCAGTATACCGTGGTGGAGGAGATCAATTAAAAAAATAGGAAGAATAATAAATAAGTTACTTTTTTTGCCCTTTTTTGGGGCCCATGATCACTAAATAATCCGAATTTCTCCCCACTTATTGAGGAAGGTGTGTGTACAAAATATCAAGTTTTGAGTATGAATGATAAGGACTAAGCAAAGTCTGGATAGATATACATGTATGTATCTATCAATCTATGTCCGAATACATGAATAACCTAAACCCAGAAACAGTGCTTAGAAAAAATAAATTGATTGTTACTATTTTCCATAAAGCAGGTAAGCCAAGCAGATTTAGAGGATCTAACACATTCGTGGAAGTTTTTTCCTAAAAACTCTGGAGTACAACGAAATCATGCGCCGATATCAGCAAGGAGGTTCAAATCAGGTCCAGATGGCTATCATGGCTGAGGCGATAATATGAAAAAATTGAAAAAGATTTTTTCTAGGCCTGAGCCTACTCCAATCTACTTGGCCCCTCAAACTTACCATGGAGCCCTTCAGATTCAGGGGAGCTGAGGCCTTTACTTTATGCTGCATTTGTTGGTTTGGTTACCCAAAGTTGGATGGACCTTTCTTTACATAGGTATTGTATGCATTGTGTCTTGCCTACCACTTTCTCCCTTTGCCTCATTAAACCTCTATCATCATTTTTCAACCAGGCCATGGCTATTGTTATCATTTAATAAGTAAATTATAGATGAAAAAAGTAATAATTAGATTATTAAATATATTCATATTTCAAATATTCTTTACAATAAACCCTCACTCGAATGAACCTTGATATAACGAATTTCAACTAGAACAAACTCAAGGGTCCATCTGAACTGACTTCAGGTTTACCAAATGAAATTCAATAAACGTAGTGAATACGTGGACCATGTAAATGCTGCGAACACTTGGAACCTAATGAACATTCATCTGGTTTACTGAACAATTGGGTTTTTTTTATTTTTTTTTAGAACTGAGATATCCAGCAGTTTGACACCCTTCACTGCCACTCTCACAAAATCTCTTGCACACTGGACAATGGCACCATTCTTACTGAGTACCCACTGCCTCATGGCAGCACCTACAATTCCATCAACAACCCTTTCCATGGGATGCTGTGAACAATTGCCCACTTCACATTTTATGATTCTTCCAAACTCACTTGAAATCTTGAGACAGTACTTAATCTTGAAATCAGAGACAAGGCCATCTATATACAAGATAAGACAGTCACCTAGGCCAGAACCTTTCAGCAAATCTATCATCTTCATCAGAAAATGTAAAAACTTAATCTCTTCCCTTGTCTTTATGATCCATTACAAAGAGCATTGATTTGCATAGATCTTTCTGATATTGAGTCACAGTAAATAGGTTAACGCTAGCTTTGGACCAGAGAGCACTTTAGATTTCATCTTTGTAGGAGCAGCTGTACGCCACTGCAAAATCACACTGACATACAGTTACATTTGAATTTGTTCTTTTCATGCTGGAAAGAATCTGACTGAATGCATTTAACTCTCACATGAATTTGGAATTCTACCCATTCTTCAAAGATGCCTTCAAGAACAACTGACCCTTACAACCTTGTATAAACTCTACATGGATTCTTTCCGAGCTTTCATCCTTCTTCCATTCCACATCTTCACTAAGATTGACCCCTTCCTCTCTCTCACTGAACAACTGACCAAACTTTGAGCCAGCAATCAACCTCAAGACAAGCATTTTCACAAAGAAATTGACCTAAACTCGGAGAGTTCAAAATTCAAGGCTTTCAATTCCAGAGAAAAATTTTCAGGATTTTTTACATTCACATTGATATTCTAGTTGATCTGTCAGTCATAAGACATTTTGAGGTTGCAAAGACGCAAATTTACTGAAACCAATTTCAACTGTAGGGCTTGCACTTTTGAACATATAAAATACTTCTTTTACATATATGACATGTTTTCTTAATTTTAGCTTCTTCCCTTCTTTGTACATGGCCACTTCATCTTCTGTTCCAGGTATGGTTTAGACCACATCACATCTAAAATAAAAGTCTTTCACTATTTTAATGATTTCATCTGCCAGGGAACACTCGGGACAAATCAGATAACCCATTTCATCTTCTAGCTACTTTCTCATTAATTACAATGACCTTAGCTGTGGATCAAGACCTAAAATATACAAGTCTTAAAACATTGAACGAGATAGAAACAAAGGGTGACACATATAACAAAAATGAGAGATGCACATAACAAGTATTTTGCAGTTTTTATACAGAATAGTTTTCATCACTACAATCCAATAATAGATAAATCAATAGATGGACACTATCATTATTGATCTGCACAAAAGGAATTTTAGGAATCTGTATGAATAAATAACAGGAAATGCAGTTTAAAGACAGGGATGTCTAATTTCTGACATGAATAACACTTGAAAATGCTTGATACACAGCTTTCAACTCCGATACACTAATTATTGCATTGATTAATGAGTTTCATCCCTTAATAATATCTTAGATCTTATTCTGAGTTATAACAATGAATATATCAATCGATATGAGGTGTCTTAAATGTCTCAAAGTAGAAATAGTATGGTGACAGGCGTAACATCGAATGAGTCTAAAAAAAACTTTTCAAAGTTATTTTTTCCAATAGTATAAAATATTTTTGTTAATGCTAGTTGTACTTTTTTTTTTTAAAGAAAACATGGCAGCTATCAAATCTAAAAAAATTGGTGAGCTCCCCCCAACAATACAGTGAAATAAACATATCTATTGTTAAAATAATTGGAGTATTTAGTTCCTTTTCACTTATGCGTTTTTTAAAACTTTGGTCTTCATGAGATTTCATATCTGCCTTTTGTTGTAACTGATCATTGCATGCCATCACAACAACCACCACCATAATTTCAAACGCTCACCAGTTTGATTCTTTTTTTTTTTTTTTATAACAATCATATAATATAATCTCCTTATTAATAGTACAAGACATGGTTGGTAACATCCACAGTCACCTTGAATTATTACTCAATTTGTCTATCATTATAGTATAAGGAAGAAGTGGAATAGAGGGGAAAAAGGAAGATGAACGGCAAAAAATGATGAGACAAGCCTAAACCTCTATACGTCACTAATGGTAAGAGAGAGTAGAGGTAAGAAAAGAAAAAGAGAGAGTGGAAGAAAACTGAGAGAGAAAGTATAAATGCTGTGAAATAAGGAAAGCAGGGAAAAAGACAGAGAGAAAAGGACATTTCATTTTTATCCTAATAAATCAACATAGAAGTTAAATTATTTTGCAATATGAAATATAAATATTTTGAGACAAACAGAAATTCATACAAAAAAGTCACCAAAACCAACATTTACTTGAAGTCAACAACATATGGAGTTGTTTTATAATAATAACAACAAAATTCTATGGGAGGAGGAATAGTTGTTTAAAACAGCATTTTGAATTAAGAAACAGAGAGGGGGGGATAAGGAAGTGAATTGAATCGTTAGTATGATGACACTGACTGGCCTTGATAATGATAGCCAAAACTGAAGAGAGGCAGAAAAGGAAATTGGGTTAAAAAGAGCAGGGGTGGGGGCAGATAAGGAAGGTAGTTTTATTTATTTGTTGGCTGCTTGTGTGAAACAAAATCATACATCAAGTGAAAGTTTTGGTAGTTTAATAAGAGGGTGAGAAGAGAGAGACATGAACTACTCGTAGGTGGAGGGATGATTTATTTATTCATCAGTCAACTGTCTCACAAATGAGAGCATCCTGCCACATGAATCATACTATTTTTCACCCAATGGGCCAGGTTATAAGCCAGCATATTTAACTTGAGACAACACTATTGAACAATCCATATATATATATATATATATATATATATATATATATATATATATATATATATATATGATTTGACAAATTGGAAAAACTAGATATTTTCATGTATTGTGCATTGATTACCAAATCATATAATTTGCATCATCAAAAAATACTATTCCATATATATATATATATATATATATTTGACAAATTGGAAAAACTAGATGTTTTCATGTATTATGCATTGATTATCAAATCATAATTTGCATCATCAAAAAATACTATTCCATATATGTATATATATATATATTTATATATATATATAAAAAGCAATTAAAATTTTGAAAATCAAAAAAAAAAAAAAAAAGCTTATGAAGTATAAGCTGTTCAAATACAGATATACATCTGCTTTATGTTCCTACAGGTAGCCCACATTCAAGGTTTAATAGAAAATACAGCTATTTAGGTTAGCATGTCTAGGTTAATAACAATTCCAGATCATTGTAGGATAGGATATCTTGGTTAGGTTAGGTTGCTCAAGCTAAAAATGAACATAAAAAACAGCCTTTTAATCGCTGAGTGACATACTGGTCCGGAAATGTTACTCATAAGGATTTAATTGGTTCTTAAAACTTCATAATTAAAAATCACTGGGGTGAAAAGAAAAAGAAAAAAGAGAAAAAAGAAAACAAAAGGTGGGTTTTGTGTGTGTGAACCTTCTTTACGACGGATGGGAAGAAACGGCCCAGTCTATCACTGTATTTGAATTGTAAATACAAGCCCCAACATGAAACTTAAAAAAGGTATTTTATTCTATGAAGTAACGAATCACTGGACGGTTTTAGAGTCTAATGGGTCAAAAGCGCATGAAATAACAGCAGATATTTTTTTTGTTTTTGACATGTTTAACTAAAAAGAATCATAACTGAAATAATTTTTGTATCAGAATTTTCTCTACTCTTTCTTCCAATGAAATGAAGGCACCTACCTCAAGAAAATAGAAAAATGAATATTTTGCATTTTCTTTCTAAAAGACCTTCTGCACAGGGAATTTGTTAGTCTCGAAAAAAAAGTTAGTTTTTTCAAGTTTCAGGGGCGGAGAGTCCTAGAATAAGCCGGCTTCCAATCGGTAGATGAAGAAACCAATTTTGTGTATGTTAAAAAAAAGCAGGTCTCATTTATTTTCAGAATAAACATCTACAATTCATAATTTGCATTTTAGATTTTATATATATATATATATATATATATATATACTCCTTCCCGCTTCATTAGTACGGGTAAAGAAGATATTGATAGATGTAGAAAATCTGATATGGATAGACCGACACAGTGGTAAACTTATAGTATGTTACCTAACGCACATGATACTACAAAAAGAAGAAACCCTTCGATACAATTTTTTTCTGTGAGAGGGTTTTTTTTTTTCATTAATGCAGCCAACTAATTTGGTCGCCATCTTGAAAATTATACCTTTCCACATCAGTATACTTTTAGTATTTTATTTATCATACCCGATACTACCAAAGAACTGTTGAGAATCCTTTTGTAGTAAATTTTTGAGAAAAAGGTAGGTTGGTTCTATAAATGAATCCCACTAATTTGGACACCATCTTGAAAATGATACTTTTCCAGAAGTCAGATGGTGGTAGACTTTTATGTTTGCAAATATGCATGATAATAGAAAAAAGACGTTGAGAAAGTTTTTGACACAATGGGGGCAGGGCAAGGACAGGGTCATGAATGCAGCCGACTAATTTGACAGCCATCTTGAACATTATACCTTTCTAGCAGTTGACTGCAGTAGAATTTTGGTATCTTATTAAGCACACCTGATACTACAAAAAAAAAAAAAAAAGAACGTTGAGAAACCTTTTGTAGCAATTTTTGTGGGAGGGTTAAGGTGGTTCTTTTCATAAATGCACTCAACTTGAATTTCAAGTATAAAACCAGTGAGTTGCTGTCAGAATGAACAAAAGGAATTTATAACAATCTAATAGTTCAGACTGTTCATATTTGAGGAAATTTTGCAACATGAAAACTTTCAAAACTTCTTCATGAAGCTTCAATTTAACTCTAATAATGTTTGATCAGCATAAGTACGACAATACGGGAATAGGACTTACTAACAAGATAGACAGAAAAATCAAAATATTGATCAAAATATTAGTTTTCAAGAATCAACTTTTCTCGATTTGATTCAAACGAGAAAACTTTAATAAGTTACCATTTGTTGATTTTCTTGTCTTAACGAATTGAACATTATGATTAATTCAAAAGAATTTTACAATTCACTTTTGCATCCTATACTCCAACATCAATGATATTCCCGTTGTACCACATTAGGGTTTGGGGTAGGATTAAGGATAAGGGTGAGAAATTAAGGATCACAGTCATTGGAGTATGAGATGAGAAAATAAAGCAATACTAATAGGTCTGTAAGAGGGACTGCACTTTTGGGGGACAGGGGACCGCAATTCTTGAATTGTAACCCTACCCTCTCTCCATGCCAAAACTTATTTTTGCTCTTACCAACAGGGTCTGGATACTTGGATATCATTAAACAGAATTATACAGTCAATAACTTCCGACAAAAAATTACATATACAGTCACCTACAAGTAATGCTGAGTATAGTCCGTACTTCAGGCAGTGCTGACGTGTAGGGCCAAAAATTTTAGAGGCTATATGTCTTGAAAAATATTCTAATACTTCTTGAGGGTAAAAAAGTAGAATGTCTCCATCTTGTTTGAGGATTCATTATGTTTGCATAGAGATATACTATTGATCCATCAAAATGACGTTAATACAAACATCATAATTTTATGAATATCTCATTTTTGATAACTGAATACAGAAATAAAAGGGCCCCCACCCCAACCAGTCAGCCAGAAGCATTAAAACTAACGAGGCCAAGCAGGTTGTTAGCCTACAGCAGCAGTTCTCAAACTTTATTGTATGTCACACACACCAAGTAATATATTTGACTTATTTAGCACACCAACAGTAAAAAATGAAATGAATTAGATGAAAACATTTCAATTGTCAATGAACAAAACATTAACAGCATACTGATGTATGAACTTTTAATCCTTTTTTTCCTTTCATCTGTTGCTGAGAAGATTGAGATCCAACAAAATGTAGTGATAAAACCCCTGGATTGGGAACCCTATAGTGGAAGGTGGAAGTGGGACAGACATAACATGTTCCTGTAAGTGGATAGATTTACGCAGAACTCGTAGGAGATAGATGGTGCAAACTATCATCCCACAGCACCAAGTTTGAGAACCACGAGCTCACTGACGAGGCACCGGGCCACTAGGGTTTTGCCTGATTACCCAATCCACCCCAGACCAGATGTCATACCACCTATCCTATGTTCATCCTGGGTCTGATTACACTAATATACAAATGTGCTGCCATTTCCTTTATATTCGGAAATTCTTGCTAAAATGGACCTGACTTTAAAAGGTCACCATCCATCCTAAGGTCAAGTTACCCTTATACACAAATTTTCAACTGGTAAGCAACTGTTTGGGAGTCTATAATAAAAAAAATTTTAGTCTGTAGTATAAGAATGAAAGCAAATAAGAACAAAACAATATTCAAATAAAATGAAATGCTCCTGCCACTCTGGCTAACCCACGAGCATCCTTGGGCAAATGGAAAGATTTAATGAAAGCACGAAAAATATTAGTCATTAAAGTATAAAGCCAAAGAATCTTCACAATGAAATAACCGAATACTTCATAGCCTCACTTCCTTACAACAGATGGAAAGTATCTGTCCAGTTTACCATCAGAGTTACATTTGTGAATAGAACCCCCCGGCTAGGAGGAGAAAAAAATAGATTTCATCAAGAACTAACTTATCCCTGGAAGGTTCTAATGTCTAACTAATCCTTACAATAATTTGAAAAAACTGTGTGTATGCACCGAGATAACTCAACAACTAGCCATTGTACGAAGTTTATATTCGCCAGATGAGTTGAGACATGTGCTGGACACTGCAGAGTCAAGTTTGAAGTCGTTTGGCTTTACGGTTCTCGATTCACAATGGACATTCATCTTGAAATATAGATATATTTTTTTGCCCGAACATGTCATCAGTGTTCTTGAGCATGATAGATGATGCAATGGCATTTCTAAAAAAATTCCGTTTTGAGAGTGAAAAAGAGAGGGGGGGGGGATCAAGGAGGGGGGGTAGTTTTTTTTTTGTCAAACTTTTCCAGAGAAAAATCAAATAATAGTTTACTTAAAAGGTAACAACGGCATACATTAAATATTCTGTTTTGATTACTAACCATTCACGATGACATTTCTCTTTCTGATTGTTGCAATTAACAACAACATAAACAAAGTGCAAAGTCGCATTAATTTACACGGCAATTACGGGAGGCAACTTCACACACCATATAGTCCCTATTCCAACCGAGCACCTTTTGAATGGGCATGCCCTCGTGGTTTAAAATCACAGAAGATTACTGGCGTAAGATTTTTCGACTAGGTCAACTAATGTCATGTCAAACTAAAGATAAAGACAATTAACAAATCTTTTATCGAGAAGTAAAATTTTGTAAACAAAATTTAAATATCAGAAAAATTAGATAGAATGAGTCAATATAAACAACTATTCTATTCATAGAAAAGTGAAAATCAATCTTAAAAACAGAAAAATATATTGGTACTGAAAGTAAGCGGAGCAAAAAAAATAAGTTACTAACACTTGAAGACAGTAAAATTGTCGTGTAAAACGTATAAAAAATTAGTTTCGGCATTTTTTCGCAAATCGTCGCCAACAGAATCATTCATTTATGGATGCAAGTATGGTAGGCTAGACGTCACTAAAACGCATTCGTCTTACACCTAAATTTATCAAGGATTAAATGAATTGTAATTATAACAACTTAACTGCATTTCTTCTTATTCGGTTATTTACATCATATTTCTAGAATATTCTTTCTTTGCTTTCGATATATAAAAGGAAATAATTTTTTCTCCATCCTAAATCAATTTATCAACTCAGGAGTTTTTCCTCTTTGTTGGTGGTCTATAACAAAATGGAAATTCTGAATTCCTGTAGAACTTGGCCTGATGGATTTGCTAAGGAAAAGAGGGATATCTCCTTCATCTAGAAGAAAAAGTTGACAAAAAAAGAATGAGATTTTTTCATTTGATTATAAGTAACACCCGATGTTGCTCCCGTCTCTAATATTTTATTCCGTCCCTGACACTCAATTAAATTCAATATTTTTGTTTTATATATATATATATATATATATATATATATATACAAATGATGTAATACCGTCCCTAATATTTCATTTTATATTTCTTAATTGAGGTATATTGGGACTTTATTAAAAAATAATGTTAAATCATTATAATCATAATTCGTAGGTGTATTGAGACTTCATCAAGAAAATGTCTTTGAATTGTTATAAATACAATTATTTCAATCCTTTACAAATTCAAGTACATGACGAAGACTTTTTAGTCACTCTGGCCTGCCATACTTACTTCCATGACTAGATGACACGGCTGGCGACTATTAGCGAAAAATGCCTACTCTTTAAATGTTCTGAAACACTGCCCAAGGAATTCTGAATCATATATTCAAAAACTTGATTACAATTCGAAACAAAAGAGCCAACAAGAATGAAACGGTCGAAGTGAAAAATAAATGAATGGAAAACAATAAAACAATTATTTTAGTTTGTCTAATCCCAAATCCTGGCGATTAGTCAAGAAAAATTAAAAGAAAAGTACAACTTAATTATTTATTTTTTTTTTAGATCACTATTTTCATTATTTATTCCAAATCAAAATTTACGTGTAAACAAAAAAATTGAATCAGAACTTATCTGAAAAGTTGATCATAATTTTAAATTATCTGAAATTTCAATGAAAATAAAGCTATATTAAAAGATATCCCCACAAAAAAAGTCAGGAAATAACGACAGTTAAGTTAACGCACTTTGCTGACCCAACGATAATTTTTAAAAAATATTTATCTTGCATAATTCTATATTTATCTATACTCCTTCTAACGGAAATAAAACTTATTCCCAAGATGAGATGAAATAACAACTTCAAAATCCTAACTGAAATAAGTTACTAGAGAACGAATCCAGCAGATTTCTCTTCATCTAATTAAGAATTGATAACTTTTTACCCTTTTAGTCGTTTCCTATCAGTTACAGTAACTTTTCAACTTGACACAGACAATGACACATAATGATATATAAGAGGTAAGCTCAGTATTACTGTCAGTCGTTAAAAGCCACGTTAGCCGGGGGACAAGATTATTATCTTAAGACAGACTAAAATGTTAAGAAAACTACTTTCTCATCTAATTACTAGTGCTTATTACACAAAATAGCCGACACAAGACACACAAAACAATATACTTGGCGGGTCAGAGAACTGAAACCCATTCATAGTTCCCGCCATAGTAACACGAACTTATTCAGC
The DNA here is from genome assembly GCA_963457665.1 of Thysanoteuthis rhombus. NCBI lineage: Eukaryota > Metazoa > Mollusca > Cephalopoda > Oegopsida > Thysanoteuthidae > Thysanoteuthis > Thysanoteuthis major. Next base: position 51,228,511 of record OY735213.1, read on the forward strand.
TGTTTCTTTAATGACTTACTGTATTTATTCGCGGGTAATGTGAGATATCCAATAAAAATTTTTAAACATCAAAGTTTACATTGGAAGATAGTATTATACCCGAGTATTAAAAAATGATAATATATGTTGTTTCATTAATGAATTTTTAAAAAAGAAGGTACGAGTCGCATTATATACGAGATAGCATTGTTATGAATGTTCTCTACTAGAGTAAATACTACGATATTAATAATTACAAATAAAACGAACTACGCAAGACAGAATTTCAGATTTTTTTCTAACGTGTGTGAGAATCTAACTGATAGAATAATTCTGGAAAATATGAAAGCATTAGGAAGATTTTTTCAGATATATATATCAAGATAGATATACGAACCTTTTGATGACAGCCTGCGACGCCATGTTATAGACAGTAGACTTTCCTTTCCAATAACTGTTGATGACAGTGTGCCACATATCCTCCTTGAAAAAAAGCAAGCCACACGTGGGTGGTGTCACTAGTGTCAACAACTAGATTAAAAAAACAAAAAGAAAACGGTTACACCCTACACCAAACAGATACTATTGTTTATGTATCTACACATTATCTCTTTTATTTATACATTTTTTTCTAATAAATTATTAAAAACTACTCCCTGGTCTACAAATATTAACGCGCAAAAGTTTGAAAATCTTTTTGCCCTTCTCTCTTATTTTATTCCCTCCTGTTAGGTGCGCGTGTGATTATGGAATAATTGCTAAAAAAAAATCTGTGCATGTAATCAGGGCCAGCCCGTTCATAAGTTGATTATATGCAGTCGCCTAGGGCGCACTCTCAACTAAAGAAAAAAAAAAAAAAAAAAACTCTCATTAGAATACCACCGGGATTGCAAATTTCAAGTCTCTCGAAAGGGTGCATCATGAAAACCTTGAATGAATTTTAAGGCTCCGCTGAGCCAGCCCATCGGATAAGCAAACCTAACAGATGCTTGGACCCCCCGGCCGCTTAAAGGGCTCTCAGGAGCGCTTGAAATGACCCACCAAGGTCGTGCCGGGCCTTAGAATTAAATTCATCTTAGGGCCGACTCTGAACCTCGCCAAGGGTGCATGAAATTCTTCCGCAAATTTCAAGTCTCTTCATGGAACCGTTGCAATGGCCCTGTAAGTAATTTGATTATTTATTAAGTAATCTGAATATATATGCATAAATGTAAATGAGCTTGGAGAACTAGGTATACATACGGTAAGGCTTGGTTTGGGGGAACTAGGTACACACTTATGTCCAATAATAGACATTGAGCATACAAGAAACCTGGAAATTGAGAAGTAGGTATATGCTGTACCCACTTGTACACCTGTTTCCATGCCTGAATATATGAATACAACTACGATCAAAGATATCTTTGCCTGTGTATGTATGCCCCATGATAACTAACCAACTTGTCATTGCACGAAGTTGACATTCATCAATTATATTAGTGAGCACACAAGTGCAGTGTTGAGTTTGAAGTTGTTTAGATCAGCATTTCTCAAGATATCTAATTTAAAAAAATAGAGATTATAGATCTTTCTTCATAGTTTCTATAGATCATCTCCTTTGGTATCCACTCTTTGGAATTATCTAAATTTAGATAAAAACAAAATATATAAATTAGCAGCAATGAAGAGAAATAGCCAAAATACTTTGAAGCCATAGTTTTGTAAAAGTAGGAGAAAAAAAAAATTTCATGATAATTATGGCCAGTTGCTCCACACACCATAAGGTCCAAACGTTTCCAAACATGCTTCTTTTATACAGGCACTGCCCTAGCTTTTAAAAATCTCACAATGATTTTCATAAAACCTTGTTTATGTAGAATCTTTTGCAGAAAATATCCGTCAATATTTTGCATTTAAAATTGTAAAATTACAAGAACCATAAGTTCAACAGTGCATCCACCAACCATGATGGTAGTAGCAGGGGAAGGCGGAAGAAGAACAAGTAGTCTTTCTTTGGGTCAATTGATTCTCATACTTGTGAAATATTGCAATACGCGAATATTCCAAGAGTATTATTTTCAATAAAAATCATAAATGGCTTCTTTTAAAATGCAAACATGCCCCTCTCATACACTCTATTTTCACATCTGACAATTAATGACATCATGCCTTTAATGACATCACATCTCTTCCTTCCTATTTCTATTGTTTGACATCAAGTGGGACCGACCTACAAGTTTAGACACAAATAAGAGGAGGGAGAGTACTATATGCAAAGCTTCCCAAAAGTATTCAAACACTTAATTTTGAACCTTGGCTCAAATACTGACCCGTGGCACCAGTGGGAAATAATTATTTCAACTATGAGCAGGAGAATAGCTGGAGATTTGGAGGCCCAGGGGGCTTAGCTCCTTAAAGGGCCCCATCCAACATTTAGTGAGATTTATTGTATAACGGTAGTAGAAATGCAGAAGGCCAGTTATTCCTAACGGGGGGGGGGGATAGTTAAGGAGGATAAGTCTATTACGTAAGCCTTTAGCAGCAGTTGAGCAATAAAAAAATTGAACTAATTCTTATTAGCTGTCTAATCATATGTAAAAGAAAATAATTTGAAATTTTCCTTTGTTGCAACTTACTTGAATGGACAGGTGAAAACTATGTTTAATCTTATTGACAAAAGTGGGGAATTATCTTGAAAAGGTAGGGAGCCACTGCAGTAAGTAGACTACTATTCCTAAAGCTTTTGGGGGCTCGAAGGGGAGACTTTGTATTTCCCTCCCCACACTCAGCTATGCCCTTGGCCATGAGGCAGGCCATAGCTTGGTCTGACAAAAGGTCACAAACACGGAGCACCTCGTGAGCATCGAACACAATATAGTAGAGATGGTCAAGATGAGCTGGGTAACCAATACTCTACGGCTGCCATCTCAAGCGAGGTTCTGCAAGTCATTGAGGGCTCCAAGAAAAAGCTATACACACATGAAGATCTGAGCCCTTATATTTTTCATATAAGTATATAAAGTTGATGAAAAACATTTATGAAAGGTAAGCTAAGCTCATGAATAATTCTTCAATGAAACCAATTTCCAATTTATAATTTTTTTCATATTAAATGTCCTTTGGTTGAGAGCAGACCAAAAAGAAAAAAAAAAAAAACAGGAGTATCTTGGAATGTTCACCAGAAGGAACAAATATGTAGAAAACTATCTTCCTGTACAAACTTAATCAGGCCAGTAACCTCATTCTATCCGGTTCACCAATTTCATAGAAAATGTAATGTTGCATAAAAATATAAATAAATCTTTGTTTTCCTCTATTTCCAGTTAACAAAGAAAATTCCATACAAAAAATATATTTCTGCAGTGGACTCAAATAAATGTTTGATAACTAAAAACCATTGTTTGATAGCTGAACATTATTATAACACTACGCATTGTAGCTGTTCTATTAATACACCCAAGATGTGAACAACTATTTGGCAATATTTTGTCCCTCAAAGAGAATTTCGTAATTCTCATTCATTGATAATACCTGAAAGTCTATGAGCATGTATACCCCTATAATGGAAAACATTAATTAAAGTAATAAAAAGCAAGCTGTTTCTAAAGTCCTTTATTACCATTGTTTCATTTTTAGTTGCCTTGGCTCACAAGACTTTAAACTTTTTCTAATCTGGCCTGCCTCCAAAAAAGCTGCTCTACATGGTACAATACTGATAATTACTTATAGATAATAATATATGTATAAGAGAAGAGGGGGGGAAAAAAAAAGGACATATCTGGTCGGACAGAATGAATTATAAATTGCGTTATATTATACAGATACTTATTTGAGATGATTTCTCATCGTTACACAGTTAGTATATCACTCACCCTAGACAATGTAAATAGAATAAACAATCTAAGAAAATGAGGCTGCTGCAGGAATCAAACCTGCCAACGATAGGGTAGCTGCTCCAACATAGTAGCTGTTTAGCTCGATGGTAAGAGCATCGCTGTGTTGAAGTGGATGCCCTATCGGTGGCAGGTTCAATTCCTGTAGCTGTCTCATTTTCTCAAATTGTTTATTCTATTTATATTGTCTAGGATGAGTGATATATTAACCATGTAATGACGGGAGATCATCTCAAATGAGTTCCTTTGTGATATAACGTGATATATAATTCATTATAATAAACACAAATTTTTTAACACACTGATGTGCAATGAGCATATCATTTTCAAGCAGAGGTTCCATGAGATATAAAAGATATTTCAACAGTGCCCACCCTCGGTATAAAAAGGTTTTCAATAGTTGTTGGACATTTGCACCAAATCCGAAAAGTAAAAAAAGCTCCACATGTTACACAAATGACAAGCAAGAAAAGCTTGCAAGTCGCACAAATGACCCTGCAAAAATTGAACGAACTAGGCTCTGAAACACTACCTCAAGCAGCTTACTCACCAGTCTCTCCAAACAATAACCACTTTTCCAAGCATTTGTCTTCAGCAATCGGCCAGCAGCTCAAAACGCCCTCAAAGAATTCACTGACTCCAGGACTTGTTTCTAATTGATAAAAATGTAAAGATTCTGAAGGTTCTTATTTCAATTAATATCTTATATTCTAAGCTGAGATATACTGCTTTGAAGTTGATGGTGAAAAATGCGATTATTTTTGCACCAACCAAATCTAAGTCCATTCATTGGGACAACAGTCTTCATATCTTGAATGAAGGACTTATTGTAAAATTACATTTCTTTCCGGAACATTTGTTTGCATATTTCCTGAAACTCTATATGAATATGTTACTCCCTTTTCCTTACCAATCAGCTGTTCGGTAAATCCTAAAATGTGCTTTAATATACTTTGTATTATTGCTAAAGAAATGTTTATTCAGAGATTCTCACAGCTTATTCCATTTCTGATTATTATGTCAGTATTACCATGTATACCTTTTTATGTGAGTTTGCAGTGATAACATTAAAACATTTATTTCAAAATGAAAGTATAAAATTTGCATATAAAAGCACATATCAAATAATCATATTAACACAATATTGAAGTCATTAAACATTAATGTTAGCGGTGATATAATAAACATCATAATTTTCTTTAAACTCATTTACATTTGTTGATGGCACTTCATACTCCAGTAATCTATTCCATATTCCTACCACTCTAATGCTAAAAAAGAGTTCTCTGATGTTCAATCTACACCCACTCATCTCCATCCTATATGTATGGTCGCTCGGTTCTTTGTGTTCTCTTTTGGTAAAAAAAAGATGTTAGTATCTACTAATTCTATCTTTCATTACTATGACTTTGAATGCTTCATAAGTATTCCATTGCTTTAATTTATTTTCATGACTCAATCTCCTGTTATTAAACATCTTTTTTTTTGGTAAATAGTTCTTCAAGTATTCTTTCCTGTTTTTCTTTCCCTCGTCTTTTCCTTCTTGAATAAGAGAAGCTAAGATATTCAAAAGACTGTGGAAGGAAGAAAAAGTTCACCCATTCTTATTCTAAGACATTTTTAAAGTGACCCTTTTTTTAACAACAAACATTAGTATAAAGCAACATTGTATTTCAAACTCAAGAACACAGTTTATACCCGGGTTTATCAACCTGGGCAATAACGCCCACCAGTAAATTTCAAATCTTGGATGGGCGGTCAGCAGCTGTGCAGAAAATGGGCGGCGTTTTGAAATTTTGGAGAGTGGTATTGGATTTTCTGTATCAAAGTCTATAATTGACAATGAAAAATGAGTCAACTGCAACTTTTTCTATAATTAATTTACTAAGCAGCACTGCGATATCGCACATTAGTACTATGCTATCTAAAAGTAGAAGTGGGCTGGATATAACTAAGCGAGGTGACGAGGTTAAAGATGACTAATTTTAAACCCAATGTGTCCTCATTAGCTGCGTCTCACTAGACACAGGGATTGCACTTATGATATCTAAAAACTGCATGTGTGCGGCAAACATTTGATATTACGACTTTACATTACTTTCATTAAAAAATCCTATAACGCAAAAGCTGTCCATTTTTTTTTTTTTTTTTTTTTAAAGATTTGAGAATATTTTCGTATCCTTTTAAATATTTACAATACAAAAGATTCGGGCATTGTTAGTCCATAATGACCATAGAGACCCCAAAGAATAAAAAACTAAACAAGAAAAAAAAAAAAAAAAAAATTCAGATGCTGCTCAGTAGCATACTTATGCAAATTTCCAAGGTTGTAACCCCCCAAAAGTGATCAGGATCAACCTAGAGACATACAGACAGACACACAGATGAACAAAAGAGAAGAATCTTTGGCTGGCTGGTCCAGTCATTCATGGGGCTACCGTGATTCAAAAGTGCCTATCTCTCTAGAGTTCCTTGTAGAGCAATGGTTCGAAAGGTTGTCTTGTGAGCCATTGCTAGTGACTTCAATCCTCATTCAATGTTCCACAATCATAGCCTCATGCCAGATTAGACGAAGCTTAGCTAATATCTCTCTCAGTCTGATTGATCTGATAAAAAGACTGAAATAGAAACAAACTTATCTTCTATCTCTGTCAATTCATATCTATCTTATTCCACAAATCTATTTTTTAGTTAGTCAAACCAATAAAGGTATATCTTGATCAGGGCGGTTAATCAATTCCCAAATTTTTTTTACAATATGAAACTGCACTGTTAAAGTTAATTCTATTATCTTCTACTACAGTTACATCAATTTGTACGAAAAGTATAATAATCATATTACATCAAGACTGCACTATTCACGGTATTCTGAAGAGTGTAAGATGAGTTTGTGGCCCATGGTACAAGGACATGAATTACGCAGTACCAACTAAATTCACATACAGTTCAATTCTTCGGATGATTACACAGAAAAGTTGGAGGTTACGACTGATTTAATTTTACCTTCAAAGAGTTTTTCAGGCAATTGAATTCTTACTTGTTAGTGTTGTTAACATAACATTTCAGCCAATCCATTCTACGGTCTTCTCCAGGTATACTATCCAAAGGTGTTAAATTGTCTGAAAAACTCATTGAATTTAAATGATCCTTCTCAAAACTATAGGTAGTATCTTTATTTTTACTGTTTCTAGAAAATTGAAAAACTTGACGGTCAGCAATCGAGAAAATGAGCAAAAATCACGAATCATGCAAATCAGCTGCGCACTTTCTAGTCATGCTGTAGGAAGAGGCATCCATTTTTTGTGTCACAATCATGTCCTCATGAATTTATTTAGGTGATAAGCCCTTGATACCGAAGTAATGGAGGACTGATATACTTGAAATTATAGGTAAATCGACAGTGTTGTCAATTTAGTAGTTTTCATGCTAAATTATTCACATTTCTTGTTTTGGTGGCAAAAAAATTCAATATTTTTGCTATTTTTAGCACTATTACTCAGCAATTTTAGCAATCTGTAGTATCGATTTCCTAGCAATTTCCAGCAATTAAAATGGCCACAAAATGGCCAACTGTTTTTAGCTCATTACGCTGTTTTTGATGCTTTTTCAGTGTTGATTCAGCAAAAAAAGTTTCTGGAGTTGGCAATAATATAGAGTAACACATCTTTTGTATACTTTGACATAATTCAGTCATTAACTCCCTCTTCCTTTCAGGATACATTTAGCACGGCTTTTTTTTACTTCATTCAAATTAAAACCCTCTAGAAAAGGGTCAACAAATCAAACACCTTTGCAATGGAGGTTTGGCCTAAATACATAACTTATACATCCATGCAAAAATAATTCCATCCTTATTTGTCGTTCAAGCTGTCTTTTTCTTTTTTCTCTCTTCTTCTCCAAAGGGTGTTACCCAAAATCTAGCAAATGCTCTTGAAGTTCAAAGTACCTACTTGTCAAGACTGATGAAGGTTTTAAAACGAGTAATTTATTCTTTGGACAAAGAAGACAAGAATAAACACTGGGCAACCTATTGTTACAAAAAATGTGGAGAATTTTCTCCAACCGAAGTAAGTCTGTCACTTTGCATCTGAAATTCTCTATTTTGTCATCCCTTCCCAAGGTCATTCCGTTCAAAATTAATTCGAGTTTTTTTTCAAACCATAAAATGATACCATTAACATCTGTATAGATTTCTTCAGTTTTCAAGTAGGTCTGGCTGACTATGTATGTATTCATGTATGTGTTGCATGTACAGACCGCACCAATGGAGTAAGAGGGCTAAATATCTAGAAAAAAAATGTTTTGTTTTTTGGAAAATCTCCCCACCCTAAAGGGAGGCGGGGTGAATTTGAAATGTAAGTTTAAGCTAAATTCATCCCTTAACTTATGTCAAGCTGTACTCATCCTTGTTTTTTTTTTAAATTCAGACATTTCTAGTGATCACTGCCCAACACATGATAGAAGTAACTCATCAATTGATCAACCCTTTTTCAAATTTCTTAAATTGATCACCTCCAACACACCATGCTTCCACAAAACATTGGTCACATGACAGTTTCTATTTAGTAACTAACCAGACCTGTTTTCTTTTCAAAGGATGTTACCCAAAATCTTACCAGTGCTTGTGAGTACACTATAGAAGTTCAAAGTACCCACTTATTCAGACTGTTGCATGTTATAGAACAAGTGATTTATTCTTTAGTCAAAGAGGACTATAATAAACACCAGGCAAGTAATGGTTATAAAAAATGTGGAGATTTTATTACTTATTGAAATAAGTTTTTGTCACTTCATATCTACAGCTCTCCATTTGTTTGTCTCCTTCCAAAGACATTCCATCCAGAATCAATTAGAGGTTTTTAGAAACCATGAAACAAAACTGTTAACATAAACATCTTCAGTTATCAAGTTAGGCTGGCATCTATTATGCGTACAGGCCATACCAATGGATACATTTTTAGTGACCACTGCTCGACAAAAGTCAAGAGAAGTAACTTATTCATTGATCACTTCTTTTTCCAATTTTTTAATTGATCACACCCAACATGCTGTCAAAGGAAGTTGGTCATGTGACTGTTTCTACTAAGTCATTAACCAAACCTATTTCACTTTCTTTTAATAAAACAAATTTCGATAATTAAAAGGTATAATAATATAATGTTATATCAAGAAATTTTTAAAGGCATCCTCACCTCTCTATGAGGGTCTCTGTCTATCCGTTGTTCAGTCAGTAGGTCTGTCCCCAGCTGTTTCAAGTCAGATTTATTTGAAACGTGATAGAAATATGTTTCTTGATAGAAAGCTTCTCACATGAAAAAATCTTCCACTCAGGGTCACTTGATCTAGCAATGATGGTATTTAAACTTCACGGTGGATGCCTCATTGAAATTTTGGTTCTTGTTTTGTAATTTCTTCATTATGTGAAATTTAGTAATGATAAATGTGTGAGTACTGGGAGGATCCATATTTGTGTATGTGGGTAATGGCATTAGGCTGAGAAGGCTCATGCCTAATGGCCTTGGTGTGTGACATGAGAGCATAGATGCGGTTTATGCGTGTACACAAGTATTTTGGATGATATTTAAGTACTTTTGCACTATTTTTTTCACATCTAGAATATTCTTAGTGCTATTTGCTCTTCTTAAATAAAATATCTAACCATATAAAAACTATATATGCAAATTAGTATGTTTAATTGTACGGTTCCTGTAATAACCTAAAAGCAATAATGGATTGGTCCATGTGGAATGGATTAACAAAGCTAATGAAACAATTGTAAATAATAAAATTAGATCATCTGCCGTGACATAACAATGAAGATTAGGTCACAGAAACTCTTCAGACTTTATTTGTGATCACATTAAAAGAAGTCGAGCTGAGTTGAGACTTGAGAAAAACTTAAAATTAGAATACTTGAATCATTAAAACCAAGTTACTGAACAAAATAGCTCGAAGTTTCTCACTGCCAATCCATACATAAATAAACCCGTCATTTTTATGGGTATATGCTAGAAAAGAAATAAAAATGTAATAAATCTATATAACTTTATGATATCATACACGTAGTGTATCATAGATAGTATAATTCAAGTTATTCAACGTGACAATGTCGCATTATTCTATTCAAGAAAGGGTGGAGTATTGGATGGCAAGGTTGGAGGAAGCCTGACTAAAACTCAGCCTAGGGGCCCCCGCCCCGTTGATAGATAATCACAGTGTGGGTGTTTGGAGTGGGGGGGTGTGCCTGTGTTTGTATCTGTCTGTATGCATGTCCGTGTCTGCACATGTGGGTCTCCGTGAAAATCTATACGTGTGAGTCTGTTAGTGTCTACTTGGTACTTGGACAAGTATCAAAAAGGCAGAAAGCCAACGGGGGGGGGGAGAGGAAGAGATCAAAGACTGTTTATGGGACATATGTCAATAGTGTGGAAACTGATATCTTATGGTTCAAAAATAATCAAAAGAAAAATCAATGAAAAGCTTTTCTACCCTAGACAGATTCCACAGAAAAAATGATGTTTACTTACAAATTTATTCGAAAACAATTATTTCTCCCGATTTTTAATAGAAAACAGGTCTGGTTAGTCACTCAATAGAAACTGTCTCCGGACCAATATCTTTTAACAGCATGCCATGTCAGGGGTGATCAATTGAGAAATTGTTGAGCAGTGATCACTAAGAAAGTCCAAATTTTAAAAAAAATAAAAACAAGCGTGAATGCTGCCAGACACAGACTAAAGCACCAATTTAGCATAGACTTACCTTATAAATTGAATGCCACACCAAAAAGAAACCCATTTTAGAAGAGAATTTTCAAAAAATGAAATAAATGCACAATACATAGATAGCCAGGCAGACGAACTTAGAAAATGAAGAAACCTACATTGACAGCTTTGGTTGACAATTTCTAATAGGAAAAAAACGTAGGCAGAATCGCAACATCACAGTCAATAATTATCATTGAATCAAATTCCATCGAATCATAAATACAGTCAGAATAAATTCTATTTATGACATCACTAGTGTTTTTGACTGGAAAAACATATAAAATAGAGTTAAAAAAAACATCTTGTAACAACTAGATTCTGGAGAATCTAGATGTTGTTAATAAAACTGTCCAAATACCCCCCCCCCAAAAAAAATCAAAAAAAGAAAGAAAAGAAAAAAAAATATTTTCAGAATGTCACTAGTAGAGTACTAATGCCAGTTTTCAAGTCTGTAGACAAAACAGTATGGTCAGGAGTGCTGAAACACAGACACAAACAAATACACAAATAGACGCAATATAAAAAAGAATAGAACCCTTTGCCATCTGTGATGGCTACGGCTTTTCAAATGACAAGAAAAAAAAATCATTCATTGATAATGAATCTTTGACAAAACAAAACCAAATCAACCTCTGAACAATACACATAATATTATTTTGTTTAGTATTGGGAACAATTTATGAGATACACTGTATAGTTTCAAGGAGGATCATCAACATTCAAAGAATTTTCCAGATGTTTGAACTCCTCCTCGGTGTTCAAGTTGCTAACATGACGTTTCGCTAATCCAATCTACAGCCCTCTTCAGGTGAACTATCCAAATGTGATGTTGGTGAACAAGAGAGAAAGGCGAAAACTTTCCCCTCTAGGAAGAAGTCCATATAATAGACGGGGAACGCTGTTAGAAACTGAAGAAATCAAGGAGGCAGCCTACATCAACATGTTGACTGAATGTATAAGTCAGACAAGTGCAGATTTCAACCCAATGTGGCTTCCACTACTTAACAGGGACAAGGTATGGACAAGGAAAAAAAGAAAAAAAAAAAGAAAATGACATCACCCAAATCGAAACTTGTAGCATGGCTACCACTGGAAAATTCTATTTACCTCCATCATTGGAAAATTCTATTTACAGCCATCACATTCGTACAGTAAACCTGGAGAAGACCGTAGAATTGATCATTTAAAACGTTCTCTTAACAACACAAACAACAGGAAAGCATTCAATCATCCAAAAAACCTCTTTGAAAGGTAGATAGGATATCTCAAAATAATTTCTTTGAACTGGGTCTTTTTACTCTTGCAGGAAATCAGATAGTGACTCAAGACAAATCATAGATGGTGATAAAAGAAGTGAAAGCAAAGATTGCCCTGGAGCGGCTAACAAGATATCTTTAACTAGATATCCTTACTCTGGCAGGGAATTAGATAGTAATTCAAGACGATTTATAGACGGTGATGAAAGCAGTGAAAACCATGACTGTCTTGGAGCAGCTGAAGAGATATTTCTCTGATATGACATCAGGCAAAAATATCCAAGTCCCAAGTGGTTAATAGAAACAGAAGCAATATCCATATCTCGCATAAAGGAATCACTGTAACTCATACAAGTACCAGAAATAATTATCTGAAGTTTAAAAGAAAAAAAGATCAAGGTTGTAGCCTCAGAAATATGATCAGGAGCGCCTGGAGACTCACAACCTCTTACTGACTGGTTGGTCAGGCAGGCCATTTGCGGGGCTACAGTTACTTGATTAGTTAACTCCATCAAATCAATTGCTTGTATAGGTGTTAAAACATTATTTGTTCATGGAAAGAAATCAAATGAAATTCAACTTGTCAAGTAACCCTAGTAGATAAATAAGGTTCCATAGCATTTCTCAAGACAATATGGGTGTCACTTGTTAGTACCCTTTTTCAAGTAACATGCAACATTTAGTACTGGGCTACATGCTGCCTGTAAGATTCAACTCAGTCAAGTCAACTCTTTCAGACGAGTTTCTCAGCCGTCTCAACTATCAGTCGAGTTGGAAAAATAAGAGCTTTAATCCCATTTTATTTTTTTTTAATATTCAACCAAATCATTACAAGGGATAGACAGAGTGGAAATACCCTCCCTGGTAGATTTCCTATCGTACAAATTCCGAAGATGACAATGTTAATGTATCCGCCTTCGTGATCTTTTCTCTTTGAGAAATACATTCACCTGACCTCAATGTGGAGGAACAGGAAAGGTAAAACAATGAGATCCAAGTCATCATTTTATATGATTTTTCTTTTATTTTAGACATGAGTCAATCTTCTTTGCATAAGTATTTTGGTTGAGACAAATTATTTTGGAGTGAGTAAACTTTCCCAATAACTCAACCAGCAGTCAAATTATGCTTTTTTAAAAATTTCACGGGCTGACTACATGGTACGAATAGTAGAAAGTGATCCCCCACTTGACCAACTGGATGAAGGGCATAAGCAGGACCTATGAGAGGGGGTTTCAGGGACTACATTGTATCCAGGTCAGAGGGGTCAAAATAGGAGCCTGGGAGCCAAAAGAGGCCCAGGAATTTTCCAAGATCTGAGAAAATGTTCATACGTATTAGAAATCATCAACCAAAAATGTCAACATAGGTTTCTTCAGTTTTCAAGTTGATCTGGCTGGCTGGCTATTGATCTGTATATGTATCACATGTACACGCCATACCTATGGAGTTTGACGGTTGAAAATTTGAACACTTTCTCCTTACGTGTAGAAAAAAATTTTTGATTCCACCCCATAATAGGTTTTTAGCGGTGATGTGGGGGGGGTTCAATTTACAATGTAAGTTTCGGATAAATTGGTCCCTTAGTTGGTGTCTGGCAGCATTCACACTTGTTTTTTAAAAAATTCAAACCTTGTTATTGATCACCGCCCACCAAATGATGACAGAAGTTACTTATTCATTTATCATCCCTTTTTCAAATCGATCACCCCCAATATGGCATGCTGCCAAAAGATATTGGCCACATGATAGTTTCTATTGAGTGATTAACCAGACGTATTTTGAATTCTAAAGAATTGGATATGATGACTTTTTTCAGATCAAGTATGTATCGATTTCCTTTTAACAAGAAATAAGAATTCTCAAAAAAAGAAAAGATTTTATGAAGACAAGAAGATCTTTCTGATTTTCAACAAACAGGATAGACAAAATAGCTCTCATTGATGTCAATATTTCTAGCATCGATTGCTGTTACTGACTGACATACCGAAGTGTTAGTTGTGTACCTTGCTCAATGTTGCCTATCTAGATGATTTTCATCTAAATCTGAATGTTTTGGGTAGCGGCTAAATGTCAGAAATTGCTATTAATATGATTTTTTAATAGAATATGGAATATTTTTATTCATTCATAATGAAATAAGTAATATTCAAATAAAGTAAATGTTGAAGATTAAAATCACATTTAATCTATCAATAATATGTAATATATATCCTGGATTTTAGAAATATATATATCTGGAGGACCTAGATATTTCCAGATCATTGAAGATGTTTTTGACTCAATTCAAGATGTAAACTTGAAAATAAAGTTGGCTACACTGACCTAGCTAAATACGCACACAAGAAAAGAACTGATGCATCAATAGTCTGATTGTTTTCTCAACTGAACTAAACTATTTCCTTATTACTGCAAAGAAAGTTTTTTTTTTAAGTATTGGAAAATATTTCTAGTATGTTGATTATTAAGATTTTTTTTGTGCTTCCAGGAAAAACCTAATTTGGTCACATTCTTTCAGTCTGTAATAAATTTAACAAAGGGAGATAACTCAAAGTTTTGTTTTTCACTGTTCGGAAATGAAGACATTTATTGGGAAGCAAGAACAGGCCATCTAGGTAGGTAAAGTAGGCACCGTCAACCTTGAGTGAAAATCATGGAGGTTGATTATTGAATATAAAAAGTAAACAATTTCCAGTTCATAATAGATTTCCAACTTGATGCTCTAAATACTATGTATAATTCAGTAAATCGTTATTTTTTTTATATTAGACAGCCATGAGTGTTCCATGCCTCTCAACCTGAGTATACTTAATATGTGTAACTGTGTAAAATACATGAGCCATGCAAGGCTGCTCCTAGTTGCATTTGATAACGTAACAAAGGCAGCCAAAAATCTTTCTTTGTTAAAAAAAGCAAGCCATCTCACATTCTGAAGCAGAAGTAACAGATGCTCCCTTCCCAACTTCCGTAAGCTACCGGTTAACAGAGCCAGATTAAGGTTGCATCAGGCCCCAGGCTGTAATTCAAACAGGGGCCTTCGCATCAAAATGATTACTTGTGTGAAGTAAACAAGAAATTTTATTGAACTGAATTGTAATTATATTGAATTTTCCACAAAATAATTATCATTACATTGTGCATTTACAAACTTTTCTCTTGGCTTTTTTTTCTAATAACTAATTATGGGAGTCTCCTAAATATTGGTTTCGATCTATTCAGGACCCCACTATAATCCAGCACTGCCTGCTAATCTATTTCAAAATTTAGTACAAAGAAAATTTTTATAAAAACTATTTTCTTCTGCAAGGAATTTATTTCTTTTTAGAGGGGTCTTACCCCAATGGTAGGTCTGTCTCCATATTGTTTCACAGCTGCTTCAAGTCAGATTTACTCGAGACTTGGTAGAAAGGAGTCCCGTGATGAGATGCTTTAAACCTTGAACAATCTTTCACTCAGGGTAACATGATCTGGCAATAACTGGGTTTAAATTTTACACTTTGAAATCGATTAAAAAAGAACAGCCCCTGGACCAGATAACATCACCATTGAGCTACTCAAAAAAGCTGGTAATGTCATCACTAGGAAACTAACTATCCTATTCAACTTAGGCCTCAGACCAATCAAAGTCACTAGAAGATTGGAACACTGCAATCATGATGCTGTTACATAAGAAAGGTAACCTGAAAGATCTAAACAACTACAGGCCAATAAGCCTACTCAACTGCATCTACAGACTTTTTTTTCCTTCAAGTGATCACCAAAACACTAAATGAAAACCAACCCTGAGAAAAGGCTGGATTCAAAAAAACTGCTCAACTACTGACCATCCCCATTTAGTAAATAATCAAAAAGAGAAAGCAGCTGAATATAAAATACCACTCACTGTAGCATGTCAACTGTAAGAAGGCGTTTGACTCAGTGGAAATTCCAAAGGTCTTTTATGCTACCATACGACAAGGCGTAAACTCTGTATATATCAGTCTTGCAGCATATATACCAACAGCAGTTTATTTATTAGGCTACATAAAAACTCTGAGACCTTTCAGCTCGAAAAGGAAGTAAGACAAGGTGATACCAGTTCACTGAAAGTCTTCACAGCCTACTTAGAGGTGATCTTCCAAAACTTAAAATCAGGAAAATAAAGGAATCAGAATAGATAGCCAATACCTAAGTAACCTCAGATTTGCTGATAACAGTCCGTTTTGCAAAAAACCTTCTCCGAGTTATACCAGTCAAACTAAATGAAAAGAACAAGAAAATTAGTCTTCACATAAACTTCAGTAAAACAAAAGTCATGTACAACAAAATGTTGAGGTTGAAGACACAAAAATTCAGATCGAAACCACAAATCTGAAAAAAGTAGACAACTACATCTAATCAGGACAACAAATCTCCATGAAGTCCAAGAAAGAAGAAGAAATCAAGTGAAGAATCATTTTTGGCAAGCTTTTGGCAGAGAAAGCTCAAACTTTGAAGACAACAAAATTCCATAAGTCTTCAAAAGAAAGGTCAGCAACCAATGCATTCTGTCACCTATGGAGCTGAAACATAGAACCTGACCAAAATATTGACCCTCAAACTGAGAACCATGCAAAGTGTGGATTAGAGAATCATGCTCAACCTCACATGGACAGATCAAACAACAGCACAATTATTATAATTAGAGAAAAAAAAAAGGAGTCAGGGATATCATAAAAACCATTAGAAAACTCAAATAGCAATGGGCTGGTCATGTTGCAAGAATGTCAGACACCCTATAGACATTACGACTCACGAAGTGGATCCCCAGAGATCATATGTAAAACAGTGACTGACAAAAAAAATGAAATGGCGTGGAGAATTAGACCAGACTAGACGCCCATGATAGAGAGGTCCGGAGAAGGTCTATATCCAACGGCTGACACTAAAAGACTGCTGCTGATGATGATGAAAACCGATTTTCTCGGGAATTTTTAATGATTCTTGCTTGATTTTAACCGGATAGAAAAGGTGTCCTTTTCTAAGATGCTTCTAATAAACATCTTCCATCTAGGGTCACGTGATCTGGCAATAATTGCGTTTAAACTATCATGTTTCAAAATTGATTTTCAAGTCAATTACATTTAAAACTCGATAGAAAGGTGTTCTACGATAAGATCCTTCTAACTTGAAATTATCTTCTAACCAGGGTTGCGTGATCTGGGAATAACGGCGTTTAAATTTAATAGCGGACATCTCGTTAATTGAATTTTCGGTTCTTTTTAGGAATGAGTTTAAAAAAAAGGGTAAAATTGGGATTTTTGCCAAAAGAGGAAATTATACACTCGCATTTTAAAAATCCACTAAAATTCAACAAATAAATGCAATTTAATAGAACTTTTGGTATTTATTCAGTGATTAGCGAATTTATAAATAGGATACTTTGTAAAACGTATTAGTGGAAATATATACATATATATATATATATATATATATATATATATAAGAGCACTCCTCCCTTTAATTTTATAACGTCTCAATAAATATCGAACACTAACGAACAGAAATGAGGCGTTTGTTTACATTGTGAAAAGATAATTCCTCGGCGAATTTGGAGGAATTTTTTCTCTCAAGTAACCAGTCAGATGAAGATTTATTAATCAATGGCTTGAAACATTTAAAACTGAAATGACATTTGTATAGAAATTTTTAGTTTTATTCGTTAAAATATATTGTAGATTTTTACAGTGTGTGAAAAAGGCTTTTGTTGTCAATTTACCTCATGAAGGTGGACCAACTGCTTACTTAGGGTTAAAGTATTTAACTATAGCACTTGCGACGAATACAGGTATCTCACGCCTCGTAAAAGTTCACTTCACACCATTTTTCCAACACCTGCAACAAGCGAGATAAGGATTCATCGCTTGTTCCACGGTAAGCCATTGTAGCGGCAGCACGCACCCTCTTCCTCTCTCTCGCATCCGAGTCTCAAAAACCACCGCCCAAACCTCCAACAACTTAGCCTAACATGTTACTCCCATTTAAAGGATCACTCAATTTTCAAATAGCGATAGGTAACTTATAGCTAATACCTGTGAAAAGTCAACAATGAATTCGTCATTATTACGTCCTCGATTACAGAGATTATTTTATCTTTTTAAACAACAGAAGTCACTTACCTGACAGAATAAACTTTGTTCCGAGTCATTTTCTTCTTTTGAATTAGTAGTAGTATTTATTTTTTCAGGTATAGAGCGAATTTTGCCATTAATTCGACTGATGTTTTAGAGTCAATTAGAGTACTAATGAGTTTTCCAAGTTTACGTCACTGAAATCTGGTTGGTAGTTTAAAACGATTTTCAAGCGAGGTAATTTCCTCCAAAGGTGACGACACATATAACAAGAATAAGGATAAGTACTTCCTCTTGTCGCATTGATAGCAAATATCTCCTTACAATTTTCAGTCGGAGCTTTCAATTAAACAATTTACTGTTTGATCAAAAGCAGAGCGGTGGGTAGACTTAATGGAAATTCATTCCTAACTTGACTAATCGCAGTGTAACAAAACCACTGAGGGTAAAGATCTCTTAACTCGGCTCATGGTGAAATATAACTAGCTTTCAATCTTCTTTGTGCTGCGGGCCGTATAATCAGAGGTTGAGGGCCAGGCCTCAAATCAACTTCAACCGGTTTTTTTAATCTTTTTTTCATACAGCAACCCCCCTCTATCTCTCTTTCGTTTTCTCTCTGTCTCCCTCTCCCACTCTATTATAGAGTCAACTAAAAAAAAACTACTAAGGTACAACAGGTCCCTCCTAGTCAAAGTGGCGACCAGCCAGCTGAAACAATAAGTCTAGCATTTCGCCAGAATTTTTTAAAAAAAGAAAGAAATACCAAGGGACTTATCAAAGGAACCATCTCACACCCACACACCCACCCACACATACACACACACAAACACTCACTCAGAGGGATATATACACACAAATACTCACAGAGACTAATGGATTAT
The DNA here is from genome assembly GCA_963457665.1 of Thysanoteuthis rhombus. Taxonomy (NCBI): domain Eukaryota; kingdom Metazoa; phylum Mollusca; class Cephalopoda; order Oegopsida; family Thysanoteuthidae; genus Thysanoteuthis; species Thysanoteuthis major. Next base: position 51,247,355 of record OY735213.1, read on the forward strand.
GCCTTGTTATCAGTCAATCTACACACGTAAATCTGCAAATATATATATATATATACATATATATACTATATATATATATATATATATATATATGTATGTATATATGTATGTATATATATATATATATATATATATATATATATGTATTTATTTATATATATATATATGTATTTATATATATATATATATATATATATATATATATATATGATCATAAATTGCTTTATGTCATATTGAAGCTCTTACTTGAAATGATCTCCCATTATTGCACAATGAATGCATCATTTGGCCTAGACAACGTAAACATTTGAAGAAAATGGTGCTGCTGCAGGAATCAAACCTGTGACCGATAGGGTAACCGTTTCAACATAGCGTTGCTCTTACCATTGAGCTAAACAACCTCTGGTAATGCAAAGGCCCAAATAAATGTTTCAACTCCAAATTCCTGCTCTATTTGTTTCTTTCAACACAACAATTATGTTAATAAGAAATAGATATATGATCTGTCTGAGTGATCATCAAGTGTGTTATCTTGTATTAAAACTCTTATTTGAAAGGATCTCCCGTTATAACACATTATTTGGGCATTTACATTACTAGCAGCTGTTTAGCTCAATGGTAGGAGCAACTCTACATGTGTGTGGTTTGATTCCTGCAGTAGCATTATTTTCTCAAATTGTTTATTCTATTTACGTTGTCTGGGCCAAATGATACATTCACCATGTAATAACGGGATATCATTTCAAATAAGAGTTTCAATATGATATAACGTAATAGTTTCTGTTTTTAAATCTCTGAAACACTTAAATGATGAACAACTGATGATCCCAACAAGAAAAATTCACACATTTTACCATAATATCAAATTCTACGTAAAACATTGAAAAAACACTCAACTGAAGAAAATTATATAAATTACATCAACAGATATTGGAAATACAGAGACTGAACTGACTAATTTTTGGAAAAAAGGTTTTTATATATTTAACGTTTAAATCTGTAAAGCTTTCTAGACACGTATATATATATATACATATATATATACATATATATATATACATATATATATATATATATATATATATATATATATATATATATACATATATATATATACATATATATATATACATATATATATATACATATATATATATACATATATATATACATATATATATATATATATATATATATATATTTATATATATATATATATATATATATACATATATATATATATATATATATATATATATATATATACATTGCAGCAGCCCCATTTTCTTAAATTGTTTATTCTATCTATATTGTCTGAGTTGAGTGACCGATTAACCATATATATATATATATATATATATATATATATATGTAAATTCTTATAGATCCTCACCCTACATTTACCTAGGACAGATAATAAAGTTAGAAAAAGACCATGACAACAGAATAAAACAACACATAATGATCATCTGGAAAACATTTGATATGAATAAAGGCATAATGAAAAGCACATTGCCAATGTACTTAAAGCATAAAATGTATACAAAATGCATAATACCATCTACGACATATGGATGCGAGACATGGAAATTACCAGAATGATCTGAGTACCAACTTAGAATCGCTCAAAGAGTGATGGAAAGAGCAATGCGAGAAATAAGTTTTAAAGATAGAAAAAGATCAGCATCAATCAGAGAGAAGGGTATTATACAAATAATCAAGCAGTAAAAAAAGGAGATGGGCCAGACGCTTAGCAATGAAAAATAACAACGGATAGAGTGAAAGGCTAACCAATTGGTGCTCATGGGACAGTAAACGCAGTAGGAAAAGACCAGACACAAGATGGAGGGATTAAATGGAGTGGTTTGCAAGTAAAACAAGATGGGGGTTACTGCGATTGCGACCGTCACGGAAGGAAATGGGAAAGGCCTTCATCTAGCAGAGGACTTCAAATGGCTGTTGCTGCTGATGATGACGATGATGATGATAATATATATATTTTGTATCAGAGTAAAGATAATACTAGCTTATTCTTTTAAAAGATCAAGTACTTTTTCTATGAAAACAGTACAGTACTTATATATATATATATATACACTATCCATCACAGTCAATAATTGAACAACCTTGGCATCAAAATTCTGGAGAAATTAAATTTTATTAGTAAAATCTGTCAGAAAAAGGGTCCCAGAAAGTTTTAAAAGATCCTTTTTTTTTTCAAAAATAAAAATAAAAATAATTTTTAAAAGGAATCTGGTGGAGTACTGATGCCAATTTTCAAGTCTGTAGACAAAACAGTGTGGCCAGGAGTGCTGGAAAGCACAAACACGTAAACAAAGATGCAGACACATAACCAAACACACAAATGCACACATATATATAAAAAAAACATGATAGAACCTTCCATCATCTTTGATGGCAACAGTCTGGATCCATAGGCAAAAATGTATTTAAAAGTTTTATTACAGTAAATACTATTAACTGATGGCATACAAAGTGATCTTCAATTGATAGCTCTAAATCTATCTTGGATGTGAAATAAAAAAGGGAAAATTCCAAAATGCCTATAGATCAAGACTTTCAGGAGACCCAGACAGAACAAGCTGCTTATAATGATCACTTTAGGACAGGGTCTATTGGATAACAATAACCAACTGATACCATTAAGCTAAGATTATAAAAACTGGAACAATTGAATCCCTCGTAGCCCTACAAATTGCCTACCCAACAACTAGCTAAGTAGGCAATAGATTGTTGGTGTCCGTGATTATGGAGAATCTAGATGTTATTTCTACTGGAAAACATCTAAAATAGAGTTTTAAAACATCTAGAAACATCTAGATTCTGGAGAATTTAGATGTTTTTATTGAACCAGTCAAAATAAGGCCCCAAAAAGGTAAAAAAAGCCTCATTTTTTTTTCAAAAATCCTAAAAAACATCAAGTGGAGTACTGATGCCAATGTTCAAGTCTATAGACAAAACAGTTTGGCCAAGAATGCTGGAACACACAACAAAACTCACGTATAAAAAGTGGGTAAAACCCTTTGCCACCTGCGGTGGCTATGTTTGTTCAGTAAAGGAATACCAGTAATATAGTGTGGACAGACAAGCGGACAGACGCGACTGAATGCATAAACCTATTTTCAACTTTGTTGACAGACATAAATAATAAATGCATTCAGTGAGCCTCGGGGGGGGGGGAAGGTGGTGTAGCTGTTTAGACTCTGAGACCATCCTTGCTGAGTGAGCAAGACTAGGCGCCAGAGAAAATGAATATAGTGGTTGTTCTAATAAAGGAATACCAGTAATTGTTAATGTGTTTATCAATCACTGGATGCTTGGGAAATTTGTTGGATCTGTGCCAGGTTTGGGAATCACAAAGAATAAATGAAAGCATTTTTATGATTTCAATAATGGAAAAAAAAGTAGCAAATAACTGCCCACAAAACACTACCACTCGCAAATCTTTGTGTATGAAACAAAACTGCAGCAACAAACTCTCTCTGTCTACCTTCCTCTCCTCTCTCTTTACCTCTCTCTCTCTCTTATTATTTTTTAAGTTAATTTGAATTTTAGTCTATAGAGTTACTACTACAATATCTGAAAATTGTGGACAACTTGGGAAAATACTTTGTAATAAGCCGATAAAAAAAACTGGAAAAAATGCCTGTTAAAATTTCAAAGAGAATAGATTGACTAAAACAAACAATAAAAATATCACAACTACAAAGCATTCTGAGAGCACATACCTTTGCCAATGCCGTTGTCTCTAAAAACTGAACAATCAGATTACAGATCCCAGAGGAGGCTGTAACAAAAGCGTTGTCATCAGCAACACTTAATTATTTCCCTTAGACTGAGTAACTCAGTCATCATTGTTATTACATCTGAAAAGCTGAAAAGATTGTCCTACTTCGAAAACAAAAATCGAAAACAAAATCGAAAACAAAAAAATAGCGGATTTGCTCCAAAATATAACCAATTGTTCATTAGCTTATGGACATTAGGATTTACTGAAATTGAAATTCATGGAGAACTTTTGGAGATATTGCGTGGACAAACAAACAATCAGACAGACAAATATGATTCAATTCATATCTCCTTTCTAACTTTGTAGGCTGAGCTATTATAGACATTGTATATCTAGATGATGATAATCTAGTATTTGCTTTCATTTGTTATACTTTTGCAATATGTTAGAGAGTATTAGAATCAGTCAACTAAAACAGTCAACATAGGTTTCTTCAGTTACCAAATGAATCTGGCTGGCTATCATGTGTCGCACATGCAGGCCACCCCAATAGTACTGCAGGACTGGAAATTTCAACATTCACTCCTTATCATATTTTGAAATCTCCTCCAGATCAGTTTTGAAAGGGGAGAATCCAATTTGCAATGTACATTTATGCTAAATAAACCCAATTTGGAGAATTTTTAAAAAAACAAAAAGACTTTTTTTGTAGGCAAGATGAGGAATAAATGTTCAAACTTTCAGCCCTCTAGCTCCATTGGTGCGGCTTGTATATACAATATGTGTGATACATGCATATATACATTGTCAGCAAGACCGACTAGAAAACTGAAGAAACCTATTTTGACAGTTTTGGTTTACAGTTTCTAATGAAAAAAACTGTGGTCAAAAATCTCTAATGGTTAAAATCTTGTTTGTTCTCAGTTTCAGAAAAAAAATCTTTCCTATGCACATTCCAAAGAGCAATTAATAAAAATTATAAGCAAGCACAAAGCGCCTGGAATTATTCATTCAGTACGTAGTTATCTCCCTTAGTTTTTCTTTTTCTCTTCATTAGCAGGTAGTGAATTTATGTGTTTGCAGGCCCCCAGGGAGTCATTTTTGACCCATTCTCACCAAATTTGGTCAGGACATGTATTTCAAATATACCCCAAAGTGCTTTTCTGGATTTTATGAAATAAAAATTTTCTCAGGTTTTCCTAGGTTGGTTCTATTTATGAAAACTACAATGTAAAACTCAGCCTTAACTTTCTGCCATAGCTTCGAAATTAAAACTAATTTTTATGAGGGTAGGTCTAATTATCACGTAACTATAATATAATACTAAGTCCTGACTTAACGCCATAGTTTCAAAATTGAAAATAACTTTTTTTGTGTGATCAAGAAAACTTGAGAAAAGAATCATTGAAATTAGTACATTTTTTAACAAATATTCTTATTTCTTTTTTCTTTTAATTTATATGATTTTTTTTCATATGATTAGGAAAATTTTAAGATATAGCCATCAAAAAGGATAGACTTGAAAGAATGTTATTTTTTTTTGACTCATTTATTTACAATTTGAGGAGTCATGAAAGAATGAACCATGCAATCTGTGAATTTCTCTTTTAAAAAATTTAGAAAATGTACTTGAAAGGAAAGAGAAAAGGTTAGATTGACTAAGCTTCAATAAGATCCTGACTTTTGTTCACAGGAGCGTGATGCTAATACAAAAAAAAAATAGCCAGCCAGGGAAATGATTAGACGTTTAGATCATAAGAGATAATTCTTTTCAACAAGTGTTAGACGTTTGGGTAATTTTGTGGCCCCAATTTATATCACTTCACGCTTGCATACACAGGTGTTCAGATGCATATGTACTTGATAAATATGTAAATATTCTGATAAAATTGAAATGATTACTTCATTTTTCTGCTAACAAGTCAAAACTTTTTTTCACAGTAACTGCAAAGTAACATATGAATATCTATTATGAAAATATTGAATTTTGATTGAGTGAATTGAAAACACATGAGTAAAAACACAGATACTCATAGAAAAAATTGTTTGGATTATTTCAGCTGATTTTTATGTATGTTTGGTCATTGATTTAAAAAATGATAACCATTTCTCTCCATCACATCCCATTTTCTCAGGAAACACCTTTTTTAGATATAGGTTTTCGCAAAATTCTGCTCTATAAATATGGATACATTGTGAAAATTGTTTCAATCATTTTAATTCATTTTTGGGTTCTGAATTGAAAATTGAGGACAATTTTCTCCTTCATATAATATTAGAAATTTTTTTTTAAATTAGAAAAAAAAAAAATCATTTGAATTACTTCATTTGAACATTTGTACTTTGTAATATGTCAGTGTTGCAGAAGCTAAATATAGTGGTACCTCTCTTCACAAGGACAATCCATTCCACAAAATATCTCATTAGATGAAAATTCATTAAGTGAATTATTAAACCTATGGGATTCCGGTAATTTATTCCAAATAGAAACATCAGACCCCTGAAACCTTAAAAATAACCTTCATATAATGCATAATGTGCTAATTACTTCCTAGATAAATCATAAATACAAATAAATATGTAAATAATGAAATAAATAAATAATCTTATCCGTCCGAAAATAAGCATCTAGATACTACATATAAATCTAGATAATTATAGATGAAACGTGAATGATTCTTGGATATTTTTATGAAATTGCATAGTTTTCTTCTTGCAAATGGAAAATATTTTCGGGGGATAATTAGAACCTCTTGCTAAGTGGAATTTTGTCATGAGACTCCTATGAGAGGAACCACTGTAAAAACCCAATTGATATGATGGAATACTTTGAACAAACAGTATAAACTATTCAATTAATAGAAAAATAATTACAACCCAATGCTTTTCAATATCATTTGGTCCTAAATTCATAATCATCAGCCTTTTAGTGTTCATCCTTTGGCGTAGACCTCCCCAAGGATTCAGCATACCTCACTATCATGGGCGTTATGGAGCCAATACTTCCTGAACTTGTGAAGTTCATCATGCCCTTTCATATTTTGCTGGCCACAGTTTCACATATGATCTCTGGGGATCCACTTTGTGAGTTGTGATGTACAGCGGTTGTCTGCCATTCCTGCAACATGACCAGCCAATCGTCATTTGAGTTTTCAAATGGATTCTATGATATTCCTGACTCCTTTTTTTCTTCTCTAACATACTGTGCTGTTTTGTGATCTCTCCATGTGATATTGAACATGATTCTCTCATGTGCACATTGCGTGGTTCTCAGTTTAAGGGTCAATCTTTTGGTTCGGTTCCATGTTTCAGCTCCATTGGTGACTGTTGGGACGATGCATTGGTTGTATACCCTTCTTTTTAAAACTAATGGGATTTTCTAGTTCTGAAAGGTTGAGAAATGACCCTCCCTTTCGATAACTATACTACAAAGTTTGTTTAGTTTTGATGAGTGAGTACTTTTCTTGAAAGAAAATCCCATTTCGTACAGGTATTCAAAAGTTACATCACTAGAGAAATACATCAGTAAGATATATCTCAAAGACTCACCAGCAGTGATTCTATTCAGAGCCAAAAAGAAAATGTAAGCTGGCCTTTCAACAGGAAATTATCCACACAGTATATTGTCTCAAAGACCTCAATTTTCCTCATCCCTTATTTTTCTGGGGGTCGCTTACTCTGTGAACGATTCTTCCTACCTATAACTACGCTATATAAATTCATAGTAATCAATGAATGGAAGAAATATGTTTTTATTGATTTTCCTTTAAAGCTCTAATCATATGCAATCACACAATTATATGCATAAATATATATACAAGTATATGAGATCAAATATCAGTGTGGATTATGGTAAATCCATCAATATTACATTTGAAATGACAATATTGGAAGGTTTGTTGAAAATGAACACTTTTATTCCGAATTTTCATTCAGGCCTGAACTTTCTCAAAGAAAATGAAGAGAGGAAACAAGTATAGGATTAATAGTTCCTATATTGTGTAAGGGAGAGTGGTAATGGTAGTTGGTTCTGTGTAGCGAGAAGATGGTTGTAGTTGCTGAGAACAAAGGAATTTGTCTCCAGAAGCTTCGAGTTTGCCACTACATGCTGTGACATCATGAGTGTGTCAAGGAAGGAGGACATGCATGTCCCCATGACAGTTCTTCATTGGGAGATTGAACATCATTCATAATTGGAATAAAGACAAATGCACATGTTCAGACAAGGCTAGATAATGAAAAGGTGGTTGGTTCAGTTTTAGGCACAAAGAGCGGCAAAAATGAGATAAGTGAGACTATTGCAGTGTTTGCGTTGAGATGCCATGAAGTTTTCACAGATTCTCTCATCGAGGAAGATTGATGACAAAAGATGATTCATAATAAAGAATGGAAAGTATGCTGGTGAATGAGTAAAAAAGAAGGAAAGGAAGAGAGAGAGAAAGTACCAACAAAGAAAGTTGGGGCAAATGAGTGCTGTATGGTCAAAGTTTTCATAGACAGCGGATGAAGGAAGTGACGTATTTCAGGTGTGGCTAAATTTAAGGTTATGTATCTATATCTAATACTAATGTATTTTCATATTTTATTTTGACTAAAAATAAAGAAGTTGCTAGACAAGGAAAACTGCTATTTTTAAGTAAAATTTGAATTGTAAGTAGGCAAGTTTAATGAGCGGATATGTATTTTGTGAAACAGTCGAGATATTTCATGTGCAAACAGAATATCAGAATGAAAGTTTTAATTTTCAACAAGTTTTCCAAAATTGTCATTTCAAATCTCATACAAATATATACACATATATATATATATATGCATAAATATGTATACACAAATATATTTAAATACAGAAGGGTTTAATTCAAATGATCTTCATGCTGGCTGCAGCTCTGTTAAACCGTTTGTTTCTCAAACTACTTTTCAGATTCGTGATCAGAAATTGGTCTTGATGTTTCATATTCTATCAAACACAATGGCACAGCTTGTTCTGCTTTCAAGACCAGGTATTCCTCAAGGAAATTCCGATTCTTTCCATTGTTACTTGAGATCTTCAGAGGTGCAGTTGTCTGGAATAGTCAAACAAAGAGAAATTATGAAGCAAATTACAGAAACTCCCGGAAATCATCCACAGGTATATTTATAAGTAATGTGCATTTGACATCTTTCAGGCATACGCCATCAGTGATGTCTGCTGAGGTAACTTAGTAGAAATAGAATTTTATGTAATGGTAAAATTAATAAATTGAATCTTTACTTAATTTTGCTACTAATATTTTTCAGTTTAATATCCAGTTTATTTTGTACACTTCATTCAGAAGTCACGTAGAGGATTTCTGATTACGGTCTTGCATAGATTACCTTCCTCTGGAGGTAAGATTGGACTATGAAAAAAGTAGGACACAGGATAAATTTTTTAGACTTATTTCAAGGAGCAAGGGGAATAGCGTCCTCAACACTGGGAAATATGGTAGTTCTAAATGCATCAATTTATGAGAAACTGTCAGCCAAAACTGACCATATAGGTTTCGTAAGTTTTCACGTGAGTCTTTGCTGGCTGGCTATCTATGTATGAGTCACATATGCTGTCCACATAAATGGAGCTTGAGGGCTGAAAATTTAAACATTCACTCCTTATTATGAGTAGAAAGAAGTGTTTTTTGTTTATTTATCCCCCCCACTATATGTTTTGAGTGGATGGTTCAATTTACAATGTAAGTTTATGTTGAAAAAAAGTTTGCATCCAGCAGTGTTCACACTTCTTCTCTCTTTAGTTGGGAAAATAAGAAATGATCTTTCTTACTAGCAATGAACCCCATTGGCTTTTCTCTTCTTCCAAAGGCATTTGGTGGTCACACTTGATTCTTCCAAGTTGTACTTCAGCTAAGAGTAATTTTCCAGGCTGCAAAAAAGGGAAATGTAAAAACAATAGCAGGTCAATGACTTTTTAATACGTCAGGTCCTAGGAAAACTTCCCCTGAATAATTGCCCCCAGATAATTTTCCCATGGCTATATCCATAGTAACAATAAAGCCGAAGTCAAAGTTTATGGAAATGGAGTAGTTGGACATTGGACATGTAAATGATCAAACCCATGCGGCAATTGTCCAAGGGGCAATTATCCTATGGGAGCAATTGTTCCAGAGGAACTTGTCCTAAAACCAGAACGTAATTGTTCTAATTGGAATTTTACAGAATAGAGATTACAAGATATACAATAGAGAAAAAAAGACATAAAATTGGATAGATATAAATAAGCAGATATAAACTCTGAATCATTGTACTATTTGACAAATGTTTCACTAATCCACAGGTATAAAACGCTATGTGTGTGTTTCTCTCTCTCTCTCTCTCTCTCTCTCTCTCTCTCTCTCTCTCTCTATATATATATATATATATATATATATATATATATATATATATATATATATATTGAATTACTATAGCAACAATCACCTGACCAAACAACAAAAAACAAAAATTAGAGGTATTCATCCTTTTTCACTCATCTGTCCTGGTGTTTATTTCAGTGTTCCTGGTCACAGTTTTTGGCTTAGAGCCTGGAAAATTCCCACATGTGGTCCATTAGCCACTTTCTAAAAAAAGCTTCTTTGTCTTTTTATCGAATTCATCTTTTTCCCTTGTTTCCTGGGGATGCTAGACTTACAAAAAAAGATTTACAAAAATAATTCAGTGTAAAATAGAGATGTATAAAAAGAGTATGAGATTTATATATAGAAAGAGTATGAGGTATTTATATATATATATATATATAGAGAGAGAGAGAGAGAGTTTTTAGTTAAATTTTAATTCATTTTCAGATAAGAAAATTGAATCCTATTTTCATCCTACGAGTTCTGTTACACCCATTCACTGGCAACTCCAGTCATTTGGCATCTTTGATCTGGTTAAGTCATGTTTTGTTCTAGGTAACTTTGTATCACTGTCCGAAGAGTCAGGATTGGGTAGGTGGGTTAGTAAAGTCTTTGGTGACAGAGAGATAAGAATTTACAGAGAGGGGATTGAAGCAACTTGGCTACAGTGATTCGTATTGAGGCAGAGGGGACAATATATATTTCTTTTCTTGTGTGTTTAACACTTCTCTGCATAAGCAGAAAAGTGAACTACATTGTAATAGGCAAATTACTCATTTCTGCATGGTGGACTCTTCTAGTGACGTATCTCTATGTAGTGGACTTTTCTGGTGACATATCTCTATGTAGTGGACTCTTCTGGTGGCGTAGTAGAAATAGAATTTGATGATATGTAAAAACCTGATAAACAGAAGTCCATAATTATTCAATAGTGAATAACTTAATTCAAGTTATTGGAGAATTACTCAACAATTGCCATCACCTGTTGACAGCATAGTACATTTGTCATATCATCTCTTAAATTCATGGATTGCTAGTAACCGACAATTGAACTCTTCCATAAATAGCATAAAATTATAGAACCCTTTCCTGAATTGAATAGAAAAAATCTTTTTTTGAATTACATAAAGTTTAAAAGAGAGTAACTTCAATCAGAAGTTATTTACCTCAAAATTGAAATTGAGTTTTTTTTATATAAATTTGAATGTTAGAGTCAACAAAATTAGATTACAGAAATTGATGAGAAGGGGAGATAATCTGAGCTTTATCTCGGAGATTTACTCAACTCTGGCATCGGGATAAAGTGTGGATGTTGAGGTTCAATACCACTTCAAAAGGCTAGTATTGAACCCCTGCCTCCAAACTTGATTTTAAACCCCAACACTATTCCAATACCCTCTATTCTGGCCATATCTGACCATCCTGCAAAAAACTCACCACAGAAAAATGTGCTGCTGTAAATGGACTTCTGCAAAAATGTAAGCCTTCTCCCAGATCTCCTCTGCTGAAATCTGTTAAGAAAACAACCATAAACAGAATTTTGTAGAAATTAAATTATGAAGGACAGAATTTTGGAAAACATTTTTATGATGATGAATGTACGTGGCCTATAACTATAGCCCTTGGAATGAAAATGTCTTTTCTTAAAGACATTTTCATTTCAAGGGCTGTTTGGACTATTGTACTCATTTTTGGGGTTACTTTTTTCTTAACACAAGGTTTCAGTCAGTTCATTTTACAGCCTTCTCCAGACATACAATTGTAAGGAAAGAGAGGGATCACTTGTCTTCTGAAAAAGGTATTGAACAGAATTTGGTATGATGAGGATATCTCAGCTCTGAAGGGAAGGGTTTGGAGATGAATGGGATCCCCAAGTGTGTTACACAGATTGGTAACAATGGAATGGTCTGTAGCTCATGCTGCTGTTCATGGCCAATTCCTGTAGAAAAGAGACACCTTTTTTCTTTACAAATTGCACGCCTGAAAAAGGCTGAAAAATAGGTTGGCCAAAACATTGTGGTAATAGTCCGAACAACTCATAGGACTCATTATTTATGTTGTTAGAAAGTCAAGAGAAAATATTTTCTTCAATGCTTTTCATGACATCGGTATCCATTCATTCAGAAAAAAAAAAAAGAAAAAGAACAGACTTTGTTAAAAACCTACAACATTGTTTATACAATTTTTGACAGCATTTGGCCACATTTGTTTCTGTGATAAAACTATTTGTTTGATTTTTTTAAAGAATAATGTAGAGCTGTTAAGATATTTGAAAGAGAGAAAAAAAAACTCCGGAAATGGACACTGATTAGTTTTCTTGAGCTTTGCTACATTTTCATTTGTAACCGATTGTTTATCTATTTACGTTCCCCATAACTCAACGCTTTCAATCTAAAATATGTTAAAAAAATGTCTTAGCTACTTAAATTATGAATACCTTGTTACAATTTTTTATTTCAAGGATTGATTTAAAAAAGAATATGACATTGTGTCATGTAAGAAAGGAAAATATTCCTCTGTCTTAGCCCATCCTCTCTTCTCTTCCTCTTTTATGAACACTTTTAATCTTTTCAGTTTGGTCTGAAAGAAAATGATTTTGGTATTCATAGACCTATTGACATTTATTGTAAGTAAAAAGTAGCTAGTGAATGATAGTAAACTTGCTAATTTGGCTCCATCCTGTTTTATGCCAGTGTTTCTATGCATATATAACAAAGGTAGGTTACTTGATGCTACCTGATTCAGTATAGACTCCAGCATCACCATTATTCTTATTACTTCTGTCTACAAAGTTGGAAAAGGTATATGTATTCACACATGTCTGTCTGTCTGCCAGTCTATATATCCACCTGATGTCTGTCCACACAATATCTCAAAAGTTCTCAATGAATTCTGATGACGTTTTGTGCAAGGGTGGGCCATAGGCTGAAGAAGAAATTAAATTTTTTGGTAAATCTAGGAATCTTTTACAATTACTTCCCCAGCATCATAACTACTTTTGAACCAATTTTCATTCAGTTTTAGCAACAATGGTGTTGACAGAGGTATGCGCTCTCTGAGTGCTTTCTAGTTTTGATAATATTGTAATTAGAAAACTGTCAAACAAAACTTTCAACTTGGTTTCTTCTTGAGGTGTCGCACTGGCTATGTATGTATTATGCACACAGGCCACACCAATGAAGCGAAAAGGCTGAACATGAGTACATTTTTTCCTTATTATATCTACAAAAAACTTCTTTTTTTTTCCAACGCCCCCCACCCACCCCCTGATAGATTTTATGGGTAGGGGAGTCAATTTGCAATGTAGGTTTATGCTAAATTGATCCCTTAATTAGTGTCATACTCATTTTTTGAAAATTCAAACTTTTTTGTGATCAACAACAAACTAAAAGCAAGAGAAGTTACTTATTCATTGATCCCCTTTTTCCAATTTTTTAATTGATCTCCCTCAACAGGGCATGTTGCTAGAAGATGATGGTCAAGTAACAGTTTGTAGTCAGTAACTAACAAGACCTATGTGTTATTTATGTTTATTTCTCGTACGATGGTCAGCTTTCAGCCACAAAAGTTCAATAGAAACCACACCATTTTGTCAGCATTTATTGACTCTGGCACATCAGTCCAACCAGCGAAGTGAGCTACAGATTGTCCTCTCTTTGCTCATTTATGTGTATCCCTGGGTACTCCTGGTCATATTTTTGGGCCCACAACCATGAACATTTGCCTGAGTACTACACTAGACAACATTTAAAAACAGTTTTTTTGCTTTTTCCAAAACACACTTTTTAAGGTCTCAACCATCTATGCCCAAATAATGTTCTGGTTATTTTTCAATGGTTTCAGATAAGAGATCTATTTTTTTATGATAACTTTGGAGAGATAGATCTATTTTTTAGATAATTTTAGATAGAAGATCTACTTTTCAAGATAATTTCAGATAAAAGATCTATTTTTATGATAATTTTTGATGAAATAATTATTTTTTATGATAATTTCAAATAAAAGATCTACTTTTCATAATAATTTTGAATAAGAGATCTATTTTTTAAGATAATTTCAGTTGATTTTAGCTCAAGTTTAAGGGAAGATCAGAACACACACAAACAATGGCTCTCTCTCTCTCTAACTTCACTGAATAGAGAAAATACCATTTTTGCATATATTTACATACTAATACTTGTATGGATATATAAGAACAAATATATGTGTAGCATGTATAATTTTGTATTAATGTGTGTGTGTGTGTACATCTATGTACATATGTGCAAATACAAAGACACACACACTCATCTCTCTCACCGCTCTCTCTCTATATATACATATATATATATACATATATACATCAAAATTTCACCATTTTTTTGTTCACTCTGAAAAAATATTTGTTATAATTTTAGGCACTAGTTCCCCGTGACTGCCCTCAACAATGGACGTTGCCTTGAAATGAAAGAACGTCCATCACAGTAAGCAAGTTTCAGACAAAAGCTGATTTCTTTTCAATTATCCATCGTTTGCATACCACATCAACTGACCATAAAAAATGCCTGCAACAATGGCCTTTATTATGAATAATTATGAACAAACATAAGCCTTTTTTCCCTGCTCTGTTTTCCGGAACAAACTATGAATAGGAGAAATCTCTGGGACATTACTCTGGCCGTGTTTTATTCTTTGAAAGGAAAAGGCAAATAAAAGGAAGACAATCATTTTTTGAATTTGCTGAATTTGCTGCCCTGGTTTTATATTTTGGTGGAATGTTCAAGGATGTAGGCATGGGCGTCTGCAAGGGGTGGGGGTTGAAGTGGGCATTCAGCCCTCCCTCACCTACGCACTCCTCCAGATCAGGCCTTCTCATTATGGATTGTGGACAAGTGCGTTTTAAAGTTGACACCTCTTTAAAGGCCAGGGATAAAGGAATCACTATGAACAGTGACAGCTTAGGAGAAGTCACAGCTTAGGCACTTCCTGGCCCCTCACCTGAAAACAGATATCTTGATATATCCTATCACATCTCCCCCACCACCTTACGCCTTGGAAAGTAGCAACAGATATCCATGGATGTGGATATATGGGGGGAGGGGGGACGGTGAGTGTTCTTTATTTTGTATTTGTAGGACTTTGCTTTGTTGGGATTCCCGACCATCACTAAGCAACATATAATGGGAAGCGGAATTCTCAAGGGACATAAACACTTCTGCTTTATAACATCCCATGTCCACCTGGGAGTAAACTGAAGCCTATGTTTGCAGCTCTTCGTATGAACTATCTTTATGACTTTTAATGTTTGTTTCTCTGTCCATAACAATGGACTCTTCCATTTACAGGTAACAATTTTGCAAATGAAAATACCTCCTACCTATGATTTGAAATAATAGATGCTCCCACTTTGACAAGTCCAATCACTTTTTGATAAAACCTCAGATTAAATTGATTAGACATAAACATTAATTTACATTATTAACAGTCTTAAAGTTAAGAATTATAGCCTCCATTATTATAATTAACGCTCCCTTATTCAGGGTTGAGCACTCTTTAAGTAAGGTAACTCAATCATCATAAGCTAATGCAATGCTCTTCGAACTTTGGAATAGAGCTCTCTGGTGGATGGGGATTTATGCATAAATAAATATATCGCTTAAATTCAACTTTGCTGACCGTCCAGTTCTGTGTAGGGCAGGAGTAAAATGCCAGCCTCTGGGTCTGAAGTGAAGGTTTCAATCCTACCTCGTAGAACTGGATGGGATAATGGATAGTCTATAGCCACATTGAAGAGTTGTAATACAATGAAACAGCTGTCTGTGGATGACGCAATTACTTATTTATGTATATGTATCTATATACATGTTAGAGTGTGTGTTAACAGTTTTGGGGTCAGTATAGTTTAGCCCCAACACTACACTCTACTAAGACATTCATCGACCATCTGAATATCTATTTTTTGGTTCAGTCCAACATAAAGAAGTCATCTGATACCTCCCAGCTAACCACATACAGTACCCAACCCGGCCCTGATTTCTTGATACATTTAAAATCTACTTTGTTTAATCATCAGACTACAAGACACAGACCCTATATAATATACAACCTCCAGTATCTCTCCATTAGACTTTTTTTGAAAAAGCCAGAATGCACTGGCAAAACATAGAAATAAACTAAAGAAATTTTGTTTGTACAAAACATTGTCTTCTGAAATTGGATATATATATATGTTAATAATTTCATCTCAAAGAATCAAATTCAAACATATCTGTAGATTTGTAAGAAATAGTCAACCAAAACTGTCATCATAAATTTTTCCAGTTCTCAAGTTGGGCTGGCTGGCTATGTATCTATCACATATACAGGCTGCATCAATGGAGTTAGAGGGACGAAAATTTAAGCATTCACTCCTTATTATGTCTTAACAAAAAGATATTTTGTTTTTTGAAAATTAACCCCAAAATTGTTCGTAAGGTAAGTTTATGCTAAATTGATCTCTTAGTTTGTGTCTGGAAGCATTCATGCTTATTTTTTTATATGAAGCTCACACAGGGACAACCGATGCCATAGCCGGTGTAAGGGCACTACTTTTTTTTTTTTTAACTTAATGGACTTTAAGAGTTTGGTGTATGTAACTTTTAAATGAAACAAGTATCTGTGAGTGGTTGAGTGCCTGGATGTGTGGAAACTCATTTTATAAGGAGTTAAAAGATTCAGTTTGCTTAAAACTATCCACAGTTTTACCCAGATGACATTGATATGTCAGAGATTTAACAAATTTAGCCTGAATTTGGATGGGGACACTGACCCTCCCCACTCCGACTTGTATGCCTATGATTGTGAGTGCGACTATAGTTCATGTGTGTATGCATAAAGTAATAATACTTCTTACCTTCATTTGTGAAACCTTTTTCTAATATTTCTTGTAACTTTTCTGTTGCTAAAGGTTGGTGGCTGCAGAAATACATTCTGTCCCTTGCTCGAGATGAATACGGTGATGATCGACTATTTCTTTCTTCTCTAGCTTGTTTCTCCACAATTTTGTTTGACTGGTATCTTTGTTCAACAACAGAAGCCTGCAGGGCCAGAAATGAAAACCTTGTTCATAAAACATATTTTTTCTTTTAAAATCAAAAATATTTGAAAAAAGGATTATAGCTTAGAACAAGCTTGGCTACATTAGGATCAAACATAAATTGCTCCATTGAAATCTCGAAGGTAAACAAAACAGAATTCATTTCTCCATGCAGTATTATTCCAAAACTATGTGTCCCATTTCAACACTTTTATTAATAGTTCGCTTAAATTGGATTTACAAACTCAAGGAAACAAGTTGAGGCTTTAGATGTAGGAGTGAGTTTGTCTTCAGTTTTTGTGTACGTCATTGTGTCACTGTTATTTGTGCATGATGTCACTGGTTTTTAGTCTGGTCACAAGATATGTAAGATTTGTCGATTTGGTTCAGTCAGTAAGAGAGTCACCTACTGCTCATTTGGGTATGATTTCGAATCATGGTAGGGAAATATTCATGTTAAATTTTAGTTTGACGTGATGGCAACGACAAACAGTGAAAAGTTTACTACTCTTAGGTGAGGATTGTGCCTGTTATGACAACAAAAACTAATTAGACTAACTAATTATTTTTCATAGTAATGAATGTAGTCTTTATGAATCAAATACACATAATCAACATTTTCAGAATCTGTAAACTGTATGAAGCATAATATGGTAAGTTATAAGTAACACTATTGAAAAATGATTTATCTACGTAAAAATTCACATATTAACATATTCAGTGTCAAAGGACATTATTTAACATTTTTGCAATGTTTCCTATTAATAACCAAGCAACGTTGATTATATTTCATACCCCTTTTGGAAATTGTGCCTTGTCTCCATTTTGTCCTCTGTTTAATGTTGTGATTAATACTTTTTCAACAATGTTATCTAGCATCTGGGGAATCCCCATTGTCATATCAGAAAGATTACAGCTCAATAGGAAAGTAATTACTATATTTTACAGCACATTGTCTTGGGAAGTGAATACTTCAGCAGTCATTTACTAATGTAAATAGCCAGCCAGCCAGCCAGCTAGCAACTGGGGGAGGGGTAATATAGATTTGAATAGATAAAATGAAATAGAATAACCTGATAATGTGTAGGGCTCTGAAGATCATGGAAAAAGAGAGGCATTTTTTAAATCTTTGATGAATATGCTAGCAAAAATTGAGGTGTGTCTTATATGGTTGTGTTCCTTATATGCCAGAAAACACAGTACCATTGATCAGAAATTTTATCAGTCTGTTGAGTAAATAGCATAAAAAATATTTATAACTTCTTCGACAAGACATTAAATTTCATTATTTTATAACTTTTGCAGGGTTTTTGCCAAACTACATTGAAATATTGAACCAACTCTTTGGTGTATCTGTAAGTTTTAACCAGTGTTTTTTTTTTTGTTACTAATTATATCAATTACACATTATATAGGAGTTCCTTAATTGATTCTTCTGGGGTTGTTTTGTGTACTGTCTTCTTTTTTTTTTTTTCAATTCTCTTTTTACTTCACAGAAAATATTTCCTGTAATTTTTAGTGAGTATGCGCCAAAATCTCCCGTTATGAATTTTTTTTTCCCAAGCAATAAAGGCATGTGTGTACTAAATGCTTGTGCAAATGTAAACTTGAATTTGTTTCAAGATAATTTTGGCACGGCCTATCTTTCACGGCTAATAAAACTGTATTAACATGTTTTAATATGATACAAGGGCTAGAGTCTACAAAGTAACATATTTAGTTAGGATTTCATTCTATGCTTTGAATCACTTTGTAGTTCCATTAAATAAGACATCAATGAGCATTTTTTTCATTTTTTATGTGATGCAATGTCCAAATAAATTAATAACAACATCCATCAGTTCACGGATTATTATTTAAGTTGCAGGAAATGATTAGAACAAAAGTCATTCAATTACAAACTACATTATTTTAGGTAAGTAACTTTTTGTGTGTACATTAATTTCCTTTGGGGGCAAGCTGCCAAACATGTGTGTGCATGCAGATATGCACAGCTCGGGGAAAACTATGCTGACAGCCATTGTATGTCTTGAAGAAAAGATGAAATTCGGTTTTCTTTGTTCAGCGTCTCTATTTCTCTACGTGTCCAAACGAGTTTCATCTTGAGAGGATTCTATTCCCTTTACAATTGGGAAACAGATTCAAAATCATCGCAACATCTTGCTAGAATGATTGACAGGGAGTTATCAACAATTGAAGCTAAAACCATGCAGATAATAACACTATTCGGTCAGTAACACTTGCATTAATTCCTGGACATAGGAGATCCTTTTTTTCTTCACTTTCAAGTCATGATGAATAGACTTGAGTGGCAAAACTTGCTAAAACAAGAAATGATTGCAAAATTTGGTGCTCAGTATTTCTTCAACTATTCCAGAATCATTCACCTTAATATAAAATCTCATTCACCCAGGACCAAATTTTTGACTATTTACATCTTATTCTCCTTGGTGTACAATTGAATCTTCGAAGGCTTATAAATTCTCCCACCAACCAGCCAAGTGGGTGACAGATTCTTCTTTCTAAGAATGATCGTGTTTATCTATCTCTGTATCAATGTGTGTGTCTGTAGGTGTCTCCAGGCGCTCCTGGTCACATTTTTCGGGTTACAATCTTACATGTGAATACCACTAGGCATTATCCCAAAACAGTTTTTTTCTGTTCTCTCAAAAAAGAGCTTTTTTTTAGACTCTATGGTCATTTTTGACCCACAATGCCCAAATCTTGTGCGGGTATTATTTTTAGATAATTTTAGATAAAATATCTTTTTTTTCGTAGATAATTTTAGATAATTATTTTTTGTTCACACACGAGCTATGGTGATTCATTTATGCAAGTTTTAATTCATTTTGTAACCTGAGCAAAAAGTGTAAATTAACTAATTAATTAGTATTTATTCTATTCATGTACCTCAAACATCCTAAAAAAAGGTCAAGTATACTTGAAATGACAAAAGAATTAAAGCAAAAAATTATTAGAATTTTTCTCATCTACATAAATTTAGCAAGCCACAGTTTTAGAACTAAGAATTAGATTTTTTAGAAATTATGTTTTCTCATTGTACATGTTCATCATAAAAATTACTTTTTTAATAATAGGAATTATATATATATATATATATATATATATATATATATATATTTATATATATATATATATATATTTATATATATATATATATATATATATATATATATATATATTTATATATTTATATATATATATATATATATATATATATATATATATATATATATATATATATATATATTATATATATATATATATATATATATATATATATATATATATATATATATATATATATATATTTGGGTAAATTAAGTCTTTCATTCTTTATGTTTCATTCACCCATTATTTATCATGGTAGCTCCATTTACCCTCAAAACAATTTCATTCACTCTAGGGTGAATCATTCACCAGCTTAAGAAACAAATGTTAATGACCCTTCTCTAAACTATAAACAGGTTGTTAGAGGTTTCGCAAAAATGTTATACATGTGTGAAAAAAGCACCTGACATTTTTTTTTTTATAACAACTAGCAGACCCTGTCTTAAGGACATTTGACACTAGAATTTGCTGCCATCTTTTTTATCATTACATATTTCAGTTTATAAAGAAAAATTCCAAGTTATTATATAAAATTCTAAGTATATAAAATTTATGAAAAATATTGATTTTATGAAAGATAAGCTAAGGTTGTCAATATTTTTTCGAGGAAACTGACTTCCATTTTATATATCTTATATTAAATGTCCTTTGGGTGAGAAAGAACTGAAAAAATTAGAGTATCTTAGAATAATAATCTCTACCAAACTGAACAAATGTATAGACTAGCATTTGAAGGGAAAATATGAATCACCTCCAACTAACAACCTATTTAGGAGGGGAATTTTAAAAAAAGAAAAATGTTTTCTATACTCATTGCGTGTATAAAATTTCAAATTTCTCCTATGAACAGTCAGGGCTGGGTGATGTGCAGATAGATACATATAAATGTCAGAACACATGAATAAAATCCAGCAACAGTGATTAAACCTGTCTGTTGTGGGTAGCGGTGATTAAAAACTACCTTCCTCTACATCGAAGAATACTGATAATTCATTTTAGATTATGACATATCTAAATTTTTGAACACACTGATGTTTAGTTAATTGTACATATTATATTTTAATACAGGGGTTCCTCAAGATATGAAATTATTTCAAGGGTTTCTCCAGTCTGAAAAAATTGAGAAAGATTAGTTCAAAGTACAGTAATACCTTGGTTGCCACATATGTTCCTAAAAAATGCAGCTCTAAACAAATCAGTGCATTATAAAATAGTATAAACAGTGATTGTGCCACTGCCAGCAATCATTTTAAAATATATGATGTCATTGTAGAGCCTCAACACGATGGAATGGATTAGTGCTTTATATCTCATCTGGTAGCTACTCTCTGGAGCAGGCAAAATATCTTTAAGTGCCAAAATATATTACAAGATAAATTTAGTGTATTTATTAATTTTCATATACATGGCATATTGACCATAGCGTACAGTATACATAAGGGGGTGCCAGAGGGTGCATTAGCCACCACCCTGGGAAAGTACTACAACTCATTTAATCTACTCATTTACAGTTAATAAAATAATATAAGTAATCTACTCAAAAAGACATCTCTGACTAATCAAAATTCCAGAATTTATAAATTATTTTTGTTTTTATACTAAACAAAGAACAAAATATCATTTCTATTAATATTCAAACCATCCTCATCTTGGTTGTTTTTCATACAACGTTTCGGCCGTTGTACTCTACAGCCTTCATCAGGTATCATCTGTGGGGAAGTAACGAACCGAATCCTTTATTTAACCGACGGGGGTATATTGACCGCACTCCCCTCTACTAATGCTAAGAGGGGAGTGCGGTCAATATACTCCCGTCGGTTAAATAAAGGGTTCGGTTCGTTACTTCCCTACCAGATGATACCTGATGAAGGCCGTAGAGTACAACGGCCGAAACGTTGTATGAAAAACAACCAAGATGAGGATGGTCCGAATATTAATAGAAATAATAATAATACCTCATCTCAAAAATTCAGAGATAAAGAACAAAATCATTGTCCCATGCAGACGATTTATAGAACATAAGTTGAGAGCAGCTAATCCTTGACAAATAGAATCAGGATTCTTCTTGGGTCTTCACCAAACTATGACTTTGTTTATGAACTGCGTTTTATTTTGTTGATTTTATGTTAATGAATACTCATCATACATAATCGAGTTAAGCAAACACCAGACATTGTAGATGGAATAAAAAAAAAGTAAGCCTTTGCCAAATATATTCTTTGGTGCCCCACCTCCCACTGGAAATATAACCTTTTGCAAACTCATGGAAAAGTGACAGTGGCTTCCCATGACAGTATACAATTATTTTGGAGGTTGCCAATGATGCTGTCTTCTCTGATTATTGACTTGGGAAATTTCACATTCTGAAATTTGTTACAAAAATTATTTGAAAAAGAGCATCATAGTGAATCAGTGCTAAATGGGGTAGCAATAATCAGATTGTGAATGTATAACAGTGGTCTTAAAATTTTAACTCCTCGAGGAACCCTTTTCAATAATTAAATTTTCTTGGGAACCCCTTCAGAAAACATTTTTCCCTTCTACATATATATATATATATATATATTTATATATATATATATATATATATATATATATATATATATATATTTACATATGTATTAAGAAATGGACATATTTGGTCCAACAGAATGAATTATAAATTGCGTTTTATTATACAGAAACTTATTTGAGATGATTTCCCATTGTTACACAGTTAAAGGCAAGTGATACATTAACCATGTAATAATTTGAGATCATCTCAAATAAGTTTCTATATAGTAAAACACAATTAATAATTCATATTTACATATGTATGAAACTATTCAATTTTGGCATTGTTTATAGAATCCTCCAAATGTGTATAAATCTAAATACAAAATATCCACTCTAATGGAAAAAGTAAAAGTTTGTGAAGGAAAAATAGACGTATGAACGGTTACTGGCTAAATAGCAATCATGTCAAGTAAATAACCAAGATGTTTTTAATTAAAAAGGCTAAATGTTGTTATTTCCTCTTATATAAAAAGCACTGTTCCTGTTAAAGAAACAAAATAAAGACTTGTAAAGGCCTTGAAGGTTTTATTTACGTAATGAAGAATTATAAAGTATACTGTAAAAATGTCACTTTGTTTTGCAAAACCTCTGGAAAGGTTCTGTGGAACCCTGGGGTTTGACAGAACATACTTTGAATACTGCTGCTATATAAAATGTACAAATCTGTGATCAGATACAGTCAAAAACAGTTTGAGCTTGGAATTTTGAAAGACTTACTTTATTGATGGCTGTAATTGCACAAGTGATATGGTGATCTATTAGTCTGGCATCATTTTCCATATCATTCTTGAACTTTCGGATAACATCGGTCAGTGAGTTCAAAACATATATGAAATCTGGTGGGCAGATTCTTTTTACTTTACTAGGCCGGAAAGTGATGAAGGTGTTGTTTCCTGTGCAGATAAATAGAGGCATTTATTAGATCACTCTATCGTAGATGAAGTATACAGATATTTTTATATATATAAATATACAGTGCGCCACAAAACTTGTAACTCAAGTTGAAATGGTTGAATAAATTCATTATCTGAAATAATACGTTACTCCTTAAGATTTTGGGGGTTGATAGTTCAAAAATCACAGTTCAATTGTAAAAAGTTGAACAGTGCTTATGAGTTGTGAAGTTTTGAAAATTTCCATTTCAACCAAAATTTAAACTCGTTGACAAATGATGTGATATAAAGGGTTCGAAATTTGATTTATTATTTACTGTTGTTGTTAAAAAAAAGTGTTGAGTCTACACAGTGGGAAGAAGGCGACCAAATCTGTTCAATAATGAATGTGGTAGTATTTTTTCAACTTTGGAATCAGGGACTATCAGAAGGCCAAAAGAAACAATGGCCGAAATGTTATGACTGTGAAAACCAAGTTAGAATAAATCAATGTTTATTAGTAATCACTTACCTAAAGTTGTCAAAATGTTGCCATCTGGGCATTCATGTCGAGACAATATTCCAGCTTTCTCCTCAGAACTTGAAGTGTCAGTTGTGTCAGTTGTTTGTTTTGGTGTTTCAGCATATTTCTGTTTGATGCTCATTATGTTATCTGTGAAAATAATTCATAAAACCTCCAAAATAACTCATGAAAATAATTCATAAACAATCAAAATAACTCATGAAAATAATTCATAAACAATCAAAATAACTCATGAAAATAATTCATAAACAATCAAAATAACCCATGAAAATAATTCATAAACAATCAAAATAACTCATGAAAATAATTCATAAACAATCAAAATAACTCATGAAAATAATTCATAGATAATCAAATAATTCATAAACAATCAAAATAACCCATGAAAATAATTCATGAACAATTAAAATAACCCATGAAAATAATTGAATAAACATAAAAACAATTCATAAGACACTAAAAATAACCCATGAAAATATTTCCTGAGACCCTAAAAATCCCCCATAGAAATAATTCATTATTCACTGATAATCACAAATCAGAAATTCTGTCTCAAGTGAGTACTTCAATTCATTTTAAAACTTTATAAGATAGGTCTGGTTAGTCACTAAATAGAAACCATCACATGAAAAAAACTTTCTGCAGCATGCCTCATTGGGAGTGGTCAATTAAAAAATAGGAAAAAGGGGTGATCAACGAGTAAGCAACTTCTCTCGCTTTTTAGCACAAATTGACATTGCACAGTATGTAAGACACTTACATAACCAGCCAGCCAGACAAAATCACTTAAAAACTGAAGAAACCTGAGTTGACTATGCTGACTTCTCGCGCCTGCTGTTGGGCAGTGTTAAATAAAAGTCTGAATTTTCAAAAAAAATATATGTGAATGTCACCAGGCGAGGAAAAAAAATTTGTCTTCTAGACATAAGGGGTAAATGCTTAAATTTTCAGCCCTCTAACTCCATCGATACAGCCAGTTCATGTGATACATACATAGATAGGAACCTATAGTGAGAGTTTCGGGAGCAGTTCCCAATTCAATTCAAATGAAGATTCTTTTGTTTATATAAATGTTAGAGAATTTTAATGGATTAAAAACAAATGCAAACATGTACAATTTCTAAGATATATAAATTCTCTTGTATTGAGTAAAATTGAGTTACACTCGAGTGATTTAAATATTTTTTGGAATCTATGATTCATTAAACATTTCATAAGTATTTACATAATTGTTTTTGAATCCCTAAAACACATGGTGAAAACCTGATGAAAAATTCACACATAGTACCATAATATCTCATTCTTTGTAAAACATGAAACTCTTTGAAAATCTCACATTAATTGTATTTACAGATATTTGGTAATGATTGACTGAAATAATATAGATTTAAAAAAAAGATTGTTTAGTGTTTAAAGCTGTGAAGCTTTCCTGACAAATTCATGTTAACCCATATATATATATATATATATATATATATATGTGTGTGTGTGTGTATTTATAAACAGAATGGAAACATTAACATGTTTGAGTAGCAAATCCTTTGTTTTATTTATATATATATATATATATATATATATATATATATATATATATATGTACATACACATGCATTTAGTCTACTTGGGTTGATATCTCTGCCTGGTATACTATGCATACATACATTTATGTATAGATATTCACACACATACCTATATATATATATATATATATATATATATATATATATATATACATTTATGATGAAATGAAGGATTCTCTACATAAACACAACTTTTCTGACACACACACACACTTATACATACATTTATATGTACATATTCATACACACATATATATACATACATATATACATATACATTCATATATGCATATTCATACACACACACCAATATATATATATATATATATATATATATATATATATATATATATATATTCAAAAAAATAAAAGTAAAATTCTTTAAGGAGAAATACATGTTAACCCAGACAGTGTATAGTGTAAAAGTTGATGTTCACCCACTGTGAAAAATGAAAGTAAATTGGGTCTTTATCAACAGATGGTAATAATCCTGAAACAATTCCAAAATCGGAATAGCAATAATCACAGCTATTAACCAACTCTTTTTGTTTTATGTAAGAAAATTATTACCTTCTTTTTGATTGAGAAATTGAAGAAGTGAAGTTAGTAAAGTTATCCGATGTGAATGAAGTTTTCAAATGAGATAACCCAATATGTCATACAAAAATTATCCCGTAGTGTCCAGAGTACAGTATAGATGAATTCCCAGAAGAAGAAAGCTCGTCCAGAATGTCGCATGAAAAGGTAGCAGAAAATATCATCCAGTGAATCATACAAAGAGTCGACAAAATCATCTCATGTCTCATCAAGGTGATACTCGGCAGTTTCTCAGATTCACTTTAACAGTGATTCT
The DNA here is from genome assembly GCA_963457665.1 of Thysanoteuthis rhombus. Lineage (NCBI taxonomy): Eukaryota > Metazoa > Mollusca > Cephalopoda > Oegopsida > Thysanoteuthidae > Thysanoteuthis > Thysanoteuthis major. The sequence goes on from OY735213.1 coordinate 51,274,065, forward strand.
CAAACTTTACTGCATGATGGCACCCTCATAAACATGCCTGACTTGATTTTAGTGGTTAATGAATGAAGCTTTTATACTGAATACTTATTCATCAACCCTTTCTCCTTTTATCTGTCACTGAAAAGGTTCAGATCTTATAAAATCTAGTGATAAAACCATGAGATGAGCAGCTCTTTGGTGAAAGCAGGACATACAAAAGACTCATACCAGATACGTTCAATATTCAAAATGCAAGTTTAAATATTTGGAAAAATTTACGCGGCATACTTGGAAGATAGTTGTGGCACACTGTTGTTCTACAGCACACAGTTTGAGAACTCGTGCACTAAAAGAAGACATTTTGCTGATGCCTATAAGCAAAGGACAAACAAAGAAAGGAATAATGCAGGTATCCACTATCTTTTCATCAAGTTGACAAAAGAAGCTAACAATAGACAACAAAACTGACTAGTCGGCACCACAAATGATCTTTTAATCTAGTTTGGTTTCTTTTCATGTGTTATGCTAAGTAGCTTTGGTCCTTGCATAAAAAGACATGGTTTCATTTCAAACTGTACGCATCATAAAAAGAATAAGTTTATTGCTCTTCCTTTCCACATTTAATCATTGCTACTCACAAAAGACTGGTTTAATCACTTTTACTGTGTTTAGCTTATCTATATGCTCTGACACACACACACACATACATATATATATATATGCTTATCTATCCAGACTTTGCCCAGTCCAAATCGATCATAGCAGAAACTTGAAATTTCATACACACATACTCCTCAATGAGTAGGGAAAATGAATCTTTTTTTGAAAATTCCATTCCTAAATAGTTTTTTTTTATTAGGGGTTCAATTTACAATGAAAGTTTATGCTGAATTGATCCCCTATTTTTGTCCATGTCTGGGTTTTTTTAAATCATAAATTTATGATTCAAACCAAACCAGAAGTATTTTCATCAAGGTAAAATGATTCTATCACCACCTCTGCTTAATTTACGAGGTGAAAGGCAGCATACATTGGTGGTGGTGATTCATAATTTCCCTTGGAATGCTATTTTTCTTTATTTTCTTTCTTTGGCTTCTAGAAATTAGAAACTGTCAGTTAAAACTGTCAAAATAGGTTTCTCCAGTTTTTGAGTGAGTCTGGCTGGCTGACTGGCTGGCTATCTATCTATCTATCCATGCATGTGTTGTGCATACAAACCATACTAATGGAGCTAGAGGGTTGAAAATTTCATTATTTACTCCTTATTATGTCTAGAAAAAACACTTCCCCCCAATTTATAATGTGGGTTAATGCTAAATTGGACCCTTAGTTTGTGTCCAGCAGCATTTATTTTTTAATTCAGTTTTTTTGGTGATCCTACAAAAGGCAGGAGAAGTAACTTATTCATCATCATTCTTTTTTCCAATTTTTTTCATTGATCACCCCCAATTCTGCCAAGATACATTGGTCACGTAACAGTTTCTATTGAGTGAGTAACCAGACCTGTTTTTTATTCTTTTTATTAGCATTTCTCATTATCAAAAGGAAGTGAACTAAATTTATTCCTTTGTCAGGATCATTTCCGCAGACCAAACATAATCTTTTAATGACATCTTTTTCTGGTAAGTGAAATGAAAAAGATGAACAATAAAACAAGAGTTCATTTCACAGCATCACTAGGGAATTGATGAAATAACTGAAATGTCCAAAGATTTCCCAAAATCACTGGTGATTTCATGAAATAATCAAAATGTTCTAGGATTTCACAAATCAATAGGGATTTTATGAAATAATCAAAATTTTCAGGGATTTTACAAAATCCCTAGGGATGTCATGAAATAACTGAAATGTTCAGGGATTTAAAAAAAAACCATTAGGGATTTTACGAAACAACTGAAATGTTCATGATTTCATGAAATAACTGATATATTCAGGGATTTTATGAAATAACAAATGTTTTTATGATTTCACAAAATCACTAGGAATTTTACAAAATAACTGAAATGTTCTTGGATTTCTTAATATCAATAAGGATTTTATAGAATAGTCAAAATTTTCAGGGATTTCACAAAATCTCTGAGGATATCATGAAATAATTGAAATATTCAGGGATTTTTCCAAAAATCAAGGAATCATATGAAATAGTTAAAATTTCAAGGGATTTCACAAAATCCCAAGAAATTTCAATAAATCACTTTGCGTTTCCATAATCTTACAGTAACAGTGACACTTCAAACTAATTTTTAGTACTCGGTAGGTGACTGTTCACCAAGCCAAAAGTTCGTCTTGTCACTATAGGAGACCCTCATTGCCAAATAATGTGTTTGAATTTTCAAGGTTGTCTTGTCTTATTAATTTTATCCATACATGAACAGCCACACAAGTTACAATGCACAGAACAACATATCTAGCGAAGTATAAATTTGTACAATGGCCAGTTTTCAAGTTACCTTGGTGTGTGCATACACACACGCACACAAGCACAGAGAGAGAGAGAGACAGAGAGAGAGACAGACAGATTTCTCAAATTACAGTTAGATGTCAGTATAAATACAGAAGGCAAATAACATTTTATAAAGCTTGTAGGAATCTCCATTAAAGGGCCCAGGGAGCATTTTCAAATAACCTCCTTATTCCCCACAATCACATCTCTGAAATGAGCACCTACATAAGTTTCAAAAGAAGAAACAGGTCTGGTTTGTCACTCAATAGAATCCATCATACGACCAATGTCTTTTGGCAGCATGTGATGTTGGGGGTGATCAATAAAAAATTTGAAAAAAGGATGATCAATGGATAAGTTACTTCTCGCACCTTTTGTTGGGTAGTGATCACTAAAAAACTTGTGGGAGGATTTTTTTTTAATTTAAAAAAAGAGAAAAAGATGTAGCTAGCCAGCGGGACCAACATGAAGACTGAAGAGATCTATGGTGACAGTTTTGGTTGATGGTTTCTAACATGGTTTGTGATAAGTAAGAAAAAAAATATAGTCATACTTTACCTTCTTGCTGTGTGAGCTGTTCATTCTCTCCAACCAGTTTCATAATTAATTGGTGCTGTAAGTCCACCTGAGCAGATATCAAAGAATTCTTATTATTGATGCAGGGGTAAATCAAAGATTTTTCAGAAAAGGTGGGGTCCAAATGATAAAATTTTGAAGGGGGTGCGGAGATTATGCAAATGGAAGAAAATTTTTTGTACAAATAAATACATGAAAAAGAAAACGAATTTCAAACATCAAAAACAAGAAAGTGATAGTTAATCTGATATTTTTCTCCACAAACATTTCAGTCATAGGTTTTTAGCATTAGAATTGACAGGAGAAAAAAACAAGAACCATAAGTTCAATGATGCATCAACCAACTGTGGTAGTAGTTGCAGGAGGAGGAAGAGGAGGAGTAGGAGGAGGAAGTCATTTTTGTTTGAGTCAATTGATTCTCTACTAATAAAATATTGTGATATGGAATTATCCTGCAACTTTTATTTTCAATGAAAAATCATAAATGGCCCTTTTTGGTGTTTTTTGACCATTTTAGGCTATTTTAGATACAAAATTTCTATTATGACATCATTAGTAGCTGGTTAAAAGAATTGATAGTCTTCTCTTGATGACAACAAACCTTTTTGATATCACATCTCTTCATTTTTTGTTATTTCTGGTATTTAGCATAACTGCAACTTACCAATTGACTGACAGACCAACCAACCGAAAAGTGTCAAATAGAGATGTATGGACCTACTAAAAATAATCAAAGAAATTTACAACAGAACCAATAAATGAAATAATTATTTAGATTAAGATGGAAGGCATCTCACTTGTATTAGATGAAAAACAAAAAATCATATTTTTATTTCTCAGGTTAATTTATGATATTTGGGATTCATTTTTAAAATTTCCTTATCTGGATATTTAAATAATGTTTCTCAAACAAAAGGTAGGGTCTGGATCCCCTGAAACCCCTAGATTCATGCCTGGAATTTATCAGATCTTCTTTACAAGAGGGTGGGAAAAGGGAGAGAAAAAAACAAAAGTTTGGTAGTTTACAGAGGGGATAAGAAGATTTTCACATTTGAAACTAATCCATGCTTGAGTGACATTCAGATGAAAATATGGATAGACAACAAAGATAAGGATGAGAATGAGAAGACGCAGGCAGAAGCACAAGATAATCAATGATCTTAGTAGTCAACGTCCATGGAATTTTCAAAGGTCCAGCTAGTATTTCTAAATAATAAGCTTATCTATTTAGAGGCTCAGACAAGATCGAGAGGACATAACATTAAATGTTTCTAGCATTAAGAGTTTTCAGTTGAATTATATAATGGATTAATTATGATATAAACATACATGACTATATATGAAATATACATCCTTCCTGTGTGTGCTGTGTGGCTTTTACTGCATTATATGAAATACCAAACTTTTCAAAAATAATGCTATTTATTAGTGGATATAGACAAAAAGATGAATATGAATAACCCTCCTAAAAAACCAGATCAACCTTCCACTTCTCTTTAGTGAAGTGAAAAGCAAGTTCCAGAAACTATTTGGACACATCAAATGATCGAAAACACGACTTGGCAAACTATGTCTGGAAGATTGTGTACCAGACCAATGCAAATGGGTAAAAAACAAAACGCAGATGGCATGACAACATACTCCTTTGGTCGAAATGTAAAAACTGGACCCAGATAAACATCTATCCACAAGATTGCAAAATCTGGAAAAGAATGAGTTGTCTGAATTCTCAATCTGTTGCAGGTAGAAATGGGGCCACACAATGATATAAAGTAAAAAAGAGCTAAGTTTATTGATTTCCGTGGGCAGGGCAATCACTTCATATGTTGTGCAAATTGATTCAGTGAATCCTTTTTCAAAATGCTCTCACTTTCATGTTATTATTTAATAATATATATTATTAATTATAATAATATAAACCTCGGCTACTTTTCCAGAAACTATTTTTCTAACTAGAGCCTGCAGTGATTTTCTATATTAAAATCACTCAGGATTATCAATAGCATCTCCTTAGTTGAAATCAATATACAAATTATAATTTTTTTCTTTTGAAAACAAATAAATCATTCATTTCTCTTGAAATACAGATTCGATAGTGTTTCTAACATCCTCAGTCACCAAGTATTATCTGCATGGTAACCTCAAATTACTGTGTGATATCTAAATATATACATCCATCTCCTTTCTTTTTCACTTGGGGCCTAATCTAACCAAATCCCATTTTACGGAGAACATCAACATCTCCATAGGCCCCTGGTAAATACATTGATAACCAATCACAGACGAAAAGAAGCTGAAACTTACCATAGATTTCAACTGAAGGACCTCATTCTTCATTCGGTGCAAGCAAGAAAGTTGAGCTTGATAGGCTGACAGTGATTTTAGTTTCCTAAAGAAGACACACAGCAGTAATATATGATCAACATCCAAATCATCGATTATAATCGGCTTTAATTTACAGAATACAGGTATAGGTCTATAGTAGAGTACAGAACTAACATAATTGTAATTCATATGTTTGTCTAAAATAGAAATTAAGGAATTAAAGAGTAAGCTACATCAAACACAGAGCCAAATGTCTTTCCTTCTAACAGCTGAGATCAAAAGAGCAAGCTAGAGAGCACTCAGAGAGTGCATACTGCTACCAATGCCATACGCTGACTAAAAACAGTTCATATACAGCTACGTTGCAAGAGAGGTAACTGTAAGTTTCAATTGTCTATTGTCTTAATATCGGAAAAAAATATCTCGCGATTGGGAAAAAAATTCCTGAATATGGCCCCAAATTGGATTAACTCTTTCTTTGCCCATGACCGAACCTGCCACAAAATGTCATTGAAATTCATTGAGAACTTTTGAAGATATTGTGTGGACAAACAGACAGAAATGAATGAATATACATATACCTCTTCCAACTTTATTGGTAGAGTTAAATAAAAAGACTGAACTAGTCTAGCTGCTGCAGAGTCAAACTCTAGTCCATCTTCTACTCTGACTGAAGACAATTACTGCATATTTTGTATTATATAAATAATAAATGAAAAATTATAATTTTTTTTTGAATAAATGCATTCATTTATTAAAATGAAATAAGCCCTTGTATATCTGTATAAATTTTCATTGATATCCAAGATTTGTCAATTTAGCTCAATCAGTAAGACAGCCTCCTGGAAATCAGTTGGATGTTCAATCCAGATCACTATAAAGGAATGTGGATTTTACATATAGGTTCACACCCTTCTTTTTGGTGAGGATTGCTCTCATTGTTCTTGTTACGGCAGAAAAGTAATGTCAACTCCATACTTGATTCTACAGCTTGACAATAGAAATTGACAACCTTTTCGAGTGTTTTATCTTCATAAAATCTTTTTTGATGTCCTTCATTACTGATCAGAAATCAAAACATTTCTTTTTTTTCATTTCCAGATATACAGAGCATAAAATCAGGTTCATTTGAATCTCATTTTGATTCTTCTATTTTGTTCAACAAAACAGTAGGATCAAATTTAGAATCCAGACCCCAAAATTGATTCAAGTGAAAAGCACAAATTTTTAGTTTATCATGATAAAAATTTGATTCAAGGATCAAGTAAAATTTGGATCCCTTAAACAGCTCAAAAGAATGGTTTAAAGAGACAGTATCCCTAAATTCTAAAAACTTATCAATCAAATTAAATTTTGATTATAGTGTAACCTAAAATTTGTACTTTCCACTTTTCAATTAATTTTGGGGGCCAGATTCTACATTTGATCCAAAGAATCTCTCCAACCCTGATTTCAAGATCTTAATTTCCTTGTAAAATCTGAGATACAAAAGTGGTCTAAAAATCTAAAAGATGTGTACGTGTCCTCAGACAGATTTGGGGGGCATTATTTTTCTAAAATATGCAGCGACTCACCACAAAGTAAATTCCTCTTCCATTTCAGCAAATTCATCATCAGATTTCAAAGACATAGTAATACCTGGAACTAAAAGAATAAAATCACCGCATTATATGCATAAAACCCACTGAAAGTCTTACATGAATTGCATTAAAAGACATTTGGAAATAATTGACTGAAATGACATTAATTTTGAAAAAAATGAAATGAAATTTTTTTTTTATACATTCAGTATTTAAAGCTGTAAAGCTTTATAGACTAAATATATACTAGCAGGGATAGCTGGCATTGCCTGAGAAAAAAATTTCAATTATGATAATAGAAGAAAGCTAATGATATTTTATGGAGATTTCATAACATTGAATAGGGAAGGGGCTTCCAGACTCTTCGAGACCCATGCACAGGCCTCCATGGCCTCTCCTAAACCTTCAAAAGATTAATATTTCACACATATGCTCATTTTGGCATTAGTATTTTAAATGCCAAAGTGGAAAAATCAGATTTAATTAGTGTCCATATTTTGTTGCTGTGTTTGGATTAGGGTTAGGGTTAGTGTTTTTGCTCAAAGAAAAATATGTTACATTGTTGGGAAGGGGTCAGATTTCTTTAAAAAAATTGCTGCTAACCTGGCATAAGCACTGGAAGAGAGAGGAATTTACATCCACAGATTTCCTATGATGAATGGAAAGTAAGGGTCCACTTTAGCATTGATCGTGTTGAAGATGAAAATAACGATTTGTAAAAGCCTTGAAAGAATCATTCATGTAATGAAGAATTATTAAGTATATTTTGAAAATGTCTCTTTGTTTTGGAGAACCCTTGGGTTTGCAGAACATAGTTTGAATACCAGTGGTTTAAATCCTTTTCCAAGAAAAACAATTGGGTAGATAGAAAGTCTCTTACTAGTAAAGGCAGGAATATAAGTCATGAGAACACAATCTGTGAATTGGGCGCATAGTGAACTGAAAAAGAAGATTCATATATTTCAATAATTACAAACCCTCAACCAAATCCGTCCCTAAAACTATCAACATACATTTCATCAGTTTTTAAGTGATTCCAGCTGGGTGGCTATCTATCAATCTATCACACACACAGGCCACACCAATGGAGCTAGAGGTCTGAAAATTTGAGCATTTACTCATTATTGTATCTAAAAGAAAAAATGTTTAAATCTCTGCCTCCCACGACATGTTTTGATTCAGGGGGATCATTTTACAATGTAAGTTCATGCTAAATTGGCCATTCGGTTCAAGTCCAACAGCATTCATGCTTGTTTTGTTTTGTTAATTCAGACTTCTTTAGTGATCACTGTCCAATAAAAGAAGTAACTTGTTCATTGATCACCACTTTTTCTAATTTTTCAATTGATCACCCTCAACAGGACATACTGTCAAATGATGTTGGTCATATTGAAGTCTCTATTCAGTGACTTACCAGACCTGTTTTGGTTTCCATTTAAGTTTTCAAATGAATTATCAAATCTAAAAACTGTTTTTTCTTTTCTTTTTTCAAAAAAATGCTTTTTTAGGTCTCTATGGTCAATGCCTAATCTTTTGTGGTGGTATTTTTTAGATAATTTTAGATTAAAGAATAATCTTTTTAGATAATTTTAGATTAAAAAATTATTTTTTTAGACAATTTTAGGTTAAAGAATTTTTTTAAGATAATTTTAGATTAAAGAATTTTTTTTTTAGATAATTTTAGATTGAAGAATTGCTTTTTTTAGATAATTCTAAATTAAAGATCCTTTTTTTAGGATAATTTTAGATAACTAATTTTTGAGCAACTGTTATTCATTTATGCAATCTACAAATATTGTAGTTTTTTTTTTTTTAAACTACTAGTTGTATACTGGCCTCTGAGAGGAATTCTATCCAGGGGTAAGAAGTTTCTTTCAGGGATGGGGATTCTTCCCTCCTCCAGTCATCCTGTTTTTATCCATCAGGATTTATACAATCAGCTGTAAAACCAAAAAGGGTATAGAAGATGAGAGACGGTGTGATCTGTTTATTATCAGTATTTGAGGCCAAGATTTTAGGAGCCCCAACCCCGAATATGTCCTGAATAATATTTCAATATTTTTTGAGGGTAAAAATGTATAACGTCTTGACAAAACTTGTTTGAGGATTTATAAAATAACATAAAGATAGATTATTGATCCATAAAGGACTTTATGTTTAATTTAAATATTCTGATTTTTTGAATAATTCATTTTGTTCTGATTTGTTAGAATAAAAAAGCTTAATACAAAGCAGAAGGGTCCCCAAGGAATGCTAAGCAGTGGGCCCCGTCAATGTTAAATTCAGCCCTCTTTCTAGGCGCTTGCGTCATTCAAATAAATAGTCACTGCCTAAGTGAAAAAAAAATGACAAAAACAATTATCATCTGAACCAGAGTTGCCAGATTTGACCAGGATGGGAGATAATTCAAGTTCTATCTCGGAGACATGCCTGATACAGGCATTGGAATAGCACCAAATTTGTAAATAGAGAGTGTCTAGAGGTTCAATACCAACCTCTATTCAAATGTCTGTGTTGGGTTAGTCTCTGGGATAAAGCTTGGATTATCTCCCCTTCTGGCCAATTCTGGCAGCTCTCATTTGAACAATACAAAAAAAAAATCATGAGAGAAAAGAACTTAAAAGCAAAACTGACTTCCATCGACTGTTGAGTAGATAATCATCAGAAAAACCCAAGTGCTTAAAGAAATCCATTGCTGAATAATCTGCATGTACCACCACAGCATCATAGCAACCGACAATGGAAGGCTGGGTGAGTTTCTGAAACAGATCGAATAGGATCAAATATAGAATCTGGACCCCCAAATTGATTTGAGTGAAAATTGCATATTTTCAGTGCAAATTTTCAGTCAACACTGTATATAAAGTCACGTCGATGGACATTTTACTCTTTTTCTTAGATTTCACTGCCATTCGGTTTTAATATGAAAATCTGCACCAGAATTTTCTTTCATGAATTCTCCTTCATCTTTTATTCATGTGCCCTCTTTAACATCGAGTGTGCCCAGGTGTTAGAGTGAAAATTAGAAAATTACTCACTAGACTGTGAATCATTTGCATGAAATGAAAAAATACTCAAGTACTCACAGGGCCGCCACTAAGCACACATTCACTATGTGCTGTGTGTAGGGCATCATGTGCCGGAAGGGCCCCCAAAGCAGCCTAACAATTTCTAAAAAATCATGATTCATAATTACAATAGGCTCCATAAGACAATTACAAACAAGGTAGAACAAGATATACATAATTTCTCAGAGTAATGAACTGAATTTTGGTGTCCTTGTACCTTTCATCATATACTCCACAGTAACCTCTGTTTTGTCCTTCTCGGTCAGTTCTGGCTACCAAACTCAGCCTATCCACTCTAAGATTGGACGACACTTAGGTAAGATGTGCGTTAGAAAGTTTAGGAAAAATGGCCAGTTAGAAGCAACAGGAGTCGGGGTCAGAAAAGAGAAAGAAACAGTGAGATGAAATCCGTGCATTGTTTGCAGGGAAGTTGATGATGATTCTCAAAACGTTGAATAAGTAGTTTTTAAATTCAATTCAAGTTGAGAATCGCAAGCATAAAAAAAGCTTTGTAAAACTTTTCTTAAAGTTTCAATTTTGTTAAAAATCAACACGTAAAAAAAAAAAAAATGATAACACCTTTTTTGCGAAATAAAAAAAAACATAACATCTTTCTTTCTTTATATTGTTTTCTTTGTTTACATTTTTTTCTATTTAATTGGACGATTCTCCTGGGTTAATTCATCAAATGCTGGACATGAAATCACAAGACTTAAATTCACAGACAAAAGGTTATAGAAAAAGTTCTTCAAGTAATATTTTAATTTGAAATAAGTCAATTTAATTAGTTAATAAAATTTTTTTGTGATTTATTTTCTATTGGTGACCATATATTTTGTCTAAACATAGATTGTTTAGACCAATATTGTCTAAATCAAAAAACATATCATCTCCACTTGGGCTGGTATAACATGCTTCACGAGTTCATGGCCTGGTTGTTAAAGACCACTGGTCTAAACTACTATGAGTTCTAAATCTAATTTTGTCAATGATTTTTTGTAAACATATTTGAAGTTGCAGAATAGTCAGTTAAAACTGATCATTGAGTTGGTCTTATTGAGTAAAAAATTTAAGAAAATATCTGACATTTTAACTGCTTCATTTACAAAAGACGGGCAAAAATTTTCACCAGGAACTCACCAACTGAGATTTTAAAAAAGCCACAAAATTGTTATTATTAAGAAGAAAGATTAAGAGAAAAATCTTATCTTGATTTTGTATGAGAAAAAACTATCTGTATCGTAGATTTTTCAGAAAATTTACAGCATGAAAAGTTGTCTACTTGTGTACACTAAAATGAGGTGAATTTGGCATTCAACAATTTTCCAGAATTTCTGTTACATAAAATGTCATTTTTATATAATAGCAGTGTCTCAACAATACAAAAATATAAGAATTAAAAGAAATCTCTATCCAAGACTTAGTACTTGTCATAACAGTTTAGACCAGTGATTTCCTATATACAGTGGGGTGATTTGAATATTTTAGGGGGCAGATTTGAATTCAAGTGAGAGGAGCAAAAAGTGTTCTGTGGCTCAGAACTGAGTTGTACAAAGAATTCACTGATTAGTTCTTCAGATTTATTCAAACTTTGTCTGTAATTTTCCTGCTTGCTTGATGTCTGAGGAGGATTTGCAAAAACATTGCACTGTAATGCAGAAGATGCCGACTATGAAGGGAAAAGCTGATGTTGACAAACTTAAAATGGCACAGGAAATCATGAACCTGCAACAGTTATCACTACAGACAACTCCCCAGGAAATGCTGACATTCCTGCATGTGAGCTGACTTCAAGCCCTCTACCCAAATCTCTGGATTACTCAGAGGATTGCAATGACTCTCTCAGGTACAGTTGCCTCTGCTGAGCAAAGTTTTTCAGAATTTGAATACGTCAAAACATACCTGCGCTCATCAACGGCACAGTCACGTTTAAGTGGTCTTGCTGTCATCAGCATCAATATAGAACTAGTAAAGAAGTAGCAAGATGATGTGCTAATTAATGATTTTGCAGCCAAGAAATGCAGATATGTGTGTCTGGAATCAGTATTTACTCTGCCTAGCAGGATCTGAGATCTACTTTATGCTTTATATAATCATTGCCAAAACTGATAGTCACTAGCTCACATTGCCACTTGAATCAATCTGGCACTCACTCATTTTTGCAGACCAACTTATGAATGAACCTCACCAACCTATAGTGGCAATTTCTGTCAGAGACACATTTGGTAATAAACAAAATACTTATTTGTTAATTTCAACACTGCCCTCTTCTGATGCACAACAAGTACAATGCCAGAAATTGGTGACCTTGAAAAAAGACAAGGACAGTTAACCCTCACTATAAACGAACCTTAATATAATGTATTTTAACTTTCACAAACTTGTGGATCCATCAAAACTGACTTTGGATTACTGAACAAAGTTCAATAAATGCAATGAACACATGGACCATAACAAACTTTCTTCTTATTTACTGAATAAAGTTCAATAAATGCAATGAACACATGGACCATAACAAACTTTCTTCTTATTTACTGAACAAAGTTCAATAAATGCAATGAACACATGGACCATAACAAACTTTCTTCTTATTTACTGAATAAAGTTCAATAAATGCAATGAACACATGGACCATAACAAACTTTCTTCTTATTTACTGAATAAAGTTCAATAAATGCAATGAACACATGGACCATAACAAACTTTCTTCTTATTTACTGAATAAAGTTCAATAAATGCAATGAACACATGGACCATAACAAACTTTCTTCTTATTTACTGAATAAAGTTCAATAAATGCAATGAACACATGGACCATAACAAACTTTCTTCTTATTTACTGAATGAAGTTCAATAAATGCAATGAACACATGGACCATAACAAACTTTCTTCTTATTTACTGAATAAAGTTCAATAAATGCAATGAACACATGGACCATAACAAACTTTCTTCTTATTTACTGAATAAAGTTCAATAAATGCAATGAACACATGGACCATAACAAACTTTCTTCTTATTTACTGAATAAAGTTCAATAAATGCAATGAACACATGGACCATAACAAACTTTCTTCTTATTTACTGAATAAAGTTCAATAAATGCAATGAACACATGGACCATAACAAACTTTCTTCTTATTTACTGAATAAAGTTCAATAAATGCAATGAACACATGGACCATAACAAACTTTCTTCTTATTTACTGAACAAAGTTCAATAAATGCAATGAACACATGGACCATAACAAACTTTCTTCTTATTTACTGAATAAAGTTCAATAAATGCAATGAACACATGGACCATAACAAACTTTCTTCTTATTTACTGAATAAAGTTCAATAAATGCAATGAACACATGGACCATAACAAACTTTCTTCTTATTTACTGAATAAAGTTCAATAAATGCAATGAACACATGGACCATAACAAACTTTCTTCTTATTTACTGAATAAAGTTCAATAAATGCAATGAACACATGGACCATAACAAACTTTCTTCTTATTTACTGAATAAAGTTCAATAAATGCAATGAACACATGGACCATAACAAACTTTCTTCTTATTTACTGAATGAAGTTCAATAAATGCAATGAACACATGGACCATAACAAACTTTCTTCTTATTTACTGAATGAAGTTCAATAAATGCAATGAACACATGGACCATAACAAACTTTCTTCTTATTTACTGAATAAAGTTCAATAAATGCAATGAACACATGGACCATAACAAACTTTCTTCTTATTTACTGAATAAAGTTCAATAAATGCAATGAACACATGGACCATAACAAACTTTCTTCTTATTTACTGAATAAAGTTCAATAAATGCAATGAACACATGGACCATAACAAACTTTCTTCTTATTTACTGAATAAAGTTCAATAAATGCAATGAACACATGGACCATAACAAACTTTCTTCTTATTTACTGAATAAAGTTCAATAAATGCAATGAACACATGGACCATAACAAACTTTCTTCTTATTTACTGAATAAAGTTCAATAAATGCAATGAACACATGGACCATAACAAACTTTCTTCTTATTTACTGAATAAAGTTCAATAAATGCAATGAACACATGGACCATAACAAACTTTCTTCTTATTTACTGAACAAAGTTCAATAAATGCAATGAACACATGGACCATAACAAACTTTCTTCTTATTTACTGAATAAAGTTCAATAAATGCAATGAACACATGGACCATAACAAACTTTCTTCTTATTTACTGAATGAAGTTCAATAAATGCAATGAACACATGGACCATAACAAACTTTCTTCTTATTTACTGAATGAAGTTCAATAAATGCAATGAACACATGGACCATAACAAACTTTCTTCTTATTTACTGAATAAAGTTCAATAAATGCAATGAACACATGGACCATAACAAACTTTCTTCTTATTTACTGAATAAAGTTCAATAAATGCAATGAACACATGGACCATAACAAACTTTCTTCTTATTTACTGAATAAAGTTCAATAAATGCAATGAACACATGGACCATAACAAACTTTCTTCTTATTTACTGAATAAAGTTCAATAAATGCAATGAACACATGGACCATAACAAACTTTCTTCTTATTTACTGAATGAAGTTCAATAAATGCAATGAACACATGGACCATAACAAACTTTCTTCTTATTTACTGAATGAAGTTCAATAAATGCAATGAACACATGGACCATAACAAACTTTCTTCTTATTTACTGAATGAAGTTCAATAAATGCAATGAACACATGGACCATAACAAACTTTCTTCTTATTTACTGAATAAAGTTCAATAAATGCAATGAACACATGGACCATAACAAACTTTCTTCTTATTTACTGAATAAAGTTCAATAAATGCAATGAACACATGGACCATAACAAACTTTCTTCTTATTTACTGAATAAAGTTCAATAAATGCAATGAACACATGGACCATAACAAACTTTCTTCTTATTTACTGAATAAAGTTCAATAAATGCAATGAACACATGGACCATAACAAACTTTCTTCTTATTTACTGAATAAAGTTCAATAAATGCAATGAACACATGGACCATAACAAACTTTCTTCTTATTTACTGAATAAAGTTCAATAAAAGCAAAAACCAATCACTGATTGTCCACATGCAAAAATTGATTGGATACAACGGATGCTGAACAATGTTGGTTAAATACAGCAAACTACCAAACTTACCTCTTATTTACCGAACAAGGGGCAACCATTTGATAGAACAAACTTTCAGCTTAATGACCACACCCTCCCCCAATCAGTTTGTTTTAGTGTGAGTTCACTGTACATATCAAATGCAACACTTTACTTCTGTATGCAAAAAGCTTGAATATGTTTTATTTTGAGAATAATGCAAATTCCTGCAAACAGAAAAATTTGTCTCCGCAAATTGAAAAGAAAAAAACGTACCAATGACAGAAAATATACAAAATTTACACAAGATATCAAGTAAAATCTTTACCAATTAAATTAAAAATTTTACAAAATTACTTACAGAAACAATATATTTCCCAACTCCCATCTTCCTCCAGTTCTTCTTCACTCCCAGTAATGTAAGTTGAACAATTCTATCTTTTGCTTCTCTGAAAGTAAAAACATATCAACTTATAGCTATAGACACTTGACAGTATATTAAAGTCAAATTGGTTTGAAATAATTATTTGTCACTAATTCTCCCCTACCCAGTTCAAACTATTAAGTTGTCACAATTATATTTTATGGTCTATGTCCCTTCGCTCTATGCAATGTTAAAATCAAAATTTCAAAATTGAAACCTTGGTACTTAAGCCCACTAATCCTTTCAGGGCCAAATATACAGATGGTATAAATAAAAAAAAACATGTTTCATATATTTTGTCATTATTTGATAATAAATTTCAATTTGGGGGCAAAATTTGGGACCGTATAACCTTAACAGCGAATCAGGTTATGTAGTGTCAGATAAATCTTTTTTAATATATTCCATTGTTATGGACCATATGGCCCTTCCCACCAATTAAAATGACTCATTTGCAAAAATGAAAAGTTGGACTTAGAAACTGGTAAACCAATTCTCAGTCTACATTTGATGTAAAGAATTACTTCATGACTGTGCTTGGTACAACTGTGTCCCCACCCTGCAAATTTTTCAAAGATTATTTTTAGATTTTTTACCTTATTTTTTCTAATTCATTTTTTTTTAGGTTTTTCAAGGTTCCTCAGATATATTGCATCATCAGTGCTCCCCTACCCCAACAGTTTCCAGGGCTGCAGGTCCCACATCCTGCCTCTTTAAATACCTCAATATCATACAAATGTATGAATTTCTGTATTCAATTTGTAAATTGTTTAGTGACAGATCTGGTTAGTCACTCAATAGAAACAAGAGGCAGCATAAAAATAATTACTTCTCTTGGGCCGTGATCACAAAAAAGGTTTGAATTTCCAGAAATCTAGCATGAATGTTGCCAGAAACAAACTAAGAGAGTAATTAAGCATACACTTACTATTATTTAAAATTAAGATTTAAAAATTTACAATTTTCACTTTAAACATTTCCTCAGTTATTCTCTTTTCAATTTTTTTTTTTACATTTTTTTCTTTATTTCTTACTTTCAAACCATCCCACAGCCCTCAGGAGCACCCTAAATGTTGCAACCCTGATTTGGGTCATAATCATGGGTTTAGGAACCACTTAGTATAGCCGAATAAACGAGAAAAAAATATTAGTTTTAAGCATTATCAAATACAATGAAATGTTTTTGAGTTAGAGGCAGGAAATCCAAAGCAGTTATGGCTACTCACACTGAGACTTTGGTAAAAGTTGCACACGCAATTATTCGATCTTCCACGCCAATATGTTGTTGCTGGATATGTCTATGTTGTTTTTGCATGTGTTTCCTCAAGATAATGTCTTTTTTGAATGTGTGGATTCCAGCAGAAAAATCTTCACTGAAATAAAAAAGAATTAAATGATTTCATCAGGTGATTCTTAAACACTAGCCATAGGGAACATTATGATAGAATTGGATGATACTATATTGTGAATCTCCCAGAGCCATTGTTGGAATTCATTTTACGACTAGCAGGGATATCCCACATTGCTGGGGGAAAACAAAATTTTGAATTAGATAACATATGTTTTTTCATTCCTACTTATCACAACCCAACACAAACAAATGGAAAAACTATTATTTACACAGAGTTGTAAATTTTTACTTTGAATATGTGCTGTTTACTGACTGTCGTGGATGGATGGCCTTACAGAAGGAGTTATCAGAGAAATCAATGAAAATTACAATGAACCTAAATAGTTGTCAAAAATTAATAATAATGGTTTCCCATATATCCCCGAAAAAAAAATTATGATAGAAGAATTTCTTTCAAGTTTATCTTAGAAAATGACCAGATTTAGCTTCACCCCTGCAGCACGTAGTCTTCACCACAAATTGAATTATATTGAATTTTCATCAATGAGAAAAGAGAAAGGGATAAAGATAAGCTTCCGTTCAATATGAAATGAATTAAGTGGGATATCTGTCAATTAGTTGGTGTAAAGGGAAACGAAAACCTCTGTGGACTCAGCAGTAAAAAATATCAGTGTTGCATTTCCCCCCCAAAATAGCTGACCTATAAGACCAATACTTGTTTAAGAATTAGTTTCATAGAAAGAAAAACACACGCCATTGGTGAGAAGAATGAATGAGGAAAATCCCAAAGTAGAAATTCATTTTTTTCTAATGTTCCAAACCAAAGTTCGACCACAAAAAATATTACCTCAAATGACCTCAAAGTTTACTCTATGTAAGAAGTTGATTTTTATTGATTCCCCGTACCAAATATCAAGTCAACAGGCCTTGTAGTTTGGGGAGAGAACAGGCACAAACAAACAAACAAAAGGCTCGATATAATAGTATAAATCTAAATAATTTAAAGGTTCTTGAAGCGACATATGATACAATAAAAGTAGAGTTACGTGAGTCAGGTATAAATTGATAACCATACATCATAGACTTATTTCAGCAAAATATATAATTTGCAGTATTCTTGAATAAATCACTGATTTTAAGGAAGGTTAATCTCTGTATATGCAAGACTGTAAGACAAATGATTTACAAGGATATTTAGAGGACTATCCCTAACTGCAACTCATCTTATCATGTGACAAATATTGTTAATAATAGCAAACGCACATCATCCATATCTATCTATCTATCTATCGATCTATCTATCTATCTATCTATCTATCTATCAAAGCAACGTAGCCCCACGAATCGCCCAACCAACAACCCGAGTGGGCTACAGATCATTCTCTCTTTGCTTGTCTGTGAGTCTCCATGCACTCCTGTTCATATTTGTGGGGTTACAACCTTGAAAATATCAATGAGTACACTACTAGGCATTATCAGGAAAAAGTGTTTCTTGTTTAAAAAAAAAAAGTGCTTCTTTGGGTCTCTACAAGTCATTTTGGACCAACAGTGCACAAATATTGTGCTGGTATTTTTCAAAGATAATTTTAGATAAAAGATCTATTTTTTTTCCTTAGATAATTGCAGATAATTCTCAAAGATAATTAGTCCCAGTACACACACGGGCTACGTTCATTCTTTTATTTGAGGCACCTATATCTAACTATCTATCTATCCACACACACACACACACACACACGCTCACCTATACAGATAGATGTCTGCACTTATTTGTATGGCTATATGATCCTTAAGATTATTTAATTGCTTGAACCTAATTTTTCAAAAGAACATAGTACTTAAGTACTATGATCTTTTGAAGAATTAGGTCCAAGCAATTTGATCAATATAGATTTGGGATTAAAATCTATCCTTTCTTTACTGGACTCGACCATAAAACAAAACGAGACGACTTCAGTTCAAGATAGGTGGTTATGTAAGGGAGGTCACTCGGAAAAGTTTGAGAGAGTTATCTCCCTTGAATCACTAATAAATCATCGTCTACATAAGTCAGTTAAATCTATATTGAATATTTCTGTCTCACTTCAGTCCACACCTGAAGTTGACTCTATTTTTCTACCGTAAATAAAATAAGAACAACAAGAACAATCCTCATCAATTTTTGGGGAGTAAAAATTGATACCCCTCTACTGTTATTTGGAATCACAACCTACTGATTGGTAATCTTGTCTCTTATCAACTGAGCGAAACTGACAAGTCTTGTATATTTTACAAAATTTATTATACAGATACACAAGGGGCTTATTCCATTTTAACAAATAGATAAATAAATAAATGTATAGCAAAAAAATATGTATTTAAAATTTTACAGCTTATTATGTTACGATGTTTGGAAAGTAATTACATATTTACAACTCACAATGGCTGTAAAAATCATCCGCTCAGGGTCACTCGATCTGGAAATAATGGAGTTTGAATTTTATGCCTTAAAATCTATTTACTCAGCTGTTTTGAGTCAGATTTACTTCAAACTTGGTAGAAAGATGTCCCTTGATAAGATGCTTCTTACTTATAAAATTCCTTCACTCAGGGTCATGTATTCTGAAAATAATAGCATTTAAACTTTATGTTTTGAAATCTATTTTCTCAGCTGTTTTGAGTCAGATTTACTTGCAACTTGAGAGGAAGGTGTTTTGATAAGATGCTCCTTACCTAGAATTATCATCAAGTCGGGATGGATGCCTCATTGAACTTACGTTTCTTGTTAAATTACTAATAACTCATCTAAAAGAGGTTGGAAACAGACTTTATTGAACACAAAAGGTTTGGCAAAAAATTAAACTAAATGCATTAAGAGGTCTGGTCACTCAATACAAACTGTCACATGACCAACACCTTTTGGTGGCATTCCACGTTGAGGGTGATCAATCAGAACATTGGAAGAAAAAGTGATAAATGAATAAGTTATTTCTTTCACCTTTTGCTGGGCAGTGATCACTAAAAAAAGTCTGAATTTTGAATAACAAGCATGAATGATGCCAAACACAAACTGAGGGATTAATTTAGCATAAACTTATATTGCAAATAGAACCCACACTAAATTTCCGAAAAATCAAAAAACATTTTTTTCATGATAAAGAGTAAATATTTAAATTTTCAGCCCTCTACCTCCATTCATGCAGCCTGTATGTGTGATAAAGATCTATTGAAAGTAATGAAAACTTTCAAGAAGTTCATATGACTCAACAGAACAATGTTCTTTTCCTTGCTTTAAAAAATAGATAAAAAATTAGTAAATAAATTGGATGAGGTT